>WUAM01000167.1:76749-156983 GCA_024336885.1 Actenoides hombroni | reverse complement strand
TGTCCCTAACCCCCTTTTATGACACCCCCCCCCCCCCCAAACTGACAGAGAACACAGGTTGAGAAACTTGCAGGCTATTGGAATTCTAATTGGAATTCTAAACATGCGTGTCAGGGTAGACTTGGTGGGAATAAGTTTTAAAGAATGTTTAGGCCATAAACTGAATGAGGATAAGGGTGTCTTAGAAATAGTTAAATTCTCCTTGTGGTGAGCATTTGCATCTGGTTATAGAAGAGATGCTTAGATATGCTTTGGAATGGAGTGGCTGCCTTTGTCTCCTTTTTTTGAATGGATATGCAGACAACCCAGTGCTCTTAACCTGGTGCAAGATAACAGTGAGGTGAAGGTAGAGTAGGTCAAAAGTAGAATATACGTCTAGTTGTCCTTGTAGGTTTTAATTGTTGATATACATTGAAAACAGTTGCAATCAGAGGTAGATAATGTAGGAAAATGTTTCCTCTGGTTTCATATATTGTCTCAAGAGGATCTAATCCAAGGATACTTTTGGAACTTAGCGCAATGACAGGAATGATGAACCACAGGGCAGTGTTTTCAGGCTTAGCAGAAACGTGAGAGAGCTCAAGACAGTAGGCATTGCCAGCAGCTGTGCTGGACTGTATGGCTAGGAATGATGGGCAGATTTACTACAGGTAAATTAAAAAAGGTCTTCATGGTTCCAACAGCAGATATATTGGTTGCAAGTGCTGTATTTCAGAGTCATAAAGTTGAAGAAGGAACGCTGCACCTCCCAGAAGGGATTAGAGACCCAAAATGTCATATGCACAGTGAGCATCATTCGCAAACAAGCTGGGGATGTGTCTTACTAAGGCCTTACTCGGATGTGAGTGAAACAGTGCTGCAGATGTGAATGACAGCTGACCAGCTTATCAGTTTGATTAGAGCTGAAGGAAAGACTGACAGGTGTATGTCTGGAGAAGTGATATGCAAGTTTAATTCCACTGATTTGAGATGAAATGGGCAGAAACTTTTGGGATGCTGTCTTTGGGGGAAAAGACCTTTTGCAGGCGTTTGTTTATTGGTTTGAGGAAGTAAATTGAGCTCTTAAAACAATAGAGAACACTGATTTTTAAACTCTTTATAGAATGCAGTGCCACTTTTTAAAAAAATTTTTTTTTCCTTGCTAAATATCTAATTTTACTGGCTAATATCTTTAACCAAGAGCTGAAGCTGATGGCTAGAAGTCAAATTCTTAGCCATTAGAAAGATGCTAATTATTTGAACTGACCAATTGGAAAGAAATAAGATTTTTCATGTCAAGAGCCCTGGAAAATCTACACCACAGGACCATGTGTACTATAGTATAGTATAAATAATGCAGTACATGGAGAACATCAATTAATCCTGCTGAAATTTGAGGCATGTCAGCCTGTGCAAATCAATGTGATGGCTGTGATCATCATGAATCACTCTTTCTGATAGTTCAGGTGTAAGTACTGCTCCCTGCTTTGTGGGAATACCCTACTTCATTGTCTACTCTTTTCCTTAATGGAGATGGTTCATGTAATCAGCTGAAGGCAGATCTACATTGATTACTGAGAATGAACGGCAGGTTTGAATGGGTGCTTTAAAAGGACTTCTGGCTTTACATAACCTGCATTTCGCATAACCTTCTTGTATTTAGAGTTCAGCAGGCATGTGAAGGACAAACAAGAATCCCTATTTTATATTTGTGCAGAGTAAATTCATGTAACTTGCTGTCTTAGGTTTTTGTCGCCTTCATCCCTCATTTTTGGATGAGGAAAAATATGGCTGCTGTCAAGTAAACAATGATGAGGATCCCTCTGCTTTGGATTTCTTTGCTTGCTGCAGAGATGGCAGCATATTGTACCACTGAAACCATAGCTGAGTCTATTCTTGGTTGTGGATAGTGCAGGCAGTAGTAACTGTTTGAGGGACAGAGACCAAATCTAAACTAATTAAGAATGCATGCTTTTCCTATTATCCTGTTACAATGGGAGTGTGCACCTTGATTCTGTAGTCTCTCTAGTTTGATGGAACAGATGGTATTTTATCGTGGCTATAAAATCAGAATTTAAATTTCAAATATCCTGGGATGATTTTCAATTTGTTTCTTTTGCTTGTAAGTAAAGGGTCATGAGTTTATTCAAAAACACCCAAAAATATAAATGTCTGAAGCTTTCCTTTGTGACAAAAGCTGACTGTTGTATCAAATGAGGATAAACTGCTTAAGTACTACATCTATAATTAAAAAAGCCTCTTCAAATAGTTCTGTCATTCAAGAAGAGCACTTGCATGAGGGTGTTATTCTAGGAACAATTACTTTGAAACATACTGAAATACTCAATGGAATTGTGTACTTAGGATCGCTGTAGGAATCCTCATTCAGCTCTGCAACTCATTTCTCTGTAGACTGGAAGGAAATCGATGATGATCTCCCTTCCAGTGAATCTGTTGTGAATGCATGTGTGGTGTCTTTTTTAATTCACAAGAAATGCTGATTTTTCATGAGGCTTTTTCATTTCCGTGAAGGGTAGAGTCATGTTAATGTGAATACCTGCAGTTGAGCCTAACAGTGTAATAATACAGGATGATGTATTGTGAACTCTCAGAAACCTCAAAGCTGGTTTTCTGCCCATATTAATGTAACAAATAATAATAAAAAAAATTCAATATAATCTCCACTGGTATGTCAGCATGTCTCCTCTTTGGATATCTCAAAAGTGAAGTACAAGACCTGTGATACATTTGTGGCAGGAAGTTGTCCAAGACCAAGGAGAGCTTTGCTCTTGCCTCTAATAAGAATTAAAGAAGGTGGTTTCCTCCAAAATTTGATATGAAAATAATTTCAGACCAACTGACCAACTCAATCTATTGTAAGGTAAACAACACATGTGACCTGTGACAGTATGACTGGATGCTTTATGAGCTTTGGAAGTCACTTCAGTTTTACATCACTTTTCTAGGTGTACTAGATGTACTGTTTCTAGGTGAGGAGCTGGGCTTGTTTAGTCTGAAGAAAGGGAGGCTCAGGAGATGATGAGACCTTATGGCTCTCTACAGCTACCTGAAAGGAGGTTGTAGAGAGTTGGGTGTTCGTCTCTTCTCACAAGTCACAACTGGTAGGGCGAGAGGAAATAGCACCAAGTTATGCCAGGGGAGGTTTACGTTGGACATGAGGAAACAATTCTATACTGAAAGGGTTATCAAAGACTGGAACAGGCTGCCCAGGGAAGTGGTTGACTCACCATCCCTGGATGTTTTTAAATGCCATCTAGAGATGGTGTGCAAGGATGTGGTGTAGTAGTGGTCCTGGTAGCATTAGATAACAGTTGGACTTTTCCAACCATAGCGATTGTGTGTGTGATTCTGTAGCCTATATTTATGCATATATAGTTTAGACTTTACCAATTGCATTATGACTGAAATTCAATTAAAAACATGAGTAAGTAACGCAAAAAACCTATCAGGCTAGGCACAGCCTGAGGGGTGTAGGTTGTTTGAACTCTTGAAACAGTTTCTTTTTCTAAAATCTTTGTGCAACCAGATCACAGCTCTCGTGACTTGGTTGGTTTAAAAATTAAACTCACAGGAGAAGCAGTTGTTCGTCGAGCTGCCGTTTTGATGTCAAAAATCAATGAGAGGCGGTGTCAGACAGCGTTCTCCAATGAAGCTATTTTGGGGGAGTTTGTAAAGTGGGTAGGATATACTTGTGATGCTACTGGTGTTGAGATAAGATGATGAGAAATCTAAGATCCTCAATAGCTATTGCTATAATAAAGTTTACTCTTTGTCCCATTGTATGCATGTGGAATTAATCAATTTTCAGTTTGCTTTGAACTCATGGTGGAGATGTTTAAAATGTTCTCCTCCAAATAATTCAACATAACATGTTTTATCTAAAAAAAAAAAAAAAAAAAGCTGAAACATAACTTGCTTTATCTATGTCCTGCTATAATCTACCTGTAGTTTCCCTTTTAACATGTAAAATTAAATCAGTTAAATAGAGCAGAGTGTGATGAATATCTAAAGACAGCCTCTAAAGACCAAATAAATATTAAAATTTTCTCCTAGAAGAGGTACAGGTCTGGTTAGAGAAGGTTATCTATGTAAACGACTGGTGCAGTGTGCAGAGGGGAGCACTGGAGTAGTGTAGGTGCAAGGCAAACATCTACCAGAAGAGAATCTACTGTGCACTTGTTCAGGTAGACTCACTCAGTGTCCCAGTGACGTGGAGAATCCTAGAATCATTAAGGTTGGAGAAGACCAACTCTCAACCCAACATTATCATCACCATGAAACTTGACAGGTGGCAAATGTTAAATGGGCAGTAAAAGTTTCTTCTTTGGGATGCTGCATCAAGTCTAGCAGTGACAATTCTAGTTGTAGAGAAATTCCAGAAGTCAGAGGTGAATGTGTAAATGCTAATAATACACTGAAGTGCTACTTCTCTTTGAGGGATCTGAGCGTGACAGTGAAATTTTGAATTGAAGCTACTACAGGCACCTCTCTGAGGAATAAAAATCATTTATGGGTCCTTGGATTATAGGTTTTGTGCATTGTTTGGGGGGAATAAACCCCCGCACCCCCCCCTTTGTTTTTTTCTATTGATGTTTTATATACATGTGTAGATAAACTGACATGAATGTGACTTAAAGAGTGTTTTATTTGTAAATCAGGAAATAACGAAATGATTGTGAAATGTGAGAGAAATTTTGGTTGTCTTTTTTCTTCACAGAGACTGGCTAATTCAGTTGTGAAGTTTGCCATTCAGTATTTCTCATTTTAGTTGTAAAATTTACCGGGTAGTCCTGCTTGTTTTAGTTGTAGGAGTACGAAGCACTACACTGCTTGTAGAAAAACCACTTCTAAATTACCTTGTTCAGCCTTTTTAACACACTGTACGTGTCAATACAAGAGGCAGAATCTGAATGGCAAAACCTGTGTCCAAATAATGTGTTGCATATGTTGTGTTTACTGCAATGAATGCTGAACTAGAATATAGGCTTTATGTACTTGACCTGAAATAAACCCCCCCTTACTTTAATCTTGGAAATGCAACAGATTCTAAGCATTTGGTAAGCTTGGCTCAGATCTCCTGTATTTATATTTTATTTATGGTGTAAACATAAAGTAGTCACTAGTCAATTTTTTATTGTAATTAGTGGAGTCATGCTTGTCCCTTCATGCAAAACATTTGCCTTGGAGGGAAATGAGGGTATAAAAATGAAGGGAATTTGATGTGACATTCCATCTTTCATTGATTAGCTTGAAAGAAAGATTGTTGTTGGGCTGTGGCTAAAGCAATCTGACTTGCAAATATGGATTCAGCCTGTCTTTAAAGTATAATTTTTGTGGTTGCTTTTCACGTGGGACGTAACCTCTCTCAGTGCAGCTGAACAAGGTTCCTTGGTGTAGCTGATTGCAGAATCATCTACTAATGCAAAGCCAGTGAAAGAGATTTGGATTTCAGTAACCTTGAATTGTGTCTTCAGAACTCCACTTTGTCATAGGTGTTTTCAGGTTGCTTGTACAGTTGTACAGAGTGTTTAAAATGTGTGGTCAGTGTGTGCAAAACAATTGCTACAAGGTCAAGAGACCATCCTTATACAGGCCACCTTCCTTGGGAAGAAAGATTTGTTTCTATTATGGGATGATCTAAGACTTATTTTTTTTTCTCCTTTTTTTTTTTTACTCTGGCACTCCTTATTTCTGACTTCGATCTCTGCTGATCTAAATATCATTTCTAGTTAAAAAAAACAACCCTCTTACCTCTAAGGTAAGGTAAGCAAGCAGACATCTAGTAAATATTAAGGCTTTTATGTGAAATCATCGTGGATGATGCTGAATTTATTTTGTGTGTGTGATAGGAAGGTCAGAAAGGCATGCTATCAAAAGGGAGAATTATTTGCTGTTTGACAGAAGTCCCAGCTGGCGACAGGGAAGTGTAGGAAATCCCCTCCTAGGGCAACGTAGTGTTCTGTCAGTCCTCATACTTCAGTTCCACTGGTGACACTGGGAGATGTGGGTTAGGGAGGGCTTGTGTACTTGTACTGTGTTCTCTGGTCCTTCATCCCTGCACCCTTCCAGGATCTACGGCTGGGTTAGACACATTAGAGGGTGCTTTCTTGCCCAGTCCTTTCAGTACCATGTAATATGCCTGAATTTATCTAACCTGTCTTTAAACCTGCTAATATTGTCTGCCTCTGTAGCTTCCAGTGGCACTGAGGTCTACAAGTTCTCTGCTTGCTGTCCGAAGAAGCACTTTTATCTCTCTTGGGTTATCTCCCACTGGTTCCATCAAGTGGGCACCTCATTCTTCTATTACAGGATTTGCTGACTGGCAGTGTATTTGTTCCCCTTACAACTTTGTAAACTGTGATCTTACCCCTCCTCAGGCTTCTCCTATCCAGGCACAGGATGTGTCTATAAATCTTTTTTTTTTTTTCAGTCCCCAAGCTCTGTGTCTGTGGCCAGCCTGGCTACCTGTTCTCTATATGTGAACATAGCCTGTAGAGGTGGAGTCCAGCCCTATGGTGTTGGACAGTCTTGAGGTAACAAGGTTGCTGGTACTGAGTTTCAAGCATGGTTTCTAGGCTGTGGCAGAAATCTGCTGCCTCTCAGGTCAGCAAACAATAATGTTATTTCCCACCTCTGTAGAAGTCACCATATTAAAATCCAGAGATGTTTATATAAATATGAATGACTTCTACTTTAAAGGAGCTTTGTGAGGGTTGCAGTATGAAAGCAAGACAAGGATAGCGTGTTTCTAAGTGGAAGTCCTCAAATACACTGTGCATTAAGTGGTATTCTGCACTGCCTAATTCTTTTACATAAACTATTAAATGTGATCGTATTACATTATAGGTTAAAACTGCTTCAATCAAGACATTGCCTTTGGATTGAAGTTTTTTTACCGATGATCTTGTGATTATACACATTGAATATCCAGAACAGAAGTGACTCAATTGTTATGTTCTGTACATGTCCCTCAAGTATTCAGAGTTTTATCACTTGTTAAAATAGGAAAGTGATGGCATTACTATGAGAGTGCCCGTACATAACCTATTGAATATGAAGTGATACTGAGGAAATGGAATTTCAAAGTCAGAGGGCACACAGATTCCTGTATTCTAAGTGGTTTTAGGATTTCTTAGGAATCTGTATCGTTTCCATTATGAACAGAGTATTACCCATATTGTGATTATTACGATATAACAACTCTAAAATTTCCAGCTCATCATCCAAATGTTTTGAGAATGTGTTCTTGAAGCTTGGTTAAATGCATGCCTAGAATTCAGGTTTTATCCACACCTTAAATGTAATCCTCAAATTTAATGGAAGTTACTCTAATTTTACTCTAATAATTTTAATCTAGAACAACTCTCCCAGAATTATTCTTATTATCCAGTGTCATGACAATATAGAAGAGGTTATATAAGAAAGGAACATACTCTCGAATAGACTGTTACTACAAACTAACCTTTGAGTGCACATTTTGGGAGGATAGGTTTTTTTCTCTAACTCTAGGAATGCCCACAACTGGTGATGAGAAATTGTCCTGGTTTGACTTCTGCTGGCAACTGACCACCACAGAGCTGCTCGCCCACTGCTGCCTTTCCTCCACCCGAGATGTCCCTTTCTCTGCCGTGGCCTGGTGCTGAAAGCAGGCACCCTCTCCCCAGGCCAGCCCTGCCTTTAGACAGGAGGCATGACATCAGTAGTGTGTTGAATATACCCCAGTGCCTGGTTTGGTGGTTTATCTTGGTTGGGGCCTCTCCCAGCTGCTTGTGAAAATTAACCCTATCCTAGCCGGACGTAGGACAGAAATATAATGTGTGAGGTTTTTTTTCCTTCTTTGCACACCAGAGCCCATAGAATTGGGTGATAAGGGAGGGACACGGAGATACCACTGTAGTACTGCAATTGTAAATAAACCTGATCATAAAAATCAATGCTGCTGTTGAAAGACACTACCTATGCAAAGTGGACATCTGTTTTGTCCAAAAGGCTTAGCAGCAATATCAGAGGACATCACAATGTTGAGATCCTTTTTCTTATGTATTGTTTTGGAAGCTTTCCAGTGGCATCCTTCCTTTCAAGTACGTGCTTCAGTTTTTGGTGACCAGCCCACTTGAGCTTGGCTCCATGGACACGCGGAATGGTGCATGCATCTGCAGTATCCATCTGTTTATGAAGCAGAAAACAAAGCTGATTTCAGGAAGGAACGGCTGTTTGATGAGATGCATCTATGTTTTCATGACATTATGTTGCCCACAGATGCTGCAGATTTCTCTAGCTCAGCTTCTTTGCTGACTGCTGCAATTTTATTCATAGATCTTCTCTGAATATTGCTTTCTCTGAATCTGGCTTTTTTTTCTTGGTAGCTTACCTCTTTACCCACTTCAGGAAGAGCCTTTGGATGTGTGATTGCAGACTCGGGACTGCACTGAATACAAATCACTTGCCTGGACTCCAGTTTGTGGAAAAAATACTTGCTTGTCACGGGCAATGCTAGAAGGAGAATTTGCTGCTTAAATATAGGGAATGAAGAGCTGACCCTCATCATTTTGCAGGGGAAACCATTTGGGCTTGGGGGAGAGAGGAGGGATGCAAGAAGGCAGAAAGGTTTCAACTCGGTTTTAAAATATGTATATCTTTTAAATTTCCCTATTGGCTCAGTGCATTAGTTGGCTTGTCACATCACATTTCCTGAGCTGCTTCGTATTATGTCACATAATGTGACAGAGATAAGCCTTGTGACAAATCACACAAGCCGCTGTGTCAGTGGGGAAATAGGAGACTGGCAGTTTTCTGAACAGTACAAACACTCGATAGAATACTGCACAAAATAACTTCTTACAAATGGAGACCTGTGGGGTTTTTTTTGCTGGAAGCCTTCTCTTCAAAGAGTTCAAAGTGCTAATTTAAAAAAAAAAATAAAATAAAAAAGGTGAAAATAACTGACATAGTAGGGGTTCTGGCTGATGCATGGGAAAAGCTTAGGCTGGGGTGGTGGGTAGAGGATCCATTCCCAGCTTTCCATTCTGCCCTTGCTGCATGGATGTCTGAGCTGCTCAGCCCTCACTCCTGACCTCCAGTTCTACAGTCTTAAAGCTCAGCACTGGAGATTACACTGACCCAGGAGCAATTTCTTTATGAGGAGAGTCACTTAGCGTTTTGCCAGCCATACTAACACAAGTAGTCCTTACCTGCCTTTATACAGAGGGGGACTGAATTGGTGGGTCCTCCCTCCAGTCTCTAAACCACTTTCTGTCTTTATGTTAAACAGTATGGAAATATTTAGGCTTTCTTTTCTCTTGTAAGGTGCTGCTGATGTTTGTGTATTTCTACTTTTTTTATTCATGACTTGCAGTTTCTATTTCAAAGACCCACCTTTTTTTCTCCTTAATTTTTTGTATTGCAAGTGGCTCTACAGAGGAGGGGAAAAAATGGTTTTGACAAAATGCTTGGTTCTTGGGTGGCACGACCCTATGACTGTTAAAAAAAGAGAAAGCTATTAAAGGGGAACCTTCACATTTTGAAAAACCTTTGTTGTGCTTGGTTTCTGTGCTTTCTGTTTGGTCTGAATTTCTTGTGTGCTTTTTAAATTAGTTTGTCTGTTTGTTTTGGGCTTGGTTTCTTTGTTTGTTTTCTAAGTGCATGGTAGGGGCTTACAAACCAACCAAAGCAACACATAACCTCTCTTCAGTCTGCTCAGGTCTAGCTGAAGCATTCCCACTGAAATGACATCAACAGTCACAATTTTGGAAGTTGTGGGGGAACTTTTGTCTTGAAATCAAGAAGAGGACTTAGAGGTAACTGGATTTGGTAGACGTTTATATATGTGTAGTGTTCTCTTTAATGTTGTCAGTGGCTTTTTCTAACAGTAAGAAAAATAAACACTTCAGTACAGTCGGTGCTAAAGTTATGTACAAATACAGGACCTAGAATAACTGCTGTACTATTGCTCTCATTGGTTTCTTGTAGCTTTAAAATTTAAAAGAAGATTGATAAAGCCCTCAGGCTGTTTAAAAAATATGATCATGTTTCTCTCTGGTACAATTACTTCTGCCAGTTTGTGTTTTCCATGTTCCTGGACAGCTAAAGCAGTAGCATTACCTAGAGAGTGTCCTGGGTTGAGTTAGAACAGCACTAATTCTGTTCAGTGGTTTTATTTTTCAGTTCTGTCTCATCTAGGTAACAGCACTTTCCAAAGTTAACAGCTTTTCACGGACAGCGTCTGCATCTAGCAGTGATAAAGTCTCTCTCTCTCCTTCCCTTTCTCTTCTCCTTTGGGAGGGAAGAGGGGTTAATAGAGAAAACTCTGTCATTTGTCTCGTGTCTAGCCCAACCCCAAACCTTGACGGAGAGCTTTATGAGCAATTTGCCAAACTCATCTGTGGGTGACATCTCCCCATTTATTTTCCGTTATTGTTGAAAAATAAATAAAAGATACTGTAGGATCTCCCATCTGTCAGGACTGTCAATTACAGTCCCTAAAACAAAAACATGGCAGTAGTTTGTGATGCTGCTGCAACTGTGAATGCTACCCTAGCCTTCTCCTGGGTGTTATGATCCCCAGGGTAGTCAGTGCTTCCATCAATCCCGTTACGAAGCAATCATCTCTGGTAGAGGGAGACGGACGATTGGAAGGGACCTCTCTCAAACTCTTGCCGTTGGATATACCAGGGTTGTTGGTGTATATTCCAAAAGGTGCATTGCTGGTGTACTCTGTTGTTGTACCGAGGCCCGAGAGGATGAGTAGTGGTAGGATGCTTGTTTTCGTAGAACTTCTGTATGTGAATAACGTCTGCGTCCTTGTTCTGCCCCAGGAGGAGGTGGAAGATGAGGGGGAGGGAGAAGTGGTGCAGGGATTCTTTCTTGACCGTGGCAGGAATGACCTGACAACAAATGGAGAAATGAAATAGCTGTTTTAATAAGAAGAGGAATACAGATGGCAAGGAAATCTTAAGTCCATTCGGATGCTGGGAACCATAATTTCATGCAGCACCAGGTGGATCCCAGATGGGCTTTCTGTCCATGCTGTGCAAATCTTGCTCACGGAGAGGTTCCTACTCTTATCACATACACTTGTGCCTTTTCTGTTGTGTAACAACCAGACTCATGCTGATTCTTCTGAGAGGTTGGATTTCATCTCATCATAACATCCACTGGTGTTCAGCACAGGCTAGCAGAGGACAGATTCCCTTAGAGCAGCTGCACATGCTAACATGGGTTTCTCAAGCTGGTTTCTCGAGCTAGTTTCTCAGCAGCTATGCGTGCTAAGGTACAGGTTTTTCCCCAAGGTATGAGTAGAGTAGACATGATCTATTCAAGACCCTGAAGCCTTCTGCAGAGTCCTCGGTACAATCGTCTAGTGGATGTTGGCTACTGTTTTTCAAAACATTGTTTTTAACTAGGGCTATTTATGTTGAAGCTGCAGTGGGAGGAGAGGCTGGAATCTGAGAGAAAATGGGGAGGTTACATTTTTCTTGGATCCTTTATAAGTGGTCACGTGAACTTTAAAAGCCATAGTTCTGTATTTTACCACGTCTACTGTAGTGAATTTTGATGACATGTGAAAACATCTCTGATGGAAAAAGCTTCAGGATTATTCTTTGATCAGATATCTGTAAACACGAGCCAGAGACGTAGTTCTCTCTTCCCAGATTTATCTTCTGTGATGATAGAAGCAATTGCATTTACTCGAGATGATTCTGGAAGAGGAAAATAATTCGGTGTCTGACTCTTGCTGTTGCCATCAGTATTTAAATCTGTAAAATTAACTCCTGTTTTGCACTTGCAGGAAGCTTTCCTGCCCTTACAGGAGACTGTAGGATGTCCTGTAGGGTTTGTTACTGACATACCTTCTTTAGGAAGATATTGCAGCCTGTAATCCAAGACAAATCAAATTCTGCACGTGTACAGAGAAGAAATTCAATATGGTGTATGTGAAACACAGACAATAAAGGAGTTCCATACGTTTTGGTGGCAGAAGGATCATTTAGTATAATATCTTGTAGATCACGGGTTGTTAAACTTCAGTTATCTGTTTTGAGCCCAGTAGCTTGACTGAAATACATCCATCAGAATAGGATCTCCTATTAATTTTCTTTCTTCCATTAGCAATCCCATATACACTTTCTGTAAGAGGAAGCAATAGTGTCTGAAATGGCAATTCCCTGCATTCTTTTGGTTTGGTGTGTCATTGATGTAACCTGGCTTTAGCAGTGTAGCATCCTGCCTCCACAACAGCTTAATCTTGGGGTTTGCTTATTAGTCTTTCTAAATTGCTCTTTCTAAGAAGAGTGCTTATAGTTGGTTATGTGTGGTGCTTGCATTGGTTATGTGACCTTTTATTTTTGTGGTTGTTCCATGATGTTTAGAAGCAGCATCAGCCGTGATCTCCTCCTGTAGCTGTGGAAGGAAAGCATGAAAATAGTCCCTCTCGTCCTGGCGTTCAGCAGGGATGTTTTAGGAGTTGCTTGTATTAGACAAGCTGCTTCTTGACCTCTTGCGTTTCCCTTTCACAGTTGGGCTGTGTGCAATCTGTGGACTTTCCCTTCAGCTGAATCTTTCATTCTTCCAAGTCGACTTCGAAGTCTGGGAGAGCAGCTGGAATTTGTAATTTATGCCGATTCTGTACTCACTCTCAGCAGTGGGGTGTTATTCCCTCACTGTTAACCCTTCTGTTGTACCAACACCCTTCCATGGAAATATTAACTAGCCAGGAGACTTCAAAGTTCAGTGCTGTGAACTGAATCTGTGATACAATTAACGTCATCCCAACAGTGAGGTTTTGCATATTAATCCACGTTTGTTTTCAGCGTTCAGCATTGTTTTCTCATTGCCATTCCTACTTTGACTGGTTTAATTTATGTAGTTCCTACATATATAACCTCACTACAGCTATCCTCAGTAATAACATGATACACTGAATACTGTATTCAATTCATCCTTTTTTTTTTTTTCTTCTCTGGAGTGGGGCTCTTTATCTGGTGGTGATGCAGTGACAGAAAAGCAATAATGAATCGCTCCTTTGTATAAATGAGACCATTTAGTGCATCTGCCTACTCTGGCTTACTGAACACACAAATATTAGAAAACCAGTGTGATATTTTTTCTATTATGTAATGCCATGAAAGTGAGGGGAGGATGCGAAGGATATTTGGCTGACAAATTCATAGGAATATCAGTTGAAGCAGAACTAAAAATCTTAATCCAGTTTTGGGGGTTTTGAGACAAGGACCAATTAGTTGCAAAGCATCTCATTAAAGAAATTATATATATATATATTTGCTATTCAAAATACTTGTGTAGTTCTTAGCATCCCCCGAACTGTCAGGAAGTGCAAGTGTGAAAATTTAGTGTTTACCTACTTGGTATGTTGGTTGTGTATTCTGTGATATGTAAACCTCATCCTCAAAATGCCCCAACTGAAGTGCTGTTAAGATCTCCTACACGTATATTGTTTGAAATAGTAGTGTACTTCACATAACAATGTGCTGCTAAATAGCAATATTATTTAGGAAACATCTTGCTGTTATTTTTTGCTCTCCCTCCCTTGTTTTAATGAAACCCTGGCTGATATTATCACCGAGCTATTTCTGCTGGCTTTTACTCCTTCAAGGTTCATAAACCCACAGGGTCTGGCTCTCTTGGCAGTTTATTCCCCATTTGGCTTGGTCTTTCTTCCTTCTGTTTGTAATTCTTTCTGAGAAGTATGTGTGCCTTCCTTGCTCTTCACCAATTTGTGTTTTAGTTCCCTTTTCACTGTGCAGTTGTATTCGTGTTGTGAGCTTGCTAGTTGCTTCTGGTTTTAATGATCATGAATAACTGAACAGGCCCTTTGAGTTTTTTTGCTTTCTCATAACAAAATACGTGAGAAAAATCATTTTGCTGAATTTATTTTCAATTAACACAGTTGAGGTTAAAGTCAAAATTGAAGGGCTTTTTGTGCTCGTTCTTTGTGTGCTCACTTAGATACTTGTTTGCCAAAGTGCACATAACTCTGACTTTTAAATACTGCACAAGAGTTGAAGCCTTGTATAGCTCATCTCACTTGTTTTTTGTGTAGCTGTGAGATTAAATGTCATGACAAATTTTGCACATAGGAAATTTGCTACCCGCTGTTTTCCATAATGTTTGTTTTTTTTCACAGACTTTTTAGTATTAGTGATGACGAAGTTCCTGCTAAACATCCCTGAATGTATTAGGAAAGTTCAGTGTCTCTGGACATGTATGGCTCACAAACACCAGAGTAATCACACTGATTATGGTTGGTTTTACCACGTTAAATTCCTTTCGTCGTCGTAGGAAATTCTCATTTCTGTGTTTGCAGGTAAACTGTTGCAGAGAGAACAGCAGAAATAACAGGGATGCCACTCAGCTGGGTGTTGGTTCAGTACAGCTTGGTGAAGTTGAACACAAGAGCTGGCTGGAAAAAATGGCACTGCTGTGACATGTTGGAAGATTCTGAAACTTTTCAGTCAGCAACAGGAAAAGATAAAACTGTCTGCAGTTTCATGGAATGGGATTATGCAAAACACTGGAATCTGAGCCATTTCTCTCTCTCCCCAGTGTCTTTCTCACTTGAAAAGCTCTCTCACTGTGATTTAAAGCTGTTTCTGACTGAAGTTTCCAGCACCTATCCTAGAGAACTGCTGATGAAGTGTAAGCTTTTATGCTTGTAGGAAACCATAACTGATCACCTCGGCTTCAAACGCTGGACAGATTCATGGTCTTCTATCTTTCAGCTCCATGGCAAAGTGAGCAAGGTGGAATTGGAGTGATATTGCAGCAGTGGGTAAGTCTATACACGATTGGCAGTTAGGTTTCTTGGACGTAGTTTTTCCCTCTACAGCTGTATTTAATACTTTTGTTTCAAAGCTTTTTCTAGCATCACGCCTAAGACTTTGCAATCGTTTTCTGAAACCACACATTTTAAAGACTCTGACATCCCAGGCATGAGAGGGCATAATCCTTGCACATTACTGCCTTAATGTAGCTGCTGGGTAATGCCCTCATGCGTGTGATCACATTCTATTCAGGTTTTATTTTTTGGAGATACACCTTTACATGACATTTGTCTCACATCTTCAAACAACAGAGAACAGGACAATAAAGGAGCAGGAGAACTGTCTGGTATACAGCTTAAAAATGGTCTCAATCTTGTAGAATTAAAGACCAAACCCTGGGAAAAATAGAAAGGGGTGGGATTATATGAAGACAATACAGATATCTGCCTTGAGGTATTGGAAGTTTTGAAGTGACATCAAAGTTTCAAGCTCTTCAGTTGTTCTTTTGTTCTCGGGTATTTGCTGCACTGCAACTTGCTCTCCCCTGGCATTGCCTTTGCAAAACCTTGAACATCTGAGCTGTGGCAACAAAGGTCACTTAGGAATCTGGCACTAGATAAAAGCCTTGACCACCCTCCCCCTGTGTCACGTGGCAGGATGTTCAAGTCAAAACGTTGGATTCCAAGTACAGAATTTCTTCAGAAAGTTGATAATGTTTTGGGATGGAAAAGTGGGAAAGTTTCCTACATTTAGCTATTTAAAAAACCAAGCCAAAACAAACAGAAAAAGCTAAACAGGCCATTTGGATGCTTTGGCTGCTTTTTTTTGCTTTCTTCTGATGATGTCTTTATTGTGTCCTTCAATAACTAGAAATTATTCTTTATTGGAGATAGTCATCTAAGTGAACAATTGCAAGAAATGTTGTGTGTGAGACAGGAGTGTCGTGGTTGGGGTTTTTTTTTGTAATGGCAGGAATTTTAATCTTCTCATTCCCTGACTCAGGTCAATTATAATTTCAAAAACTATTTATCAGAGCTAACACTGTAAGATAATCTCCTGCCCCTTGAGTTGCTGGGAGTCCTGAGCGTTGTATAGCGTTGAACAGGACTCCGAGCCACACACAGCACGCCGTGCAGACCTCATACATAGCAGAGATTCTCCCCTTTCAGTCTTTCAAGCTATCGGAAGATTTTCTTTACAAGGGAACAGTCAATCAGAAATGATGTTTTCAGGAGAACTTCTTGGTGCACTGTTAGGTGAAGGCAAGGCCATGCAGGTGATGTAATCGCCGGTACGGAGCAGGAGCTGCCCGAAATCTCCTCTGTTGCATTCAGCCAGTTGAGGTGATCCTGCAGCACAGCATGGGCCTGAAAGGCAGGCTCTGTGTGCAGCAGAGCATCAGGTTTACTACGTCTGTGTCACAACTTTAGTGCTGTGAGTCACCCTCTTGATTTTTGTGGACTTGCTGTCCATAAGATTGTGGTCCTAGATAGGACCTTTCCAAGAAAGTAAGGTTCATGTCAGTAGGCTACTGGTGTAGACCTCATTGGCCATATCAGTGGACCAGACCAGTCACAGGGCCACATCAGTGCATTCTCCAGAATGCAGTCTGAAGAACATAAATCAGCACCTTCTAACTAACAACAGAATTGGGGGAGAGTAGTCTCTAACTAGCATAGGGGGTGGGTTTCTCCAGTGGCAATTGTATAGTGGCCTAGCTAAGTAGGGAATGTTTCTTTTTCTACTGTGAATTATAAATCCAAAGAAGCTTGGGCTTTTATTTACCCAGTACAACCTGGAGAAGTGCAATATTATTTTGGTAATGCTTACACTATTTGAAATTGGTCCTGGACTTAGACTTTCTGTTATTCTACAAAGTACATCAGAAAATGCACATTTCCTATGATAGGTCTTTTTTTTTTTTGTCTGTTACTTATACCAAGTATTTTTTAATCTCTCCTGTAATTCAAATAGTTATGTGTAAGGATGAATAAAAATTAGGTTTCTTCTGGGAAATGCTGCTTTTATAAAAGGCCTAGTTTAGAAGCTAGTTTTTCTTTGACATCCCCTTTAGGCAGCATCAACTGTATTTATTGATATGTTCATCTGGCATGTCTATATCATCACTGAGGCAGGTTATTTTGAAGGATTCCATATCCTCACGAGCAAACAGGTTTTATTGTCAATTTTCTCACCAATGTCAGCATTGTTTTAGTGCTGGAGATCACTTCATTTATTTTTCTACAAGATCTATACATTCTGCCCTCCAGAGCTCTAAAAATATTATTTGGACAAGACAACCGACAATAAAAAAAAAACCCCAAAACCCACAAAAACTTCTGTTGGTTTTGACAAAATATGATGTCTGTATTGGTGCCATGGGAGGCTGAGGGCTTCACCCTCTTGTTTTCACTTGAACCCTCTTTGTAGTATGCAAAAGCAACACGCTCTGTGCCAGGAGGCTTGTTCCAAGCACCTGAATGGGAAGCAGATGATGGTAAATGGCAGGGCAGCACACGTGTGTGATAAGCATGCCTTGTCTTCTAACAGCATCTGGTTTTAAAGGAAGAGTAGAAGGTCTTGTTGGCAAAGGAGGAGGGTGCCGATACAACGTGGCTTCTGGTGAATGGTGCATTTGCTTTTGTTTTCAAACAGACAAGTGAAAGATTAATGAAAGGCTTTTTTTTTCTTTTTCTTTTTTTTTCCTAGGCACACAGGCTTAATCTGAGCTTCTCTGGTGATGAGTTTTGTAGCTGGAAAAGGTAAAAGCTAGCTTTTCTTTTGAGGTTTTTGTGAGCTAAATATGCTCAAAGACAAATAAAAGGCAAGGCTGTTTATCGGAATCTGCAGCTTTAGTCCTAGAGCTGTGTCTGATAGCCTGAATAAAGCTGGCTGGCTTGGAGGGAGACCTTGTGCAGAGAGTACCCAGTGAGCTGTTTCTGAGCACAGGGAAGAATCTGCTGGGGAGCATGTTGCTTTGCTTGATGACTGTCGTGTTTGCCATCACCCCTTGGAAAACTTTTCCTTCTTGAACTTAAATGCTCTGTATCCTTGTCTGTTTGGGGACGACTGCTTCACATGCTTTTGTCTGAACAGGCTGGACTCTGGTCTTAAGCATCCAAACTGGTGTCAAGCATGAAAGGGGCTGATTTTTGTAGTGTTTACTCTTGCCTTGCCACTAGCCGAGGGTGGGGACGGGCAGTGTCAGCGTGTGGCTCTCTGTGCATGTGTGTAGAATCACAGAATCTCTGGTTGGAAGAGACCTTCAAGATCATCCAGTCCAACCTTTGAGCTAACACTGCAAGCTCACCGCTAAACCATGTCCAAGCACCAGGTCCACACGCCATTTAAATGTCTCCAGGGATGGCAACTCCATCCCTTTCCTGGGCAGCCCATTCCAATGTTTGATCACCCTTTCAGTGAAGAAATGTTCCCTAATATCCAGCTTGGACCTCCCCTGAAGACACGTCAGTGCTCTGAATATACCTTTCCAGTGGCACCGTTCTAGCCTGATTGCCAGAGGATAAGTGAGGCTTTCTGAGGATCTGTGCTCCTCGGACAGTTGGAGTTGGGTTGTAGGTACATAAACACGTGTTGTGTCAGCCCCGTGGGCATACTGTGGCAGTGTCACGGGCTGGGTGGTTAAGTATGGAGTTGCAGTGTGAGAAGGCACTGGGGAAGCAGGACAGCCAGACAGGGAGGAGCAGTGGAGCAGGTAGGAGACACAAAGCAAGAGTAAGACTGGTTGGGAAACAGAAAGGAAGATTAAAACCAGAAACTCAGAGGACAGATGGTGCAGAATGAGCAATACGTTCTTGTTTGTGCTAAAGAAATTTTGGTAACTTTTGTGAAGTGCAGCATTAGGATTCTGAAGGCTTCTGTTAACTTGCAGCCCACCATCTAAAGGTAATGCATAAGCTCTAGAAAGCACTCTAGCTTGACAAACAAACATATACATTGGCTTGCTCTTTACTCTATTTGATGTCTTGCTGTCTGCCAGTGTATTGCTGATAGATTTTTACCTCCTTATTCTTGAGTATGAGCTCTTGTATTTGTTAATAGAATACATAAGCAGATGATGTGAAAAGAACTATGAACATAGATTGGGCTGTGTGAGTAAAGCCTGAGCATGTGGCTAGGTGTGGAAGAGTTCTTTGAGAGCAGTGCTTGATTTTATTGGAAATACTGAAAAAGGGTAAGAAAAGAAAGGAAAGTGCCAAGCAGGGAAGGTTGAGGTGGCCGTATTACTTTTAGAAAGGAGTTTGCTCATGTTCTCATGTCAGGCTTTGTCTATAGTTACATAAGCACAAATCTTTCCAGTCAAAATACAGATCTCAAGCTGGTTACAGTGCTTTAAATCAAATCATCACTATTCAAATTAAATTGACAAGTTTTGCCGTTTCCTCTTCAAGGGGAATCCTTTCCCAGCAAGCATCTGCGGGTGCTCCAGTAGGTATCCGAGTCATGTTCTGCCAACCATCTTGCTATTTACTCACTCAGTGAAAGAAGAAATGAAAGAAAAGAAGCATGGAAAATAATCAGTGTTCTGCATGGAGCATTGTTTTGCTATGTGTTCTCTCCACTTTTTTCTCTGTGTAAGAAAAAGGCAGGCAGGGCTCAGTTCAGAAAGGATACGAAGTGCTGCTTTGGTAGCTTACCGGGGAGGATATTTTGAGGTTCCAACTTTTATCATGAAAGGGAACCGCTCACGGTGCTATCTGAGAGATCTCTTATCACCACCGTGCTGAGCGCACATGGCTCTGTCTTTGCAGGACAGGGTAAGAATGTGCCACATTCCCAGTCGAGAGAGCAAGGTTCATCCTTGCTAATGGAAAGGGCATTCTTCCCCTCGAGCCGATAGAGCTGCTAGAACAGCAGTCAGACACGAGTGCCAGCTTCTGTCACAAGAGAAGAGGTTCGTTGCGTGAGGAGGGAGCAGCTTTCTCAGGTGTCTTCAACACTTGTGAATGCTCAGTATGAGATAGGTCAGAAGCTGCTGAACTTACATTACAAAAATAGATGAGATTCCCAGCCAGCTTCAGCAGACCCGTGGTGGTGGGAAATGGAGAGATGTCCTTTGTAGTAGAACTTGTGCTCTGTTATCCATTCTCAACAATAGAACAAGGACGGGGTTTGACCTGTGGGCAAATAACCAGGAATGGAGAGTTGATAGGAACAGGACCTCAGAAGAGCGTTTTGCTTTCATTTTTCAACGTGTTCTTTGTGAAATCAGGACAAACTTGCACACAAACCGAAAAACGAACAAAACTCTTGCCACGGAAGACCAGAAGAGATCCTTCCCTCTACCCTTACAAAGCTGCTGTATGTTACACCAGACAGCAGTTATGTTCACAGAGCACAGCCTGTGCACGGGAGGGTTGTCAGTAAATTACAAAATCGATAATCAGTCTGCTGCCTGAGAGAGTCCTTTCTCTTTTATGCTGGATGTTTCAAGTGATTTTCATATGGAGCAACTGTGTTTTAGTAAGGAAACATTTATGCAGTGCCTCAGACAATAGCTGTAGCTGAAAGAAGACCCTGTAGGCTGCTGGAAAAGATTCTGCTGTTTGTGTAGAGAATAAAGGACATATTTCAGTACAGTATTCCAAGAAGTGGCAGGTAGGTGTTGTTCCTGTGCTCTGCGAATGCACAAAGGTAGGTCCCTGTGGAGATGGAAAATGAGATGAAGGGAAATCCACAGAACTGATTCTGCTGAAACCAGCGCCACAAGGTCATGCTTGAGAGGGCAAGGGGTGGTACTTGGGAAGGTCTCTGTGTGTGCACGCTTCTGTCTTAGCTACAGCAGTGAAGGCCAGATCTCAAGAGCTTTGGGTACCTGAAATCATATCTATTTTTTTTGTTCTCTTAATAGTGTCCCTTATCATGTGTGAGGGAGGAATTTTGCAGGAGTGAAGCTATTCTTAAATGTTCTGAGGTTCAGGGCTGGGTTGGTTTTTTTTTGCTGCTGTTTGCCATGGTACTTCCCTGTCTGCACAAGCAAGGGTGGCATATTTGAGAGGTGGAAATACATCTTCTTCCTTGGTATTAAGTGCTGTGCTTAGCTTGCTGCACCTGCCTTGGCTTTTTCCCTGAAGCTTCTCTGGTTTCTGGGGATTTAAAATTTGGAAGAAATTAAATCCCTTGTATTAAACACATTTTTTTTACGAGTCCAAAATATTAAAGACACTCATTTCTCCAGCAGTTTGGCAATTTTATTTATTTTTCAAGACTTGATCTGAGCAAACATTTATTATATGCAGTGCCTATTTATAATCAGCTTCATATCCATATGCTTGAACCTCCCAACAGAAAGCCAGGGCAGCTCTCAGAGCTCTTCCCTCCTTCCTCTAGGACGCATTAGTAATAAATTTTAAAACTTTGTTATTCACCTGCTCTGGATGAAGTTTTGCTGTTAAAGGATGACATGCAATGATGCATCAGTATTCTGCACTTCCCTGTCCTGGCACTCTGAACAATTCAAAAATCAGGGGACAGAGCCTGTGCCTTGTATGCATTCGTGAGTGGGACAATAAGTCTTTTGGCTTTGAAAATATGTGAGGTTTTTTTTTTTCCTTGGAAGGTACATTTCTAAAGTCTGCATTTCCCTCTACCACTGCGTACAGACAGGTACTCTCCTGTTCTTCCTTTGCATAGCTCACTGCTGGTTTACTCTCATTCCTCGTGCCTTTGATGAAGAAGTTGCGGTTAAAAAGGGAACTCTTTCTCGTTTCATTAGGATCTCTTTGGTTTGCCCTGTTAACTGGTTGAAGGGGATTTTTGTCCTTCAGCTGACTCCATCTTCTTTCCACGAAGGACTCGTGTTCCTCCTAAAGGCTTTTTCCTGTCACAGCTGGTTTCTGCAGCTCTTAGCTTCAGAACTGGAGTGAGGCACTTGGGCATCCGGGGTGCCGTAGCGTTCTCGGGCTCGAGTCCTCTTCCCTGCCCCTGCAGTGGCTCAGCAGCCCGTCTTACAGAGTGCTAGCAGGAAGTTTGCCTTCATTTGGCCTTCTCTTGACTTGCTCCCTGCTCTGTTCAGTGTTTCATCACCCGATTGAATGCAGTTCTTCATTATCATGAGTTACGTGTTAACCGAGATGAGTTTTGTGTTTTGAAGAAAGTGTGAAGAAAAACAGACCTCAGACTTGGACAAATGGAATTTGTCAGACTTGTCTAAGATGGTCCTGAAAAAGCTGTTAATGGAGAGACAAATGCTGGTTCACCCAACTCTTAGAAATGGTCTTTCGTGTTGTTTTTTGTTTGTTTTGTTTTGACTTTGTTTCTCTCTTTGCTACTAACGCCGAACTGATTCAGGCTGATGACGTACACGTTGTTCCTCGCTGTGTGATTTGACAGATAAAGACATGACTATATCCAGAGCTAGATCAGGTCAGCCATGACTTTCTGTAGCCACGGGAAGTCTTGAAATGCTCCAAGGTTGCAGATTCCCCAGCCTGTGTGGTAGACCTAACTCTGTGTACGTATCGCCGAAGGAAGCAGCAGAGAATCAATCTGCAGCGAATCACTTCGAATAGTAGGGTTGAAATACCTTCATAAACCTGAGGTTTTGTCCTGTTTTGAATTAGAACAGAACTGATTCTGTTCAGTGGTTTTACTTTTTCAGCTCAGTTTCTTCTAACTAACTGAGTTCTGAAGTTAAGGACATATTTTTCAGGCAGTGCCTGCTTTTAGTAGGGGTAACTCCTGACGTTTAGAGTAACTGCCGAGGATGGATGTGTAGAAAAGCTGTTTTAGTTTTCTAATTGCTAAGTCTCTCTCCCTTATTCCCTTTCTCTGCCCCTTTGGGAAGGGAGGAGAGCTTAACACAGAGCGTCAGTTCTAGGTCTAGTGGCCGGCCCTGACCCTAACCCTTGGCAAGTTTATTGCAGCTACAGTCACTGGTGCTGACTGTCACCTTTGCAATGGCACAGCACAGCTTTGGTACTCAAAGCTTTTTCCTGGGAGGAACCAACTAGGTGATACTTCTGCAGTGTTTTGTTTCTGTTGGTGTGTGATGGCTTTCTCTTTCTAAAACCATGCATTTTTAACAGGCAGTTTTGCTTGCAGTTAACAGGTTGCTGATTGTAATCCTTTTGTTTGCTTTTATCACTTGCTCTTCAAACAGTGTAATAATCCTCGTGGGTTTGTGCTTCGACCGGTTCATCAGCATCTGTCTCACAAAGCTCACGATTCCAGTGTCACCAAGTGAGTTCTGGATAATCCTTGTAGTCAGCATATTTGGAGGAAAAAAAAGCAGCACTGTATCTTCTTCAAATGAAGCAAAGTTACAGGAATCCAGTACCATACATGACTTCTGCATCTCTTTGGAACTGGACGTGTGCTGAAAGTGTGGTGCGAGGTTTTTTGGGAGACTGAAGGTAATTCCTAGTGCCACATTCTCCAAGGGCTTGGTATCCTCACAGAAGGGCACCTACAGACACAGAAAGCAGCAGTCGAAGTAAAGGAAGAGCAGCAGCTGATCTCTGAAACGGAATAGAATTACCTTTTAAATTAATAAAAGATTGTCAACAGAGACAACTGAGGGCACATCTGCCATGCAGCACACTGATTTTTCATACATCCGTGTTTGCACTAAGGTTTTGTCAGGCTAAACAGAATAATTTGGGTTTTGACTAACATTTGAATTTTCTCTAGTAATCCTTAGAATATATTTGCTAACAATAATGGAGGGGGGAGCTGGGAGCTAGATAAACCAAACATTGCACAGACGTACTGTTGGCATCATAGAAAGAAAGTTTGCTCCCATCCAGTGGAATATTTATGGTAGCTCCTTAAATCTGTTTGTTGGAGTTTAAAATACTCAGTGTTTTTAGCTGTTGAACACATTGTCTGCAACTGGTGATTTTCCCTCTGTATGCTTATTTTTTTTAAGCATATAAAACAAGTATAAAGAAAACTTGGATAAGCCATACATTTAATATCTAATAGGAAAAATGCAGTCATGACTGAAAGGCTGAGAGCACTGGGGTTGTTTAGCCTGGAGAAGAGAAGACTGAGAGGGGATCTTATTAATGATTGCAAATATTTGAAGGGTGGCTGTGAAGTAGAAGGGACCAGACTCTTTCCAGTGGTGCCATGTGGCAGGACAAAGGGTCAATGTGACAGGACAGTGGTCACAAACTGGAGCACAGGGAAGTTCCACCTCAACATGAGGGAAAACTTCTTTACTGTGAGGGTGAGGGAGCCCTGGCACAGGATGCCCTGGGAGGTTGTGGAGTCTCCTTCTGTGGAAGGTTCAGAGCCTGCCTAGATGTGTTCCCATACAACCTGTCCCGAGTGATCCTGCTCTGGCAGAGGAGTTGGACTTGGAGATTTCCAGAGGTCCCCTCCAACCCCCACCATTCTATGATTTTCACTTCAAAATAAGCTAGTGGTCTGATGCAGTGTTTTAGGATTGTGGGTTTTTTTCTCTAGGTGTTTGTATTTCGAGTAGCCACAAAATACTTGTTAATTCCCACACATTCAAAAAGTTACTTAGTACAGTGAGACACATGATCAGACACTGTGAAATGAGCACCGAATGGTGATCTCTCAGTTCCTCCTTCGCTTTGCAGCTAGGTCATGTAAACACTCTTGGGCCTCATGACTAAAACCCCTATCCTTGTCGTAGGGGAAACCCAGAGTAGCTTCCAGTAAGTTACGGTTTGTGCAGCCTTGAAAATTGCACCGCTTGAGTTGGAGCAAACAAAAACCCCTCAGTGCTCCCCCTTGGGCCCTCCCCAGCTGAAGTGCTTTTCTTTCGCAAGTGGTGTATAACCCAGGGGATTGTTTTCACAACCATTTCCAGTCCCACAGTTGTGTTTGTATAACGTGCAGTTTATTCGAGTCATCCCTCCTCTGAATAATACTCTGTAGCTCACGGGGGATGTGAGTCGGGCTGCTTACCACAGTTTGGAACTCTGGATTGCTTTTGGTGTCACTTTTTTGGGCTGCTTTGTTCTATTCTTTTATTTTTCCAAGCGCATCTTATTCTGATCTCCTTGGCTTAGATTTGTTTCTCTTTCCTTTTGTTATAATTCAAGCGTTTTGTACTGGTTTGTTGTGCTTTTTTTATTGTCTTTTTGAAAGCAGTGTAATCAATTCAGTATAGCATTAAAATAATTCACTATATAATTAACTCTGGGTCTTTCAATACTTGCTTTTGATACGACGTATAAATTTATTTCCTTTATGAATTTCCATGTTAAAACTCTGCAGAGCTTAATGGAAATTCAATGAAATTGTTTTATCACACTAGCAGTATTTTCTACCATCTTCAGTTTTGAAATGGATGACAAATCAGCGAATGTAACTCTTGCATTTCCTACATATCTGTGTGGAATGGAGGAGAGAAATACAGGTCTCATCCAGCTTCATTAATAGTTACTAGTTAGTGATTGGTCCTTGCATAAACATAGGAGCAGTATTCTTTTTGGAGTTTTATTCACGTGCTTTTAAACTGAAACATCTGTTTCACATCCCTTAGAAAAAAAAGCCATAATATTGGAATTAGAGTCATCTCTTTTTTAGTATGTGCTTTTGTTGTTGATTTTTTTTTTCTTAACAATTCATTTCCTTCATAAAAAAAACCTCCAACCAAACCAAAAACAAATGAGAAGGAAATGAATTAAGAGATGACATATCTGAAGGAGCTGTGAGGTATTACCTTTTTGATATGTGATATGTAAGGGACCTTTCCTTTCTTTTCGTAACCCCATCATAATAGCAATGTGCAAGAGACTCACAAAGCAGCAAAGAGGACGAATGAAATGGAGAGCTCGGGAATACAGGTTACAAAAAGAAAGGTGACTTCTATGAATTGCCTGATTTGCTGGAGATTTTGAGTGACCTTACAAGCTAACATTTCTATTAATGTAAAAAAGTATTTCTAGCATCTTGTTTCTTCTTCCTGAGGAGTTTCTTTAGTGTTTTATCACCATTTAAATCATGCATGTTTTTCACATTAAAAAAACAACCCTGTAAGGTAAAAGGCAGAGATAAAACAAAGAAGAAAAATGGCGAAGAACAGAGCAGAAGGAGAATGTTTCTATTTCAAAGTACTAGAAAATCCATAATTTCCAAGACAGTTTTTGAAGTTGGTTGGAAAAACTGTTCCCACTGTAGCCTCACCTGGCACCTTTCTATTTAAAAAACAACAATAACAAAGGAAAAATTAAAAAAAAATTTAAAAAAAGGGAAAAAAACCCATTTCTTCCATTGTCTGTAAATCCAAGCTGTTTCTATACAACTACATTTGATTAGACAGTAAGTCCATTCTTTTGGCATAGGAGGAGATTAATTTTTCCATTGCCAAAGGGGAGATCCTTGCTTTCAGTTTTAATCCTCCATAATCCCCACCCCTTCCATGCAGAAGTACACAGAATAATTTAGGTATGCTTCCAGGCTCAGAAGAGCCAAAAGTGGATTTGGAATTTAATTTAATTTTCCCTCACCACTTTGTTCTAAAACCACGAATGATAATTGAGCTGTGTGAGCCTACTCAGTACTGCACTAGGAGGAAAGGCAGTCCTTGCTACAGAACCTACTGGTTAAAAAAAACTGTAGGCAATACAACTTGGATTTGAGCTCATGATTCTTTAACATCATTTGCAATACCTGAATTTTGGTCTGTCAAACCAACAGTTGCACCAGTAATTGAATGGAAATAAAGTTAGACCAAAAGCACCTCCAAGGCACGTTGAACTCTAAATGAAGACTTGTTCCTCTGGCATATATATCCTCCCTTAGGCCGAGTTAGAAGACAAGTAGCATCTTGTCATCCACCCCGTCAGTTTTTTATACAAAGATTTGATCTTGGTTTACTTATTAGATGTTTTTTGGATAGCCACTTATGTGTAGAAAGCGGAATAGCTCAGTGACTATTTTGGAGAAGAGGAGGCTGAAGGGAAACCTGATTGTTCTCTACCTGACAGGAGGTTGTAGTGAGGTGGGGATCCATCTCTTCTCCCAGGTAACAAGCGAGGAAATGGCCGTGAGTTGTACCAGGGGAAGCTTAGCTTGGAGAAGAGGAGGATGAGGGTGTGTCTTAAATACCTAAAGGGTGGGTGCCAGGAAGATGGGGCCAGGCTCTAATCAGTGGTGCCCAGCGACAGGGCTAGGGACAATGGCCATAAACTGGAAAACAGGAGGTTCGACCTCAACATGAGGAAATCCTTCTTCACTGTGTGGGTGACAGAGCACTGGATCAGGCTGCTAAGAGAGGTGGTGGAATCTGGAGACTTGTTCCTGTGTGATATACTCTAGGTGATCCTGCTCTGGCAGGGGAGTTGGACTAGATCTGTAGAGGTCCCTTCCACCTCCTACCATTCTGTGGTTCTGTGGATATTAGGAAAACTTTCTTCACAGAAAGGGTTGTTAAAGCCCTGGAACAGTCTGCCCATGAGTTCCCATCCCTGGAGGTATTTAAGAGATGTGTAGCTGTGGCATTTAGGGATATGGTTCAGGGGTGACCTGGTAATGCTGGTTTAATGGTTGAACTTGATGATCTTAAAGGTCTCTTCCAATCAAAATGATTCTGTGTCTGTCATGGAAAGGCACATAGTCAAAAACAAAGGAAGGGAATGGTCAGGAGATGCATAAAGGTAGAGTTGAGTATACAGGAGAAAGAAGTAAATATTAAACAGTGTATGTATGGCAAAGGCAGATGAGAAGGTAGTTTGAAATGCTTAGTTCAAAAGAACTATTGTAGAAGCTCATGAGCAAGCCTGGAGAGACTGCAACTGGAAGATGGCCTTTAGCACCAGCATTTTGGATGAACTGTAAGGAGAAAAGATGAAAGCAGATAGCATGCAAAGAATGAGTAATTCAGTAAGGATGGGATTAGTCTTGAACTGCTTTCTGTCAAGAAGCTGCCGATACAGCTTAGTATGGTTTGCCCGGACTCCCTCAAGGGTGCAGTGCAACTCCATGGAACAATCCTGTTGTTTTCAAACATGTCTCTTAAAATGAAGCCAGTTGTCTTTTGGAGGTGCCTATTTCTCTTTCTTCAGGAATAAGGATCTCTTAAGTGGTGGCTTCAAATGAACCTCTTACCCTCTAGGCAGCTGGAGCTAGGACCTTCTTCATCATGAAGAGGGGTTAAGAACTGGAGGAGTGCCAAAAAAGCACAGGGACAAGGGAGTGCTGGTGAGATTCCTGACTTGGCCAGAAACCTGAGTTTAGTTGTCCCCAACCCATCTTTCCCAGCATGTGCAGGTGTCTGTCCTTCTGGCCACAGAAAGGTGAAGCTTAAACTGTAACTCCCAAGGCAGAGCATGCTGCTTTGTCAGGAGACTTCCCTGGCTTCTGACAGCATAAGGCATCCTTGCTTCAGTTAGTCTGAAGGGTCTATCTCTGCATTCAAGAACTGGCCTTTATGCATTTTGAAGTAGCTAAGATCTCACTGCTATTCTGGCTGTTTTTCCAATGGAAAGATAGAACTATTTATTGATTTCTTGCAAAGCACCTGACTCTAAGATTCTCTTTCAAAGCAAAACCCTGGAGGCCATAGAAATATTAAGTAATACACAGTGTTTCCATGCAACTCAGTGAACTAATTTCTACAAATAATGAAAATGAGACCTGAAACTTAGAGGACTATACTATATGTTTAATTAAGTTTTCCACGTACTGCATTTTCTCTACTGTTATTAAAAGTTATTTGTATTTTAGGGAGAATTTAATTCGCTGGGTCCTTTTAAGTCTCTAGTTTCTGTCCTGGACCTTAAAACATTGCATTCATCATACCTTTTTTTCTCCCCCTTCAAATAGCCATTGTTCTTTCATAATTTTAGGCTATTTTTAATGTCACTGTCATGTTGAATAACAGAAGATTAGACTGTGCTGCACCAAATTTGTATTCAATATGCATTGTTGAGTTAATGAGAAAACACACTGAGAAACTACTCAAAAAATCTTGGCTGTTGGAAGGAGGTAAGTTTTTCTTTTGTTCTGGGAGAAAAATTCCTACCGTGGCACTTGTTAAAAATCCAACTACCTTTGTGTGCAGTGACAAGAATTGGTCTGTTTATTGTGAGCATTTTATCCTGGACATTCAGGAAGAAAGACTTGGGGGAAGGAACACGACTTGGCTAAGCCTCCATTTTCAGTTGTCACGTGGGATAACTGACTGTTAATGCATAACAAAATGATCTCATTCTTTTCTTCAGCTTTTCTGTTTTTCTGAAGGGTCTGTCCCAGTCCTTTCCCTTCTAATCAGTTCCTAACCCATCACAGGACTTGGGCTGTCTTCCCTGAAGGATGTTACGCTTCCTAACGTAAAGAAGGGGACATTTCAAAAATTGTTGTTTGTTCTGGACATTAGGAGTTCTGATCTCCAGTTTTATTACCTCCTGTATTATTGGAAAGTTTTATCCCCTGAGCAACTTTTACATGCAAATAACTATTATTTAATGAGTAAGTAAGTGACAATTTAATCAAGTCTCGTTGAAGTCAATAGCAATTCTGCGTGTGGCTTGGCAGATGCTGAAGGGTAGGTCATTTTGTATCTGGGAACCAGGGCTAGAAATCAAAAGCAAACATTCACAAAACATGCTTGAGAGTTTGTTCTGGTTTAATATCAAATGCTTGTCAGTTCATAAGCTATATAACAGTAGTGTATGAAAAATGAGCATTCACAGACATGTAAAATACTTGTTCTTTAATGCAAAACAGAGTCAGAAAATGTAAGAATTTAAAAGAAAATATATCATGAATATTTGGGATTGCCCTAGCCAGTAAATATAAAAACATACTTAAAAAAATTATATTTAAGAGATGTGCTCATTTTCAAGATTCTAGAAGATTCAACACTGAGATATAATGGCTTTCAAAATTCTTCTCAAAGATTGATTTCCAATTCAGATATGATGTTATTCATGCCATGTTTTATAAAAGCCTTGCAGCAAACCACTATGCATATATTCATTACTGTATTTTTATAAATGAACACAATTTTTTGTCTATATCATATCTGTGCTTTTAGTATTATCCTACTAAGTACATTAGGAAGCCAACCTTTGAAGGACACGGAATTTTAAAGCATTCCAAGACTGTTGATCATTGTAACATCAGGAAAAAATTAATGAGATGCAAATCAGTCCTTCTGTATTCCTGAATCAAAGTTCTGTTAAAAGTAAATGTTTTCTTCACAGTATCAGGAAGAAGAAAAGCAGAGTCACAGACTCTAAAGGAAATAATTATGTAGTACATTGAATTTTTTAAACAATAAGTACAAAAGGTTTTGCTCCAGGCAAAGCTCGGTCCATTTCATTGTCAAGAATGAGAAATTAAGTATTCTTTTGGCATAAAGCCCCGAGGCTCCACAGATCTTCCCTTGTTTCCTTTATCCAACTGAGTACGTGTGGACATGGGCTTTTTCTGTTAACTGTTTGTACCTTTGCTTCTGATTTTTGATATTATCTGATAAGGTAAATTCTGATTTTTATGTTTTGTTGGTGCTGTTTGAAGAAAATGCTGAGCTTCACAAGTGTTGTTATATTGAAGTTTCTTTCTAGGTCTTAAGTCTTGTGTGCTCTTCTGAACTTTAAACTTAACTCTGTATTTAAACTCAAAGCTTTAAGCACAGCTTTCCATCTTGTGTGCTCTTCTGAACTTTAAACTTAACTCTGTATTTAAGCTTAAAGCTTTAAACACAGCTTTCTATCCCTTTGGAAATGTACCTGAAGGTCCAAATAAAACCAAAGTAAAACCAGCACCAGTAGTAGTATTCACTTGAAAATTGCCGTATCTGCTACCACAGAAGCAGTATCTTAGTCTTGGCCGGGCTGATTAGCTGTTCTGTGTTAGATGGAAATTTCCTGCATACAGTTAGGTTGGTGCTGGTCTCTTCTCTCAAGTAATTAATGACAGAACCAGAGGGAATGGCCTCGAGCTGAAACAAGGTAGGGTTAGACTGGACACTAGGAAAAAATTCTTCACGGAAAGAGTGGTGAGATGTTGGAATGGGCTGCCCAGGGAGGGGGTTGAGTCCCCATCCCTGGATGTGTTTAAGCATCGCTGAGATGTGGTGCTGGGGGAGATGGTCTAGGGGTGAACTTGTACAGTAGGGCTAATGGTTGGACATGATGATCCCAAGGGTCTTTTCCAACCTCAATGATTCTGTGATTCTGTATGGTTCATCTGTGGTTATCATCTCCTCCTAGTGAACAGCTGCACAGGATGAGCATTTGAGTACTGCAAATAGTTCTGGAGGGAACCTAGAAGGGAAACTAAAATTTGAATGGAGAGAACATTTAGTAGCAGAGATACAGCTTCTGGACTAGAGTAACTTCTTTCAGAGCAACTGCTTTCCTTTTTCACCCCATTTAAGAACTCCCTCAAAACTCGTTTTGATGCTTGTGGTGCTGAGGAATCTCACTTGCAGCAAATGGGTTGATGCTACTTAGTGTTTAGGTCCACGCTATCTTACTGCTGTATTGCACTCCACCATCTTTTTTTACGCTCACCTGCTGTTTGTCCTCTAACATTTGCATTTCCTGACCCTGGGGGGTCAAAGCTGGCTTGTGTTGTGCCCGTGTACAGTACCTACACTTGTGAATTGAGGACGTACTGTACCATCATGTAGCTCATAATTGGCTTTCTGGATGACTCTGGACTGCCTGGTCCTGTTTGGGCTGCTGGTCTCCAGTGTGGCATTCCTTCACTTTTCTCATTTTCACCTGCACCGTGGCCCAAATAAGCTGTTAAGTGCAACTGGGATGGAGCAGGGGATATCGGTGTCTTCCTCGGAATACACAGATGCATTCTGACACCTCCTAATGCTCAAGGCCAGGATGTCAATAAAAATTTGAAAGGCTGTGGCATCATCATATCTCACCTTCAGTATAATCCTAACACAGGGGCTGTGGCCTTGGGTCTGTGATGGATGAGTTTTTATGGCTGTGTTCTGTTGCTTTCTAATGGCGTGTGATGATTATGCTGTCAATAACTAGCTGCAACCTCTGCCTGCTTTACGGGCTGTTCTGCTCCCTTCACTGCTGCTCTACAGCCCCGAGGACTAAAGTTGAAATCTGTGCAAGAAATAACGTGCATTTGTGAAATTAGGACTTGTATTCCTCTCATTTTTAAGCAGCCCTTCCCTGGCAGCTCCTGGTTTTCCTCCCGTGCTGTATTACACATTAGCATGTGCCAGGATTCAGAGCCAACCCCCTCTTCATACTTGTCTTGCTCTTGATTCCTTTGCTTTCAGTCTAAGCAGGGTCATCCAGGCAGATGGTGGCAGGTGTGAAGTGGTGGAGTTTAACAGAGAGGGGAAAAAACCCCAATCAGCAAACAATGCATTTATTAGAGTGTTTCATGTTAAGAGGGAAGGGAGGGGTTTTCAGAGAATGGAGAAGAAAAATGAGCAGCGTAACTAGATCTGAATTCAGATCGTGGTTGGGTAACTTCAGAGAGCTTCTTGAGCTCTTGGGTTTTTTTTTTTCCCCTTAACTCAGGACAGCCCTTGAAGAGAAGTCAACTGATAAAAGAGAAATAGCTCTAAACCTAAATCCTGGTGTTAATTTACTGAAACCCTGGGGAGTCCAGATGTTGCACCATACCTGAGCTTTGTGTTTCATGGCCAGGGTGGAGCCAGTTTGGATGTTTTCCCCCAGTTTCTCCAGCAAAAGCAACAAAAGGAAACACGATGATTCTGTGTTAATGAGCTAGATCATAATGTCACCATCTCAGATGAGATGTCAGGTACCCTGCGGGCACTAATTTAGGTCATGGGAGCCTTGGGCAGCCTCGCTAGGGACCCTTGTCCCCTGTCCCACAGGCCTGAGGGCTCCAGCTCAGGTCAGGGTGCCCCATCTAGCACTGCCTCTCTGTGAGCAGCTCATCTCCATCTTGGACTAGGACCTCTTCTGCTGGATGGACATTGGACCACACTGCTGGAGGGGCCAGCTCCAGCTCTATCTCCTGCTACTGCCAGCTGGACCCTGGCCCTGACTCAGCCCAGCTCTCACCTGCCCCCAGCTCTACCCACTCAGACCCCAGGGGAGAGCACCCCACGATGGGGTCACCCCTGCTCAGCCCCCCATCCCAGAGCAGCCCAGCTGGAACTGCACCCTGGCACACAAGTCAAAATAAACAGCTATGAATAGTGCCGTGAAGATAAAACTGTGGCTAACTGGGGAGGTTACAGTCTAACTCTTTGGTAGTTAAAAACTATTGTAAAATCAGTTGTTAGAGATAGTAAAAAATGGAAACAAAAAAAGCTGCATTCTTTTTTTAATGGAGATCGTTCATTCTTCAGGTTCAAGAAGAAAGCTGGTTTGATTGTATCACTGTTTCACAAGTGTATTTATCATAAGTGGAAACTTCAGCTGTAACTTTTTCCTGATTTCACCATTCTTCCTTATTTAATTTTTCCTTGGGGGGGGAAGGAAAGTTGAAATTATGATGAAAGTTGAAATTGTGATGAAAAGGAAACTGATTTGGATTGGGAATGGAGTGGAGCATAACTACTACTATTGTTTTGCTGTATCTTTTCTAAAAAAAAAAAAAAAAAGCCACCCCCTACACCAGCCCAAAACAGAATCCAGATTATTTTCATGTATTTTACACATTTTGCAGAAGCTTTATAAGCAGCTGATTTGTTGAAAGATGGAGTCTGCTGGTATAATCCTATCTTCTGACACGGTAGGCTTGAAATAGGGGTAGAAGGAGGTATTGCCATTTGATAAACTAAAAACTTCCTGATGGAGTAATGATCTCTGTGTAGAAGTCAGGAGAATCTGAGAAAATATAAAGAATTTAGCTGTTCTAGCCCATAGTTTGAGAGAGTTTTTGTTAGACCACAGCTGGGAGTAAAAATGCTGTTTTCAAGGTCTGTTTGCTTGCTTCATGCATGATGGCTAGTTCTGTCTTTTTGGGTTATTAGACTTTATGGAGGCTCTTGGCATTTTTTTAGGCTTTCATTTTCCTTGGAATCCTGCCTTCTAACAATAGCCACATCCTCTCTAGTGGGAGGTAGTGTTTGTTATCAGACAGTTACATTATCAGTTACATGACAATATTACTTGTATGGCACCAGCTGCTGTAAAATTTAGGTCTGAGGTCTCCTAGCTCGGGCTCCTGCAAGTGTGAACAAGTAGAAGATGGAGTGCTGGTGCAAAGAGTCTGATCAGGACAGGCAGGAGCGGGGGAAGGAGCATCCTGGAGAGGTGAAACCCTTGGCTGGAAGAGTGCAGCATTTATGATCCCGTGGGGGTTGCCCCACAGCCAGCACTGCCCCGTCACGAGATGCCACCTGAACTGATTGAAAGGAAGGAAACCCACTTTTCCCTACGGAGTACATCAAATCTCTGCGGCTTCTCATGCATGTGATAGCATTCACCTTGATGCTTATGGGTCATATGTGTGTTGTCTGTTGGAGGATATTTATGGGAGTTAGCTTGAAATGAGCTTTCTTCAAGTGTTGGATGTAACCAGCCTTAGTTAACGTGAAGCTCCGGGGACAGCCAGACCAGGACTCTGTGCTGAGATGGAAGCACTTTACTGCAATATATGGACACATTCCATACGTCTTCGAGGGCTTGTGGAGGGTTTATCTGAAGTATCTAAGCCATTCCAGTTCCTGAACAGGTAAAAGTGTCATTCCAGCAAGGATTATAACTTCAACTCTTAAGTGGCTTCTTGCTCATCACTTTTATTATTTTCAGAGATCAGGTCAAGAGGAACGATCAGGTGTGATGAGGGAATAATCCATTTGCTTCTGCTAAAATATGCCTAACAGAGCGAAAGGGAAATGGGCTATTCTAAAGATAGGGAAATAGCCTAGCAAAAGAAAGATGGTTTCATAAATACTATTGCTGAGGAAGCAGAAACTGTATTATTAAAAGAATTATTCTTTTGACCTCTAAATAATTCCAAGTCTATAAAAGGCAGACTTTTGTCAATAAATGAGTGTCATTAAGACAGATCCATGCTGAAAGAAAAGATGATAAATCAAAGGGAGGAGGGCTGCAGTATCGGAGCACAGCTACAAATTGCTGTTCTGCTCATTTCTGCATTGTTAGCAACCTGCTGATAAATATGAAATATGCACAAAATGTCTGTAGCTTTTTCATCAGCAAATGGCCCAGCTTTTGAAAATAGCTAGAGCAGGTGGTGTTAGCTGAACACAGGCCTGGAAGAAAAGATATTTTAGGTTGTGTTCCCATATTCGGTGAGGGCCCCCATAGCTCTGACTTATTTCCATGGGACTTATTTTCATTGCAGCTTGCTTTTAGGAGCACCCCAAGGAGGGCTTGCTAGGGTGAAATGGCCCAGCCTGTGAGGCATGGTGGTGGTGATGTGCTTTAAATGTTGCACTTGATGACTTCCAGGATGAACGTGAGTTCTCAGTGGAAGAACTAGCACTTTGGGGGTGATAAACCACTAAATGAAGATAAAGGAAAGAGACTAAACCTCTTAGCACATCCACTGCTTTGAGCCTCTTTTGAGTTGTTTCCAGGAGTTAAACAACAAGGAGGGGAGGTGGAAGCTACCCCAGTGAACATTCTCGGACTGCCACTCCCATCTTATATAAGGTCTATTGAATAATAATATCATAACGTGGGGAAAAGAAAAATAATTTTGCTTGGGGAAAGTGGGATCTCCAGAGCCATCATCAGAGGAATGAAGAGAGCTGGAGGATGCCCCAAACGAAAGGGGAGACAGGGCAATGGTATGCAAAGCTGGAGGGAGAGAGGGAGAGAGAGAGGGAAGGAGGGAGGGATAATAGAAAACCTCTGATATGTGGTCAAATTCAAATGTCCAGCCTAGGCTTAGGGGGAACACTGGGCTGCTGTGGTTGCAGTAGGAATTTTCCACAGTTGATAGAGACAGCAGGGGAGACGTCTTGCAATGTGTCTGGCCCTCTCTGGTACCCAAACCCATGTAACACACTGCAATTGACTTAACTGAGGCAGTAGTTAGAGCTGGGTGATGTCCTGGATGTTCCAGCCTGAGCATCCTGACCTCTGCTCTGTCCCAGCAGTTCTGCTGGCCTTGTGTGGAAAGAGTAGCCCAAGAATGCTTGCATGGGACAGGGGAAAAGGGACCCAGCCAGGGACAGCATGGTGGTGGGAAGATGTAGGGCCATGTTAGTAAGAGGAGAGGTGAGGACCAGGACAGAAAGGGACATGTATGATGCAGGGCCTTGGAGTCACAGTGGAGAGTGGCTGAGGGGCACTGAAGTGGCAGGAGATGTGAGCAGAACAAAAATGTGCCCTAAGAAGAACAAATGCACTTTGGTTTGCAAAGAGCTTGGCCTACAGAAAAAACACGACTTTCTTCCATTCTGCCAGCCTGACAGATAACATTTGTCAAACGATCTGGGACCAGAGCACGACAGAAAGATAAAGATATTATCATCTTCTGTTATTAAATCCTGATGGAGGATTTCTTAGACTCGGTCCTTTCAGAGGAACGTGTTATTTTTTCCTTGACACGAGACAGTGGAAAAAGTAGGACTTTATCCTCCAAGCTTAGCTTGTGGTTTGTCACTGATTAGAGGAACCAGAACTTCTCCGCGCTCGGTGGCTCTGAGCCATCTTCGTGAAGCTGGTGCAGTAAACATACTCTGACAGTAGGAATTAATGTTATCATCATCTCAGGACTGTGAACCGTAACTTGTTGATGAAGTTGTGAGAAGTGCACTTACCAGATATAGAACGTGTGTAGAGCATTTGATGCATTAAATGTCAAATCCCTGCAGCCTACATTCCAGAAATAAAAAAAAAAATAAAAAAAAAAAGATAATTAATTTCCATACATCTTGGCACAGCCCATTAGAACGGTGACAGCAGAAGCAAATGCTGTTACAAGCGGTTGCTGAAAAACTCGATTGAATTTGGGGAATAAGAACAGCAATTCAGGGTCAGTCAGAAAGTTCATCTTGCTCGGGATCTTCTCTCCGTAATGGCTAGTGGCAGTGGCTTGAGGAAAACAGACGAGAAGCGAGGGAGCACGAGGTGATGTTTTCCCTGATCTTCTCCTACCTCCGTGGTTCACGGCCTCCGTGTCTTTTCACCGTGTGTTTAAAAGCCCTCGTTGAACCCGCTTTGTATTTGTCTGAGCGTTTTATTTTTAACCCAGTTTTATTTTTGGCGTCAGCGGCGCCTCAGATCAGCGAGTTTCACAGCTTGTGTGTACACGTGTGAAAGAGCAATTCCTCGTGGCTCTTTTTAAACCTGCCACCCGATCATTTCCCCAGCTTCCTCCTACTTTCGTTGCCATCTATTATGGAATTGAATAACAGCCCCTTGCTCACCTTCTCCAGACTGCTCATTAAGACCGTGAGCTAGTTTATTTCCAAGCTGAACAGCTCTACTCCATATGTAATGTCCCCTCCTCTGGCTCATCATAACACAGCCTTTCAGTACTTTGTGTGATAAGCAAGGAATAGCTGAACTTCAAAGCTTTCTCTTCCCACAACTGCTTGCCATCTCCTGGCTAGCAGCCATTCCCACTCACACCAGTGCTTCCCTTCCTACAACCCCACCCCTGTGATGGTTGTCTTGATCCTAACTGGCACCACATCTACCTTTTAAGGACGAGCCATCTCATGTGGGAATTCCTTATCCTTCACTTGAGTTCTTCTTTAGAAGTAGAGGAGGTTTTTCAGCATTTTACAGACTCCTGGAAACTTTTGAACAGGAGTGAAACCCCAAGAAGTATTTGATAAGCAAGATGCTTGCTCTTCTTTCTCATTTCAGCCTCTGAAGAAGGAGTGAAGTCGGTCAGCACAGCTATGCTAACCTGTCTCTGGGGAGACCATCTCTTTCACAGAGAAGAGGGAGGAATGCCAACAAGGCACACAAATGTAAGTAAGGTGGAAGAAAGATCTAGTTATCTAGCAACATGCCTGGCTCAGGGAATTCCTGAACCGCATATGGTACCTGGGAGAGTCCTCAGGGCAAGTCTCATGGCCAGGCCCTATAGTGGTCTCTAGGTGATGGCTTTTGGCCGGTGTTGGAGATAAAGTACTAGGCTAAATGGACTTTTGATCTGACCTACTGCAGCTCCCTTTACTGTTAAGAGATGAACAGATCAGCTGAATCTTGTTGAGCAGAAGATGGGCCACTTGCACCAGGGTGGATGCAGTCCTGGTCTGAGTACAGGTGGGTAGTAGGGATAAGGAGGGAAAGTGAGTGATGAGGCCTTTCTTTCCTCTAGCAAAGCAGCAAAGCTGATGCTTTTCCCTCCTCTAGCAAAGCTGTGTGTTAGCACAGCAAAGTACATGTCTGTGTATGTGGTGATTTGACCTTGGCTGGATGCCAGGTGCCCACCAAGCCACTCAATCTATGAGACATTCCCTGCTGAGATGTTCACTGAGGTGGTTTTTGGCCTTCGAGGGTTCCCAGTCTGCTCCAAGCACCACTTGGCTGCCTCCATTTGAGGCTTGAGCAGTTTCTTCTTTTGTATTTGTGGATCACCTAAAGGAAGGTGGGACTGGCTGAACTTCAGGGTGGTGCTGCAGAACTCACTGGTGATCTGCTCCTGAATGGTCTTGTCCCCACTTTCTTTCTCTTCTTGTTGGTAAAAGTATACAAGCCCTTTTGATCTGGCAAACCTGCAGAACTCGTACTAAATTACATGAAATCTCTTTTGTCTGATGCAGTCAGTTTCAAAAACTTCAATTCTTAAAGAAAATGGCAATGCCCTAAGAACAGTTGGCTATTCTGGAACGTTTTTGAAGGCAGAATTTACCTATCCAGTTGAGGAACACAGCAGTGCTCCTTCCCCCTCTTACAATAAATACCCCTGACACCATTCTAAGTGCTTTTCTCACTGTAGCCCTCGCAATTTCAGAAGGTTTGACAAATCACCTCTGTGTCTCGGGCCCATCCAAGTGATGTTAGAGCATGGCATTCGTGTGCCTTTTACAGACAGAATTAAAATATAAAGCCATAGTCTACTCTTACTATTCCAGGTTTTAAGTTGTGGCACTGACTGAATAGTAGCAAGAACCATTTTACTGTGTGGGGGATAGTTAAATAAATGTCTCATTTGAATTGAATGGCAATTAAGAGTTCTGTGATGAAGACTCCTCACCTATATCAACATAGTGCATAGTTACCTCAAGTTAGCTCTCTTTGCCATCATTAGCATTTCAGTGAGTAATCAAACTGCTGAAGTGGGTCCTGCTCTTCCAAGGCTTTTGAACCTGTGCACTTTTCTGTGGGTGAGCAACCTACCTGAGGCTGTGTTTTGATGTAAATTACCTCTACAGATGTTGCTCCTCTCTTCACATTATAGCTTGAGCAGATTTAACCGTTCAGGAACGTTCCACAGCGTAAAACATGCACCTTGTCAGGGGCTTTCCTTGATGGCTGCTGATGGAGGCCTTTGTCATACCTTTTTATCACACCTCTGTGGTACAGACCTGAAAACCAACAGAACAAAATGGGAACTTTGCTGGATTCTGTCCTGGTAACACATTTAGCTTACAAATGTTAAGTTTATCTGCTTAAATGTTCCCATTTAATTTCTATGCTCTGTAGGAACCTTGTTCACTTCCAGAAGTTGCACCAGCACTTTGGTTTTCTTGACCTTCTGGCTGTTTTGGAAGGCTACATGAATGCAGCCTTTTAGACTTCTGTGTTTAGCTTAGGAGTTTTTTTTTAAGCTTCCAGGTAGCTTATTCCCAACATATAAACACATTTGAGGCGCTAGAGAAAATGTCAAATTGCTTGAGATATTGTATGTATTGTTACTAACTCCTCCTTAGACTGGCTGTCAAAGCTGTTTCTTAGAAAGCAGGCACAGCTGTGCCATTTTTCCTGCTTCACATTCTCATTGTGTTCCCTTGCATCCCTTTTGTTTATGTACGTGGTGCCGTTGAAGTTGCTAAGATGTCTTTTTTTTGCCAAGAGTGGATACACAGAGTGGAGGATCCTGGCGTAACTTGACTGATGTCATTGTGCTGGAAATGAATATGACCCGTTACATTTTTTTCCCCAAGAGCTTACTCCAGACTTGTCCTTATTAGATGGAGCAAGTATGCCAACTGTGATCAGCTGTTGCTGCCTATTGCTTTTGCTACAGCAGGGAGGGATGGTGCTCACACCCAGCATGCAAGGCTCTGCACTGTGCAGAACTGGTCACACGGTGCTCACGATGTAGGTCTCCATAGTCTTTGCCCAAAACCAGGATTATTTGTGATTCTTTGTCATTGCATCTTAGAAGGTGCTCATAGAAGGTGCCTTGCAGTTGTGCAAGGCTCTGGTGCCAAGAGGAAGACTTACTGGTTGATTACTTCTTAAATGAGCTATTGGGCTCACTTACCTTGGTAGCAGCTCATGTCAATACTGGATTTGAGGAGTGGATTAGAGGGTAAAGGGCACGTAAAGACTCTCTTTCAAATGCCTTCTCAGCAGGTGATTGATGAAGTGTGAGACACTGATTGGAAAGCCTGTAAACTGGCTTTTTCTCCAGGTTCTAGCCTACCTCTCTCTGCTGCCAGCAGTGTTTTCATGCCTTTCTTACTGAAAGATCAGGTGTTCATGACCTGCAGTCTTTAGGTTTTCAGAAACATTCAGCAGAAAGATGAACTCTCATAAGGAGCAGCCGTGGGACAAACAACTGTCAGGAAAGAGGCATTGAGTGGACTGCCTCAGGATTTCCTCCTCTCTCCTCCTCTCTCTCTCTTTCATCCTTCCAGCATGCTTTTGCAGTGGTCTTCTACATCTAAGGTATCCCAAGTTAAATTTTGGCTGATGTTTATGTAACACTCCTAAGGGACACTGGCACAATGTCATTTATTTCTCTGGGGAGCTGAATAACTCAGAGCCTTCTTTTTGCCCTCTGGCTACTGAGGGCAACTGCCCTTCATCCAGGTCCTCAGCTGTGAGTTTGTAGGTGAATGGCATCATACTGCTCCATGTTTACATGCAGATAAAATTTCCGAACACTTCTGGGTTTGGTCTGAAAGAGTCAATATGTGTAGCCTTGTATTAAAACATGTCTAATGATTTTTGCCACAGATTGCTACAGAAAAATATTGAGCATTGATACTCTGAAAAGCTAACTTTAAGGTATTTCAGGCAAAGAACAGCTATACTCTGAATCACAAGACTCCAAGAAAAATGAGTGCCTCGGTTGGATGCTGTGGGGGGGAAATATTGACTTATTTCTGGAAGGTTTGAGCACTGACAGCAAATGCTGGCTTCTCTCTCCAGAGCAAGCCCCTGTCATTGATCGGCACCCCGATTCCTCTAGCCACAAGCTAGGCTCTGTATCAGAAGGATTTCAGGGTTGCTTTTTGTGAGAGCCCTATCACAAGTGACGTAGCACTGCACTGCTGCTGGACCATCCTACAAGAAGAAATAGCAGGTAACTGGCAGGAGACTTAAGGACTTTTTCCCCCCACTGTATATAATATACGTCTGCATTTACATTTGCTTTTGGACACAGAGTTTGTTCACCCATGCAGCAAACGCGAACCATTCCTCTGTTACAAGTACCCCTTGATCAAGCTATTCTCCCTGAGAAATGGAGGGCTGGCTGAGCTTGTGAAGAGCCAGGGACCCCATTAGTGCTGGTTCCTGCCCAGGAGTACTCAACCTGTCAGTGTTGATGCTCTTCATGTTTTGTTTCACGTGTATGATCTACACGATCAGCTGTGTAGCTTCAGGTCTCTGTTACAAGGATTTTAACTAAGTAACTAACATATAATCTCTAACTACACTGAAGACATCTTGCCACTAGAATATTTTTAAAGGACTTTTTCGATTATTGGGGGTGTTTAACTTTATTTGAACAGCTGTAGAACTGACATGACTGGGGTGCACAAGTGTACGTTTGGCATGAAGTTGGCCTTCCTTTAATTGCAACTTGGTGTAAATCTAGCCTTCATAAAGCCACGGTAGCAAGAAGATGCTACAATCCATTACACTGTGGTGTGTTAGGTTGGGGAAACATTTGATAGACTCATCTCAATTATAGGAGTGTAATAGATTGCATTTTGTTTAATGACTGGGAGGGGAGTTGGGGATGGCAATGAATACCCTATTCCCTATCTTCCTATAGCATGATCCAACTATCTTGCCCCACTGCTGGGAAATATATTTGCTCTGGTTCAAATAGCCTGAGGAACAAAGCCACATAGTGACTTAAATAGTAAATGGCACTGAGTGTGTGGTGTAAATACAGGAGAAACAAGTGTGCTGGTGTCTGTGTTTATATGTGTCCCATGACCACTTTGTGCTACTATTGCCCTAAAATAAATAGCACTCTGCTTTACAAAAGTGAGCAGAGCTAGCTAACTGAATCTTTTTTTTTATTATTTTTTAAAACACTATACCACAGTACTGAGCTTAAATCAGCCCAGCTAGATGTTTACCACCTTTAAAAGCTGGTGAAGGCGAGATGGATGGAAAAGGGTAAGGGCTGGAGGCCATGGTAGTGTTAGAAAAGTAATTAACTTAGAGATGTGGCAGACTTTCAGAGATTTTTTTTTTATTTCTTTACTTCAATTATTTGACAAAGCTGTGCATTTGGCCTTTCAGAACACACTTTTTCCTCAACAAATCTTGGAAAGTTCAGAGTTACAGAAGAGTGCATCCTTTTTCCTTGTTGAATTTTCTGTTTCACGTAACATTTTTGTAAAAGCTTGAGAATTTTCTGGCCTTTTCCACACACAGCTGGCTGAAGGTGGCATCAGGTTTAGGTAAATATTTAACATCTTCCTTTTGTCCATGTGATGTGGAAATCTAACTGAAAAATTGCAATACCTCTAATTCTTAGCTTCATAATCAGCTTGCAGGTCTCCGTGTTAACTTGCCTGACTAAAGTGACATATTCAAGTGTTTCAATGTAGGAAAAAAAAAACCCAAACAACTTCTCCCAGTGTTACCTTATTTCAAAACAAGATGGAAATTTCTCAGGACTGAAACTTTGCCCAGCTTTGATTAATCTCCTCCCCAAACCTGCAAATTTCAACACAAACAGTCTTATGGCACCCCACTGCATGAGTTCCTTCTGAAGTTTTGTTTGTGTGCCTTTTATTTGCAAGTCTGCTACTTCAGAGGTTGTAGGAAAACATCTCAAAAGCCACAGCTGGTGTGTTGGTCAGCAGCTCCAGTGTTGCAGGGGAACATAGAACTTCCCTGCTGGGATGGGGTGGGGAGAGTGAGACGAAAAGGCCAGTTGAATGTCAGGGACCAAACCAGGCTACGTCAGTTTTAGTCTTGCAATGCGAAGTCAGGAAATTGCATCCCTAAAGGGCAGAAGGATGTGAAGAGAGGAAGCCGTTAGCTGTGCCAGAGGGAAGCACACAGCTGTTCTCCACCTGCACCAGGTGCCTCTTGGTGCCTCCACAAGGGAAGAGCTCTTCCACCCTTTCCATCAGCAGGCTGCCTCAGCTCTCATGTTGGAACAAGGTATCCTCAGAGTGCTGCGGAACCAGAGAGTCAAAGGAAGATGGTGAGTGAAGAACACTTAATACTTCCAAATTATTTTCTCTACTGTATTGTTAACTTGGCAACAAAATGCATTTGGAACAAATCCTGGAGAATTTAATTGCTCAAGGTGATCGCCTAGGTTATGAAGTGGCTGGGGAGGATTCACCTAGGAGAAGCATATGGTGATGTGGTGATTGCAACCCGTCACTTGTAGGTGTGAAATAATTCTTGTGTGTAAAGCATTTCTTACTTTCCTTTGGGTGCTGCTACCAAAGTCAGCACCATAAATGCAGCAGACACAGGTTGATCTTTCTGATCTGTTACTGCTTGTTATAAAGAGGTGTGTAGGAGGGCCAACAAACGACAGGATATATAGCATATACCCTTAAGGATTGGCACTATAGGTAAGAGGGAGGGAAATTAGCAACTGGTTAATGAACTGTCAGTGTACCTGTCAATAAGGGAAACAAGACCCAGGTGTCTACATTCACTAGATGATCCCACTTCTGAAAGTATGAGCAACTTTGCCAGTACCTGTGTAAGTAAGATGAGGTCTGGTCTCCTGTGTTAAGAAGTTTGTACAGCTGTAGAACACATTTTGACCAAAGTCTCTGAGAGACTTGATGAGAAAGAGAAGACGTTTAATGGACTGCCTTAAACAGTGGGCAACACTAGATGTATAGTTTGAGGTGTAGGACATAAAGCCATAAAAACCAGATGGATAAATACGTTTGCAGAGAGGCATCCTAAGCTTCATCATTTTTTAACTGACTGCCACTTGGCAAGCTGTTGATCTCAATTTTCTTTTCTTTTGTGAAAAGCGTGAAAACTCATCTCAGTTTTCACTTGCTGTAAACTAGCATTGTTCTGTGAAAGCCAGAGGGTCTCAAGCAATTTACAGCAGCTGAGGATCTGTGTTTTCAAAGACGACAAGCTCACAGCACCTTGCAGGGAAAGAATAGAAACTGTCAGCGATCTCTGCTTCTTCCTGCAAGGGCTGTGCTGCTGTGAAATACACTGGAGCACCAGTGATCCTCACCCATACCAGCTCGGGCTAGACTGGAAATGAGGCAGCTGAGCTATTCCAGCTTTTCACTTTTTCCAGGGCCCCGGCCACTTTACGAAATGCATCTCAGTGAACGTGGTTATCCCAAGGCAGGAGCACAACCAGCTGAGCCCTGCCCTGTGCTCTCTGCCTGAACCAGTGTACCAGAGACACCTCACCTGGAAGTCAGCCTTGCGATGATGGAAATTTATTTGTAGATAATTAAACGCACGTTTCAGGCAGCAGTCCTGGTATCCTCAGGAGTTAGCTTCTGATTTAATGTGCACAGCCCCAGCTGGAGAACCCTTGCTTAGAAAAGTCCCCTCTCTATAGGCATCTCGACATATACAGACAACTCTTTGTTGCTTTCTTAGAGCAAGCATCTTATAAACTGCAATATGCATGAGAAAGGGCGAGAGATGAAAGCAGAATGGTAAAGAAGGAAGGGGGTCCTCAAAGCCCCCATGGTGACGTAGGGGGGGAATTTACAAGGTCATGTTGAACCTACTTAAAAATGTGCTGATGTAGAGAGGATGACGGGAACTCTTGGAGCCAACTGGGAATTGAGTCACTTGTCCTTGCCTGCTGCTGCCTCCGCCTGTGACTAATATTTGCGGCTCACCTTTTTCTTCTTTAAGCAGCTGATGCAACTGATGCTGACTCAACTCCAGGGAATGGAAATGTAAGCCGGATTGAAGCCAGAGGTGATCTTGTTTCCACACATGGGGTTTTATTTTTCATTGTTTCATTAGGATCACAGCCACATCAAAAGCATTGCAGGGAAAAAAAAAAAAAAAGGAAAAAAGAAGGCATGGTTTTTGCCCTTCGTGAAAGGCCTGCAGGAATTTTAGCTCTACCTATGGTGGTGGTGGTGGTGGTGGTGTGATAAAGTTTACAACTAGACCAGCCAATTCATTTCACTTCCCCTCAGCTCCACCTTCCTCCCCATTCTCACACTTGTCTGAGCTTTTTTTGTAGGAAAAAGATAGGGGAAGGTGACTGTGACAGATGAAAGTGGTGTTAGTTATGTCAGCTGCTGTTGGAAAAGGAGCTGAGGAATCCACCTACGAAGAAATATTGCCAGAAAATAATCTGTCCCAAAGAGTTACTGCAGTCTCTGCACAGGGCACCTGAAGAAGCTTTTGAAGGGCGTCTTTTTTTTTTCTTATTACAGTCATATTTTTCAGGTTCACAAGGTGAGCACTGTATATGGGATGCAGCTGCCTACAGTGATTAATGGCTCTTCCTGCTAAAAGTTCCTCTGCAGATCCTTTGGCATTTCATGTATTCAGCAAAGCTTATTTCCACTTAACTGCAGCCTCTCTTGGTGACTCAACGTCCATTTGGCCCCTTGTAAAGTGTATCTGCATGCTGGTTAACCTCTGCTGCTGTCAAGGGGTCTGCCTGTGCAGCATGCTGCTTCTTCCTCTTCCCTTGCCCTGGGTTTAAGATGATACCTTCTTACTAATGCAGGCTAGCTACATCAACTTACAAAATCTGCCACTGAAAATAAAACACTGAAAGCCAATTCCTCTGAAGCACTTGCTTGTTTTCATCTTAAAAAGGAAGTGGCATTTGCCTGTTTGTTGCCATGCTCTGTTAAGTTCCTTAAAGAGGTATCTTTCCCCTCTACAGATACCTGAAGTGCCTTGCACGTGGCAGTGAGGTTGCACGGCTTCGTATAGTGGCATCGTCAGCGTGATCCGTCGAGCAGCAGCAGCAGTTTGCAAAGGGGAGACACAGAAGCAAGTGCAAGAAAGAGGCAGAGCCCAGCGCAGAGCAAGAGGTAGGGAGAGTTTCTCTGTGGTGTGAGGTATCTCTGGCAGTGGCTGCTACAAAGCTGCAGAACTTTGCGGGAGAAGCTTTAAAGTTACAAAGGATGTCCTTCATCTGATTTCTCTCCAGTTCTCCTGCTATAGTGCTTTCTGCCCCTGCTGCTCTGGCTGCAGTTCAAGGTGTGAGCACTGGGGAGGAGAGGGGCTCTTCAGGACATCAGTGTAGACATGCCTTTTTAAAAAGAAACAGTAGTTGAAACTAGGGGTGCAGGAAGGTGTCTTGTGGTTGATAACAGGGCAATCCTCTCTGCTGGTAGGTGGTGGAGATGGCAGCTTGGACATCAATAGTGAACTTGCATCCATGCTGTCTTCCCACTATGGGCAATTCAAGTGAAAGTGAGTAACGCACAGGCACTGAACGTGGTGGCTATTTGGAGACAGAAGATTACATACTCCAGGAGCATTGTACTTCCTAGACACAGACTTGAGGTGCTAGGGTACAGCTCTGAACTCTTCCAACCTTTAAGGATGGCTAAGATGAGAGTCTGGTGTCAGATAACTAGGATGAAGAAGCAGCTTAACACTCAGATTGAGGTCCAAGTTCATCTCAAATGCAGATTCTTTGGATCTAGAGTTTAATTCGTAGTGTTTGTTGTGATTTGGTGATACTTTGGGGATCTCTCCTGGCATGAGCTTTACCACCATGTTCGTGCTAGTATGTATCTCTTCTGCAGACACGCTCCTGTGTTGGATGTTTGCGTGGCAGGGGAGCTAAAGGAAGGTAAGACAAAGCTGTTGAGTCTGAGAAAACTTAGAGCAGAATAGAAAAATCCCTTTGTCTTTTCCAAATCCCACCTTACAGACTACAGTGCTTCTGTGTGCTACTGGTGATGGTGGCATAACCGGTGAAGAATTGGGGAGAAACCTTTCTTTCACTTCTGTACAGAGAAGCCTGAGAATGAACCAGACAAAAAAAGAGATTTATTTTTAAACACTTGGCAGGCTTTGAAACCACAGAGTGCCTTTTCCGTGTGCGTGTGTGTACCTTTTCAGAGGTCATTGTTGTGCAAAGGGGAGGTATTGCTCATGCAAAACAGCATGGTAATTTCAACTCAATGGCTGGAATTCACATAACTGTCAAACTAAACGAGTATGGAGCACAAGCAAAGGGGTTTCGGAAGGTTAAATCTGGAAGCAAACACTGCTACGTGCTTCAGGCTTTAAATTGTGAATCATGAATGTCAAACACTTGAAGGTATCAGCGTAGCGTGCTATTTATCACAAAACAAACAACTTAGCTCACCCAACGCATTTATAGAGGTCTCGTTCTCTCACGCTCAGCTTCCAGGCAGATGCAGAACTACCTGTGTAAGGAAGGGCTCCTTTCCTACAGGACAGAGAGACCTGAAATGGCTAACACTGAATGCAGGTATTATTCTAGAGGTTCTCTAGAATGAAACCACAAGCATTCTCCACAGTCATCTCTTGAGAGTGTGTTGACTCTCACAGTGCACCTGAGAGCCAAAGAAAGGAAGTTGCATTAAGGTGAAAAGAAGCCCCGTTGTGCTGCCATACAGCAGATCAGCTTCGTGCCTGTTGCCTGCTGCGGCACAGATTGAAGACAAGAGGAGCAGAAACACGTCCTGGCACACTTGTGCCTGCACACACTCCCTAAAATCTCATACCATAAGGTCCCCAGGGCTTCCGTGCACGAGGCATGGCTTGTAGTGTCAGCTAGGCATATATTTTCTGGTGTAGCTACTCTGTGATAGAGTTAAGTCTTCTCCAGCTGGCTCCCTCTAGGTTACCACAAAGCAATGCTTTGTCATATTGAGAACCCTGTTGAATAATGTTAAAAATAAGAGAAGTACTGGGCTGGGTTAGCTCCTAGGTGGTGGAAATTGCTCTTCATGATCCTGCTGGAGCCTCCAAAGAGTTTCTGATTTGGGGGAGGGGGGGAAGCAGGATCTGCAGCATAGCTGGAGTGTTGTGGCATCCAGGAGGGACTTTGGGAAATCTTGAGGATGCTGGGTCTCCCTGCAAGGACCAGTCCTCCCACTGTGATGGCTGTGCTGGTTGTCAGTCCTGCAGGGGACAGCCAGCCTTTCCCCACCGCTGCTGGAGGTGGCCATTAGATCCCCCATTCAGTTCCCTGCCTTCTCTACAGCATCCCTTGTGGTGTTATGATTTGAAAGTCATCTCCCAACGCAAGGTTGTATGATTAGTGTGTCTTTCAAACCCAAGCGCGTATCTTAATCAGTCTGATTTACTGTCTGATTCAGCACATTAGCTGCAGCCTGTGCAGCTTCCCAAGCTCCGTGGTGTAATGAATATGTATACATTCAACAGTTGCAATTAGCAGGCAGCCGCTGCTGGGGAAAACAAACAACCCAGGGTCTAATTCTCCCCTTCCCATAGTGTCTTCAGTGGGACATTAGCTTAAATGCAGGCCCCTGAATTGGCCCAACAAAGCAGTGGTTAACAGGCCCTGATGTTTCAAAAATCTATTTAAGAAGTGAGGTTTGGGGCAATTCTAATTTTACCTGAACCAGTTTGCCTATTCCTCTGTGACCCAGGCAGGGAAATTGAAAGTCCAGAGCACGTACAGCTCAGTACAGTACCTACGTCAGTGTTTGTTTCGGGACTGACCGTTTGGGTAAGCTGCCTCCTCTCGCTGCAAGAAATGGAATTAATTATCAAACTTCAAGAAGGTAAAAGGGTTAAGCCTTCCCTTTGGGATTCCCAGCAGATAGGTTCGGCATTATGCAATTGTCATGAGAATTTATGAGTCAGGAGCTACTGGAGCAGCTAGGAAAAATATGCACAATTAAAACTGCATTTCTGTTTTCGTCCTTCAGCTTAACCCCTTGGTGGACCATAGGCTGAAATGTTTCTGGGCTTGTGGGGTTGTGTTGTTTTGGTTTTCCCCCGAGGCTTTTCAGATGGCCTTAAAAAAAAATTGAAGCTGTGATTAGTACATTCAAACCCTGGGTTTAAGTTCTCCTCACAGCTGACATAGCGATTTGCAAATAAATACTTCCATGTAGTTCTTTCATAAAAAACCATTTATATTTAATATAAATCTGCCAAGCATTCAAAATCATATGTGGAGTAATTTAAAATGCTTACAGAGTCAGAACGTAGTGCTTTATTGCATTCAGAAGCATAAAGCAAGGGCCTGACCTGCAGCAATAGAAATCTGAGCTCAACCTTATCCAAAGCTGAAAGAGATAAAGGGATCCTCTTGCTTTGTACACAGAGGAAAGGACACTTGAGTTGCACCACTGCATGTCTCTCTTCATGTGGCCCTCCCTCTTCTCTTCTGCTCACACCAGACCCATCCTCTGAAAGCTGTGCATGGATTTGGGTTATTAACGTTTTGAGAGGCTGCTGACCTCTTGACTAACACAACTGTAAGTGCTTGTCCCTGCCTCAAAATGCTGTTTCCGTTCCATCTTGTATTCAGCCTGTACCAAACCACCACCATCCCTGTGTGAGTAGGCCATGGCAGCTCACCAAACAGAAGTGGTAACGAGTTACAGAGCAGTCCCTCATCTGAGCAAACCCTCCTTCCTAGATACAGTAGCATCCCTTGCTGCCAGCTCCCTGCTACGTACCAGTCTGCTTCTGTGGGAGCTTTCTAAAGTCTGTACTGGGGCAGTGTCTCCATAATGTATGTAGCAACTGTGCCTTTTACACATGCAAAGTCCATAGGACTCACAGGAGCAAACTGGTGCTTGTCCTTCCTGAACAGAAGCTGCTAAGGGTGGGACAAGCAAAAATCTCTTTGCAAAGTGTGGGACCAACGACATTTCCTTTCCCTTGGAGAGACACTAAGTGTTCCAAAAAAACCCCTTAGTGTTCCAGAAAAAAGGGAGAATGGGTGGCTCTTCCCAGCATTCTAACACATCTGAAGATGACCAAACAGAAGAGAAGTAATACAAATGCCCACCTCTCCTAGATGTCTTGTCCCATTTGCCTCCAAACTTTCCAACAGAATTATACTCTTACCAAATCTCCCCTGTGAAAATTCAAGGAGGCCAGTTTAGCTTTTGCAAAGCCAGATCGTGACAAGGATGCTTTCTACTTAGGATGATATTAGCCTGCCTCTGTAGTATGTGCTAACTCTGTAGAGGCTTCTAATTCACACTCCTTGAATTTACTTATTTATTTTCATAAAACGGGAATAGCCACGTCTGTTTAAAAATACAGAAAAAAAATGGCTGTATTAATTTTCCACCTCAGTTTTGTGTCATTTTCCTGATGCACAGATGGAGTGGGTGGGAATCTGCCTACGCGTTGTTTGGAAGTAAGCATGGGACAAGCACTTCAGGGCCAATCCTGCTGCCTGCTGTAGCACATCGATGCTATTTCTGTGGGTGTCCACAAAGGCTGGAAGGCCACCAGCCCACCCTCTGCTGGGATCTGCCTTTAGTGACGTGTGGATCTGTCCATATCACTGGGTCACTGCACCTTGTCATCGACTGCTGGAAGATTTTCTGAGGTCGTGTTCAACCTCAGAAAAGAGAAGATGGAAAATCGGCCAGTGGAAAAAAAACAGGGTCGAAAGCTTGGTTGGAAGGAGGAGGAACAGAGCATTGAAATGGATGTGCAGGTGGACGTTGCACTCTAAAGGTCTGACCTGGCATTCCACTAATTATAATACCTGTATCTGCATTCACACCCAGTGCTGTGTGTTAGATCTGCTTGTGCCAGGCTGTTGGTAGGACAGCAGAAGAAGGAATTTCTTCTCCCTGGTTCAAGATGTTGGCTTACTGTCAGCTTAAAGAGATGGGGTTTGTGGAAAGGGATATATTGAAATGAATATATGAAATTAATTTCTGGAGGGCAGAGGGAGAGAGGGAAAAGGGTTGGCTAATGAATATGGTTTAAGGAGAGTTATTTGGCAGATGCAGACTCCTGGTCAATTTGTGCTCTCAAGTAGCTGCTGAGATGTCGACTGGAGGGAAGAGAGAGAAAGGAGAGGAGTGGAACTTAGCTTTCATGATTGTGCATAAAAATAATGTTAAAGCTGTCCTATAACCCTCTCTTATCTATCTCTTCTACAGTGAAAGTCTGAGTGATTTGCAAAATCTTTTCCAACAAGCCTGCCCTGTTCAAATATTGGGAAGCGCAGTGTGACAGGCTCTTAATGGCAGGAGGCACCATATGTAACTGTTGCTGTTCTGTGTGTATGTGCTGTGCATACATACAGCCAGCAATGAAATGTGTATGGGAAATGAATGAAAAGCAGTCCATGAACCTGCTTCTTCCCCCCACCTCCCCTCCCCTGTGTATGAGGCAAGTGAATTTTTGTATATCATGTGCACATACATCGTAAGTGTAAGAAATAATCAACTGGAGTATTTGAAGGCTGTCTGTGGATTGTTTAACCAATTCCCTGAGGTGTGTCTTGTTAATTTTATTCTCCCTCTAGGAAGAACAATTATTTTTGTTGCTTGAAAAAAAGAGAACACCCAGCACCTAGACAACGCAGTTGTTTCTAAACAAGCGCGTTTGCAAACGTAATGTAGAGAGAATCTCAAAATGAATTCTCTTCAATCCTGATAGCATTTTTGAATATGAATTCTGATGCCAGAGTTGAGTATGTTGGGCAGGGACTGGACTGAATGTGTCTCAGTTGTAAGGTGGTTTGTCACTGAGGAGCAGAACAATCCAGATCCCTGGGTACCAGGTAGTTGTGGAGCCAACCTCTGGGGATGACCAAGAGAGGCATGATATCTTGGGCAACTGCAGGAAAAGTCAGCCCCAGGGGGAGCGTTGGGTAGTTATTAATAGCTTGCTCTGTCTTCTGGTCTTTGCAAGGTCTCTTCTGGGCATTAACACCACTTTTACTAAGTGGAGTGTCCTGTTCCTCCTCCTGACCAGCTCCTCACAGTGACTCACTTGTGCTAACAAGGAGTTCCCCTACCATCCTCTGAAAGGGCAGGTTATCCTTATTTTATGATGAGCAGCAGCAGAAGTACTGCCACTCTTCCTCGGTACAGAACAAGTGGTTCTCCCTGGGAAAGTCAATCAGTATAATCCAGCTCACCCTTAAGGAAGATAGGACCCCAGAGGCAGTGCAGGACTTGCCCAGGCTGGTGTGGCAAGTCCATAGTGGCACTTGGCATCTGTGAGAGCTGAGCTCCTGGTTGTTTCTTCGTGTGATCCATCAGCAGGGCCCTACAGAGTAATTGTTACCTAAGCCTGCATGGCTGGCTGCTCTCCACGCTTCTGCACGCTCCCTGCGCCTACATATTGACTGATGAATGCACACCCTGTTGAGTGTTATTGCTTTCTTAATGTGCTGCAATTTTTTCCCCCAATATCCTAACTGAGAATGATTGTCGCTGTTGAACATCCTTCCTCCGTTTGCCACAACCCATGTTTATTTACAAGAGCACATTTTGCGTCAGCTGTCGCTCCGTTCTCACTGAAAACCGAAGTTTCAAGTTGATAGAACAATAAAAGCTATGCATTAGCTATTATAATTAACTGAATGGCATGAGTGACTTTGCAAACACCAGACTCCTCATTACACAATACGCGCACGAGAGCTTAAGCATCTCTTGCCCTTCTGTCTGTGCTGGGACTAGGCACTGCCTCCATCCTGCTCTCAGCCCAGCAGGCAGCATTTCATGTCCCAGTCCCAGCTGGTGCCAGCCTGTGAATGCAGAAGGTGAGGGCTCGCCCACGCTAACCATCTTTTATTGCGGTCCTGCCCTATCTTTATTGGACCTCGTGAGGAGGCCCAGAAGCTGGGGAAGAGGGAGAAATGCCATTTCCTTGGAAAAGCAGTGTCATTTCCCAGCCTGTACAGCTTTGGAGAGAAATCCTGGCAGCTGCTGAGGTTTATCTGCTGGGCCTTTCTATGGGTTTGGGTAGCCAGATCTTTTGGAGGGGATGAGGCAATTTTCTGCCAGAGTCCCCTACAACTTCCCACCTGGAGCTGTGCCACCCAGCCACCCCAGCTGTTTGCCCACACCACGGTCAGCATCCAAAGCCTGGTCACGCACATCATGCGTTACTTTCCTGTATGGTCTCCTGCAAGCTTCACTTCTCCACATCTACTGGATGTGTTGGTTTGAAGAAGCTGAGCTGGGCCTCCACGGGTCAATGGTGATGTTTAACCTCCTTGCAAGCTGCTGGAGTGTCTGTGGTTAGTTGGAGCCCTTTGTCATTTTGACAGCAGGTGATTCCACAGGGGCAGACGCAAGACGCAGAAAAGCATTGCTCATTTTTAGGTGAGGGCAGTCAATAAACCTCTGGAAGGAGAGTTAAAACTTATGTCTTGCTCAAGTTATAGACTAAAGAAATTCAGAGGCAGGAGGTTTGACTGATTGCAGCCAAAGGAAAGTTTATGTGGACAGGCAACATATATCCCCAGATCAGGAGCATACTTGAGGAAGGATGCTGTGCTTAGGAGCTGAATCCATGTGGCGAGGCTCTGCAGGTGTTGGGACAGCTTGTTAACAGCAGGAAGCCAAGAGAGCAAGCCCTTTTGTAGCTCATTAAACCCCCGGCTGGATATATAAACTTAGTTTTGTGCTCTTTCTTGCACCTGTTTTGGGGCTTTAAAATGCATGATCTGTATTCAAATCCATGTATCTGGAATCTTCCTTTATTTCTACCTTACCACTCGTCTTTTTGCTGTAAGACGTTGTCATGGTAATGGACCCACAACTAAGATCTCCACGTCTAGATGTAAGGCAGCTCTTACAGAAACAAAATATTTCACTGTTCCTATGTCCCTCCAGCCAGGCCAACAACATTTTCTTGGGCGCCTGTGGAGCTGGCGAGGTTTCTTGACAAAGCCTCATAGTTAAAAGTTTAGAAATGATAATTCATGAATTATCATTATCATAATTCATGAATTATCATTACAGTTGAACAGTGGACATGGAAAGAGCGTGAACTTTTTGGCACAGTCCAGAAAGATCAGGAGACAGTTCAGCCAGTCCAAATCTTTCAGCTATCACTTTTGGTAAGATTTTGGTTTTGAGAGTGTCTGACACATTTACTGTACAACTGTTTCCTATGATCCTGCATTATATTGTTGTTTCGTATTAGTATTTTGGGCTGTAATGTTTTGACATTATTGAAACAAAGTTGTTTTGTTTTGTTTTTTTTACTAGAGAAAATAGCTAGCCAACCAAAATGTCCTGAAGGCTCCAAACTTTTTTTTTTCATCTTTGGTGTTACATGGCAAATCTGAGAGTATACCTTTTTAGAAGAGAAAAACACTCTTCATATATTGGAATTCCTGACCAGGGCTACTATAAGATTGTATTACATGAACCCTCATAGGATTAACAACCATTTAAATCAAAGGTGACTGAATAAATGGCAATGAATAATTTATTCAATTAAGTTCTTTCCTATTTTCTCTTTACCAGTTTGTCTGCTAATAGATTGTGACTAATTTAGTTGCTGTTTGAAATATTTTACTAATAGTTTTCTGCATTATCTGATACAAAAAAAGTATCAAACCTAACAGAATGTGTAATCATCATACAGAATTAAAAAGGGAGTTTTATAGTACCGTAGGATGTAAATATTCTTGAACTGCTTTTTGCAAAAAGGAAAAATATTATCTGAAACCCACAGGTGCTTGAAATGATTTCTATTTCTGCATTTACTGTTTTCATAGCTACTTTTATATATAAAGAAAATAGTACGTAAGAAAGTCTCAGGCTATAGGTAGGTGTTCAAAAACAACTCGTGGGATGCATTTGATATTCAAATTTCCTCAAATTTTATTTGCATTCATAAGACACATAGACTGTGTTTATTCTCCAATCGGATGATCTCAGCCTTCCAGATTATTTTATGTGACTACTCAATTACGTTTTGCATCCCAACTTCCAACAACATCCTAAAAGTCAATATTTCAAGGAAAACTTCTGCCCTAAAGCCACTTGCAGGTGGTTTTACTGTAAAATAAAAGAAACCCTTTATCCATTTTTACTGAATATGTTCGGTCTGAAAAGGTTTTGAATTTCAGTTTAGCATGTTGTAATTCCTGAAGAAAGTCAAAGGTGTTTATTTTGGAAAGGCACACGGTAGAATTTATCAATGTTAAAACTGACTTCACCCAGGCCAGTCTTGACCATTCTTCTGCGTGTCGGTCCATTAAAGAAGGAGGCTTTTTGTTTTGCTTTGGAGCATGGGCTGGTTTTTTGGACAGGCTGTCCTTGCTCACTTCTTTCATTGTACTGGAGAACCTCTTTCAATCTTGTCCCTCACTGCAGTGGAGAAGTCACCTGCAGCAGGGACGAGCCCTGCTGTGCCACTAGCTGTGGTGATAGGGAACACCGTCAAGTCTTTGTTCTTCAGTTTGCCTCAGCACCACGGGGCTACGTCCCACTGAGGTGAGAGGTGCATGTTAAACTAAAATATATATTGGCAAAGAACTGGGAAGGGGAAAGAAAACTTGCTGCTTCTATAACTCCACAGGGAGCCAGTGCTGTAGTGCTTTGCTCGCTGGGGCTTGCGGGGAGCTAGCAGGCAGAGAGGTGTCGGTGAAGGCAGCAGGAGTGGGGAACACGCTTTGTGCAAGGTGGTCGGCAGCATCTGATGTGTTGCTGTGTGGCAGACGTGTGGTGACACCATGCTGCTAGCCAAAGAGTTAAAAACTTTGTGATGAGGAGCTGAGAGAGAAAAGATGGTTTGCTATGCTTCATGTGTTATGGTTGTGATTGACAGGTAGAGCAATACTTCTTCCATAATGCCTGTTTCTTACGTTTCAAGCACCACAGAGTCTCTCCTTGAAGCTACGTGATATTGATCCAACAAGGCCTGTAACTTCTGTGTCTGAAAACTCGTCATGTGCATGAATAATTTGCTGAGCGTATGCAGATTCCAACACGTGTTCGTGGCAAAGCATAATTGGCACCATTGAAAACTGGCTGGGAGTGGGGGAGTCTGAGCATCTCAGACACTGATCTGTGATATTTTGATGATGCTGTCCCCTGCCTTGTAGTTTCGTGTTTTCATAAATAGATGAAGATGCTGATGAGGAAGGTTTCTAAGGATTTATCTCACTTCCTAAGTTCGGTTGCAGGAAACAAGATTGCATTTTAACCGCGTACGCAGAATTTTGATTAAATGGCGAAGTTAGCGTTACTTTAAAATGTAATTTTAACTGGGGCTTTGCTAGAAGAATTTTGCCTCCTTTCCCCATCCACGCTGACATGGGTTGAAACCCCTTTCTGTATTGCTGTAGCCTATTCCTGCACAGATGACATTAGCATGAATCACCAGTGAACAGAGACAAGCTGCAGTGTCCCTCCTGAACATCACTTCACTGCTCCTGTGCCTACAGTACTTTTGTGTCACTTGTTATCCTCCTTCTGCACAGCTTGACTCTACTCTCTGAAATAGAGACGTTTTCCCAGTGAAGAAAACTCTGGTTGGTTTTGTGATCAAAGTTTGCCTGCAGCAGTCACGGGATTGTGCCCAGAGAAGGTTCTCCCCCTCAGCAAGGGCAGGAGGTGCCCCAGGGCAGGGCCGAGACAAGGACCAGAGCCAGAAACAAGCCTTCACAGAGCAGCTGGGGTTCAAAGTGTGGGGACCTCACCCGTGTGACTGCTGCAGCAGTACATTTCTTCCTCGGGAACGTTGGGATTTCCAAAAATAAACTACAAGTGGCTGACACCACGCCCGAGAAGCAGCTTTGCGTCTGGCCTGCAGGCCTCGCGTCCCGCGGAAACTCGGCTGTGTTTTTAATAATGCCTTGAGGAGCAAAATGCTTGCCTTGGGAACGGCCCTCTTGTTTCCTTTACGTTTGATACAGGATAAATATAACTTTCAGCTGTAGCTTTCTTGGGGAAAAGACCATCCTGGACACACTGGTGCTTGTGCAGGTGCTTCAGTTGATTTTGAAAGGGGCCAAGGCTTCCCACCTTTCCCTGTTTTAATTTGTCCTGGATAGGACTCCGTGCACCTCGGCACTAATTCAATGAGAAAAGAACAGTGTGCTTTAGGAAAAGGAGACTTCGTGAGGGTCCTATCAATGCCCTGAAGCCAATTTTAAGTAATTTTGACTTAAGAAATAGCTAACAACCTTTTCACATACCAGGAGGATGGTTCAGGAAAAGTTAGTGATTTCAGCGTGATTAATGAAAACTCGCCTCTCACTTGGAGCTTAATTCTCCTGTTAAAGGAATTCTGGGTTTTGCTGTTAGCTGAAAGTGGGCTGACCTTCAAATAATATGACATGTACTTTAAGAGGAGAAATATTTCTGGGCCTGCTGATATCTTACCATCTCTATGTGCTTTGCAGGTATTTGCGCATTTCTCTTCTGCCAGTTCTGATAAAGACCTTACTCTGAGCAGAATCTACTCCTTAACAGCTATGGGTTATTCAGCAGTTGCCTTGTGCTCTGTGAATGATGCAGCCCGTAAGAGTGGACATTGACTCTATCTGGGTCATTTTAAATGACATTTCTTTTTAATAAAGAGTTTAGCCTTACTCCCAGTAATCTTTTCTGGTTTGGGATTGAAAGGCATTTCTTCAAAGCTTTTCAGTTCCCTAAAATTCTCTGCTTTATTAATGAATTAACAGAATAAGTAATCAGGGTATTCCTCTAATACTGTCGAAGCATTTAATAAGGAATGAAAGAGGATTTTTCTTTTGTTCCCACAGTTATGGCTACTGAAGCAAACTGTGGTAGTGAACGTTATTTGATTTTTTTTGATAATTTTGTTATTTGAGAGCAGCTTAGACTGCTGTGCATACGGTTACAACCCGCTGTCACGGGGGGACACGAGGCACTGAACACCCCGTGAACAGCAAAGTCTCACACGAGCCAGGAGGCGACTGTTTTTTGTGGGCAAAGCATTCAGTCAGGACATTAGCAAAAAAGTCTGGTTTATGTATATTCCTCAGCTATATGGTTTCTATGGGTCCTTGGAGGTGTTTAGGGGCAGATATTCAAAGACGTTTAGGCACGTGGCTCTCATGGGATTTAAGGGACTTCACTGTGTGAGCCTCAACTTTCTGGGTCTGGTTTCCACCAGGCAATGATGCTCCTTTTCATATCCTCTGTATTGCAATTGCTAGCTTTGGATAAAAAGCACTTTCTTGTAGTGTGTGTCATTTCATCAGCTACCAAAATGGAGCCAGGGACCAAATATACAGAGACTGAATGCAGATGATACTGCAGTGTATGGGAATGTGTGTGTGTGTATCCATGTGCACGTTCACACTGTCTCTCTGGTAACCTTTACTGTCCCTTTCTAGCTTTGTTAATGTCGAGGTAAAAAACCACTTCCTCTGTATCTTCTGTCTTCTTAAATAGCTTTCCTGACGTTCTGTTCTTCATTTTTCATCTGATTTGAATCTGAGCTGCGAGGAAGATGAACCTCTGACCTACTGAAGAACATCACTCTTGTGAGTAAGAATCTATATTAGATGATGTTTAAATTCTGCACAGAAACAAGTGTTTTTAAAGCAGTTAGATCTGTCTCCTTAAAAATTTGACTCCTCGTTTTGCATTATATTGCACTCTATAATGTGCGAAACACATAAAGGGCAAATTGGAATGCTATGAATATGCTTCTCTGTAATCTGCTGTATTATACAACATGAAATTTGTGAAAAAGTTAAACAAATTATTTCAAAACAGGATAACAGAATGACTGAAGTATCATTGGAAAAGATGGAAAGGGTATGTCTGCATATTTTAAGTGCAGCTTTTCCACAGCTTGCTCTTAAAAGGAAATTATGGAAAATTTTAGGCAATTCTGCACAACTCCTTGGATTTGATAGAACCACATGAACAGAGTCTGGTTCCATAAAACTTTTTTCAACAAAAATCTATATAAAACCTTAATTAAAACACACTGTCTCTATCAGTGCTACAGGAAGCCAGATAACAAAGCAATGGCACCCAATATGTTGCTCTAGATGGAATAATTTCCTTTTTCATTTATAGAAACAGGGATTCATAGAATGGTTTGGGTTGGAAAGGACCTTTAAATTTCATCTAGTTCAGCTTCCCTGCAGTGAGCAGGGATATCTTGAACTAGATCAGGTTGCTCAGAGCCCCATCCAACTTGACCTGGAAAGTTTCCAGGGATGGTGCTTCTACCACTTCTCTGGTGACCTATGCCAGTGTTTTACCACCCTCACTGTAAAAAATTTCTTCCTTATATCCAGTCTAAATCTACCTGCTTCCAGTTTAAAGCCATTACCCCTTGTCCTATCACTACAGGACCTTGTAAAAAGCCCCTCTCCATCTTTCTCATAGACCCCCTTTAAGCACTGAAAGACCACAATAAGGTCTCCCCAGAGCCTTCTTCAGGCTGCACAACCCCAAATCTCTCAGCCTTTCTTCACAGGAGAGGTGTTGCAGCCCTCTTACCATTCTCATGGCCCTCTTCTGGACTCACTCCATCAGGTCAATGTCTTTCCTGTGCTGAGGGCTCTAGAGCTGGAGCCCTTAGTACTCCACATGAAATCTTATGAGGGGAGAGTAGAACAGCAGAATCACCTCCCTTGATCTGCTGGCCATGCTTCTTTTGATGCAGCTCCAGGACACAGTTGGGTTTCTGGGCTGTGAGAGCACATTGTCAGCTCGTGTCCATCTTTTCATCTATCAGTGCCCCCAAGTCCTTCTCTTCAGGGATGTTCTCAATCCCATCATCTCCCAGCCTGTATGGATACCAGGGATTGCTCTGACTCAGGTGTAGCACCTTCCACTTGGCCTCATTGAAACTCGTGGTTCGCACAAGCCCACTTCTCAAGCTTGTCTAGGTCCCTCTGGATGGCAACCTGCCCTTCAGGCATGTTAACTACAGCACTCATCTTGGTGTCATCTGCAAATTTGCTGAGGGTGCACTTGATCCTTGACTGTCTATGTCATTGATGAAGATCCTAAACAGCACCGGTCCCAGTATGGGCCCCTGAGGAACACCATTTGTCACCAGTCTCCATCTGGACATCGAGCTGTTGACTACTACCCTCTGGATGTGACCATCCAACCAATTCATTATCCACAGAACAGTCCACCCATCAAATCTGTACGTCTCCAATTTAGAGAGAAAGATGTTGTTGGTGAAGCCATGGTGACTGTCTCGAATCACTTCCCTGTCCTCCATGAGGAACTTGACTTAGCTGCTAGGAGGATCTGTCTCATGATCTTCCTGGGCACAGTGGGGAGGCTGGCATGGTCCTAATGAATGCTTCACTGATCCGGCTGCTGGCACCAAGTAACATTTGGTTTGAAATTCAGAGGAGAGGCTGTCAAATTCTTCTGGGATTTGAAGTCATGAAAGTAGAATCCAGTAGCCCCCGTTATTTTATATCTCCTGAAAAATATTTGCCTGAGTATTTTAAGTCACAGAGCAATGAGAAAGATTGTCTGACCTGCCTAACTCCTCCACAGCCAGTGTGCTGCGGGGAAAAAGGAAGAAAATCCAGCCAAAATTTTTTAATCTGAAAAAATCCTCAGTGAGTTCTCTTTGTGTGTTGATGCTGTTTATGCTCAACGTGTTCACGTACAATTGGAAAGGAGATTTCAATCATCAGTTTATGCAGCATGCCCAGTTTTCCTGCATTCATGTGTGACCTTTTCTTACCCTGCAGGTACAATTGACTTCTCGGTGACATATACTTTTTTAACTTTCATGCTGGGATTGCATTGAAGTAATGCTGCTTTTGCCCCCTGGAGTCACATCAGGTGACAGGCTTTCAGATCATAATTTACATAAATGGTCTCCTGCAGACATCCTGGGGAGGATGGGGATCTCTTACAGAGTGGAGAAACTACCCCTGCCACTTACAGAGGTGGTCCCTCATGATTCACGAGCTATTTCAGTCTGGTGGGCCATTTAAAGCTATTTCCATTTTTATATATTCTTCATCTCTCTCATCTTGATTGTACATTTCAGTGGCTCTGCAGGGCTGTAAGATCCAGGGATTTCTTTCTCAGTAGCAGCCACTCGGCTTCACTGCTCCTCTTGTAAAATATGCATCTCTTCTCCTGGGAGTCAGCAAAACCAGCGCTGGGCTACCAGGAAAAGGAAAGTTGAGAGAGGATGTAAAAGGCAGGATGGACAGAGCACACAAAGGAGCCTACATTTCTGTCCTGGCTGGTCAGTGGGCCAACACTGAGACAAGCAAATACAGTGGTCAGTCAGCTGACAGCGAAAACCAACTTAACAACAGCGACATGATTTTCCTTAATGGGAGATCTGATCAAAAACCTGCCTAGGTCAGTGGAAAAAGACTTCCACTGAGATCAGTAGGCTTTGGATCTGTTCCCCAGATGTGCTCCACCTTTGGGAATTAAAATAACTGTTGCTGCTGCCTGTTCCTCTTAGCACCACAGATCCCATGCTTCTGTTAGGGAAGAAGTGGACTTGCATATGATAAACAGGTGGTCTGGTTGCAAGGAAGCAGAACTCCAGAATCTGGTCTGTAAAACATTTATTACTAATAGAGATGTTAGGGAAGGAAAAAAAACCTCAGAGTGGTTCTCAACCTCTGGGTGAGTTCACAGTACAGCATGAGGTAGCAAATCTCCAGTTTGGTGTCTGCAAAGCGAGTGCTGTTCACTTGGAAACACCATGAACCAGAAGCCCAGCCACTTTGGAAGTCAGAATCACAGAATGTCTTTGGTTGGAAGAGACCTTCAAGATCATCCAGTCGAACCTTTGACCCAACACTGCAGGATCACCACTAAACCACGTCCCTAGCGATCACAAGAACCACTTGATTACATCATCACTCCACCAATGACTTCCTGCAGGAGCCTTTTTAAAGGAAATGGCAGTTCATCATCCAAGGCTCTTTCTGAGATCTCAAGAAATTTTGTGGGCATTAAGAAAAATTATTGCAGAATTCTAGCTATCCAGTGATGTTTTTTTGGTCCAAACATCACTAGGAAGATGAGGGACAGCTTGAGACATGAAGTCTACATCTGACCCTAAGCTTCAGCAGGTAGGTCCCAGAGACACCCATTCATCAAAGCCCAGTTCTGAGTCTCTTCCTTGGCTGTTGTACAGCATCCCAAACTGTACTTACCTGGGGCTGGAGCTGTGCTCTTACTTCTCATTCTCCAGCATCCAGCACCTTTTGGATGCTTCTGTGGTACTGAGCAGTAACAGCACTCCCAATTAGAAACAACAAGAGAAAGTGTTAGCAGTGCTTATTTTGGTGCTCTGGCCACAGCTCTTTACATATCCAGAAGTTTTATGTAGGTATTGGTGGAGAGCTGAAGGAAGCCCATAGCCCTGTTTCTAAAGTGAGAAATTACAGAGGATGAACCTGGGGAATACAGTAAAAGAACATAAACCAAAATCCTGTTACCAATACAACACTCTCCTCCTCTGTCCTGACCATAGAGAAATCAGAAGCAAATCTGTCTCTTGTCTTTCAGCCATGCATGTTTTGATCACGATCCACAGCTAACTCTTTGCCGTGCTCATGCTGGATGTGGAGGAGATGAAGAACCCCAGGAGACACCAGGACTGTGTTGACACATCCCCACAGGAGGTATCTGTTGAGGAAAATACTACAGTTGATGAAGCTGCAATTGCCAAGCTTGCCAACCTGATGGAGAGCTCTGTGAGTGAAAGGCAAGCGCTGCTCTTCTGGAAGGAAAACTGCTGCTCACTTGCAGGTAAATAAGCATTGCTGATCTGCCACCTGTAGCATCGCTGTGTTGTGACTCTGAACACAATGAGGTCATGCTTTCAGCTATACATGGGTACTTTAACCTGTATTTGTCTGTATTTTGAATGCTTTTACTCTGTTCCCCTACTTGTCTAGCCCTCCCTTGTGGTAAAAGTACTGCTGCTTGGGGTTTCCTGGAGGGAGCAGTCTGTTACTCTTGCCAGTCTGTTTCTATTACCATGGCAGCAACACACCATCACTAATAACAAACAGCCATCTTGCTCCTGGCCCTAGAAAAAGGCACTGTAGGGAAGCGTGCCTCTAGTTTGCAGGCAACAGTCTTTAACCTCCTAATTGATTTTCAATACTCAAACCTCACCCATGAGCAATCAGTTTGCTCTGCCATCTATGATCCCGAAGAAAAAAGGCAGTGATCCTACCCATCTGATGGTCACATTGGGGTAGAATGGGGCTTCACAAGTTCCAAGATGAGTAAGAGTACCAAAAACTAGCCCACCTTCATGTTTCCCAACAGGGGCACTTGCAGCAGTTCACAGAAAGAACATCTTCAATGCAAGGTCTCAGATGCTTCACATATATTGATGAACAAAGCCTCACGGTGACCTGTGAAGGAAAGAGGTTCTTTGACACCTCTGTGTACTTGTAGGACAGCAAGAGGTGAGGTGACCTGCCCAGGGGCAGTGGGCAGCTGGTGACAAGAGACAGAAATAGAAAGCTTCTTCCTTACCTCCAGGCCCACAACTTTCTGCTTCCAGGTCTTCCTTCTGTCATCTCAGATTAAATGGTTGAGTGAATGGCTCAGCACAAGTGGACATATAAAATAACACAAGGAAACGTTGGGTTAGCACAGTTGTTGCCTGAGTTTAATGATGTGAGCTCAAAGTTGTACTTACCAGATATCCCGTGTTGGGATTTCCCTGGAGTCACTGGCCGTGCTTCTCCATGTGCCAGCCTGTAATTTGTGAAAACACTATTTCTGCTGCTATTTTTGAGTCGTGTTTCCTATCATTTCCTTCAGAGTTATCAGGGCTGGGTAGTTCTGCGAGAGCTGTCAGTGTGAGAGAACAGTGCAGGGGGAAAATGACAGTGATGGCAAACTTCAGAAAGTTCAGAGATTCAGACAGAGGCATAAGCTTATCTGAACCTCTTTGGTGTGGAAATGGAGACAGAGTGTTACGAGAAAACTTGCTCGTAAGACATCTGGCAGATCAGAATTTCAGCTGGGTTTGAAGTTAACTTGAGAGTGACCTTTCCTGCACTGTTTCTGTATTTTTCCTTCCTGTCTACCGTGAACGGGAGGTGGCAGAAATGCGTGAGGGTTTCGGGGGGAGAGGGGGGCACACCCCCTGCTTCCCCATTCTCTCTCCTTTGCCATCAACGCATCGAGGAGCCAGCCTGCAAGCTGCAAGAATCCCAGCCAACTACAGTGTCCTTTCTAAGCTGTACAAGAAGGTTTTGGGTGGTTTTGGGGGTTGGGAGAGGAAGCGCGCCGAGGTGAATAATTCTTTCCCGTGAGCAGGCTGGTTTGCGTGGGGGCAGCCGAACCAACTGGCAGCCTCATAACACTGAGGTGATATAAGGGTAGAAGGAATATAAAACTGTGAAGGATAAATTCCCCCTGACATACACCCCATGCCACTTCAGAGAAATTGATGGCTTGTGTGGATTGTAAAAAGAGGATGGATTTTGGCCTTTTGTTTTTATGCAAGGCTACAAATTCTCGACGCTGCGATTGTTACCCTTGGTGTGAAAGTTGCACGCTATGATTCAGTGGGTTTAGCTCTCTGCAAAAAAAAGCTTATTAAACACTGATTGTACACGTGTATAATTACCCTGCTGGAAATCTCAATCCACTTTTTTAAAAAAGGTGAGAGTCAATAGTTAGACGTCTGTCAAGTCTGTTTATTCTACAACCCCATTGTCAAGAGTATATAACTGGGCTGTAAACATTCGTTCTAATCTAAACCACTTGCACAGAAAGAGTCTGCTAAAGGAGATAAATTAAAAACAAAAACCCAGCAGCAACAGCAACAAAAAAAACACAACTGGAAAAAGATGAAACATCCGTATTGCTGTTTTTTAGTTACGCGTCCTTTAGTGAAGGTGCTATGAAGCATCCAGCTCTGCAGGCTTAGGATGGGCACAAGGCTATGGTGCTTCTCTCCTTTCTGCCGCAGAGGGAAAGGAAAGGCTGCTATTATTCCTTCCTCCTTCAGATGCTGCAGATGGCTTTCTGTTCCAGGCAGACAGCAGTGCAGCTCCTGGTGCCAAAGTCTGGATTCCAGGCGGAGGTTTCTGTGCCATGAGTGCCTTTCTAGCAGGTGCCTTTAACCAAATCCAAGTCCATTCTGTATTTTGCATAAAAGGAGTAGTTATTATACAAGGGAGGTGCCATCAACCAATGTCATGGTCCCCTCTGGCCTGAAACTTTGTAGTAAGATAATCCAAACCATCCTCTGCACTGGGTCCTCAGCAGGGAGAGTGCTGCAGAAATAAGTGTCAGGAACTTATGCCAGAGCCTCCCTTGCTGTTGCCCTGTCTCCAGTAGGTACATTTGGCTGGAGGAGTCTGGTGGGCTTCTTGGCACTGCTGTCCAGGTAATCAGCCGATGGCACCGTGGGCAGGTAAAATAAGAGCATGAGCTTGAGGGGAGAGAGTGCCCATTTCAAATCTGCTACTCTGTGTATGGATCTGCTTATAATTTTGGGACAGTTTTTGAGGTCCTCAGGACTGTCTCCACAGCCCTGGAACTTTCATTAATTTCATAGCAGAGAGCTGTGTGGTGTTATGTGGAGAAACAGTTGTTTGGATCGATAAGGGGGACAGGATAATTAAACACTTTAAGTCCTGTCCAGTGGGGGAAATATGGAGGAGCTTGGTCCCTAAGCCCTGAGCACCACGACCTCCACTGCCTAGTATGGCAGAGAGTAGTCATGCTGAAAATAACTTTCTCAGTTTAAACAGAGAAGTCTCTGATAAGTCTCCCCTTACTCTCCAAAAGCAGGAGTGACAGGAATGAGTCAAGCGAGAGGAAATCTCTGGCTTTTCAGCATGGCATTTCAGGCAGGTGTGGTACTGTGTGTGTCTGCCTGGTGACTGCAGAAATGATTTGTGTGCATCGTTAGACATTTCAGTGTAGAATTGTTATGGCTGGAGAAGCACCTTTTGCAGAACTGGATCACTTAAGCAGCTCCTTGTAATAGTATTTTTAAATGGCCTGTGCTTCCAATCAGAGCAATAAAGCACATCAACAAGTATTTTGGGAAACAGTCGTACCTGTGATCCCCAGTTGTACATCCCTGAGGGACACCATGCCTCTAAGAGTCTGCTGGCTAAACCGGGCCGTGTAAATGGAAAGGAGGACAAAGACCAGGACATGTAGCAAGGCACAGGATTAAAAAAATCCCTGGAAGTTTTCTGCTTCTTTCTGTGGGTGTTCCTGCTTTATGGAACAAAATCTGAGGACCAAAGTGATTCACAGAATCACAGAATTTCCTAGGTTGAAAAAGACCTTTAAGATCATGTAATCCAGTCATTAACCTAACACTGAGGAGACCTTGGCTAAAGCATATCCCCCAACACTATGTCTGCACGACTGTTAAATACCTCCAGGGATGGGGACTTACCCACTTCTCTGGGCAAGCTGTTCCAGTGCCCAATAACCCGTTTGGTAAAGAAATTCTTCCTCATATCTAATCTAAACTTCCCTTGGTGCAACTTAAGGCCACTTCCTCTTGTTCTGTCACTTGTAACCTGGGAGAACAGACAGACCCCCAACTCTCTACAGCTTCCTAGCAGGTAGTTGTAGAGAGTGATAATGTGAACCACAGGATCCAGACAGAGTCAGTACTGAATTCAGGCCGTAATTCTCGAGGCTTTATCCAGTAAGGTGCTGGAAACCTCCAAGGCTTTAACACTTAGCTCAACCCTAAAATCAGCGTGACGCCCAAAAGGATGGAGCCTGAACAGCCTTTTTGGGTGATCTGCTCCAAAGTCTTACTGTCATTGTGGTGGGAAGGGTTTTCCTTATATCTTGTCCAGACATCCTCCTATTTCATTTTATGACCACTGTCCTGTTCAACAATCGTGCATCTCAGTAAAAAGCCTGGCTCCATCTTCTCAGTAAACTCTTCCTAAGTACCAGTAAGCTGCTGGTAGGTCCCTCAAAGCTTTCTTTTCTCTTTCCTAGGCTGAGCAAGCCTTGTTTCTTTAGCCTCACCTCACACAGCAGGTATTGCCACCCCGAACATCTTGGTGGCCCTTTGCTTAGCTCACTCTGTTGGTCAACATCTTTGTGTCTGGGGATACAAAATTAGGCACAATATTTGCCGTGTAGCCTGACAAGTGCCAAGAAAAGAGAAATGAATTGACATTGTTATTCATCATTCTAAGTTTAAAGAAGCTCTGGTAGCAAATATTTTTAGCCCTTCATGATTTAACATTTAGCTCAACCCTAAAATCAGAGTGAAGCCCAAAAGAATCCATGAACTACTTTTTTTTTTAAGCGTTCCTCACAGCAACACTAATAAAAAATTACTGAAGATGTAAAAAGGATTCAAAATCATAATAGTTCATCAAATGCAATTAAAAAATTCTCATCTCTCATTTCAGCACTGCTGGTTCATTTGTGCTTCAGAGACCTCTGGGCTGAGCGAACTTCTCAGGTATAGATGTCAGCTCCAAGCCATTCTGGGGAGCTGGCATGCTTGCCTCAGGATGTCTGAGGGAAGGGAGCAGCCATCTCAGAAAGGCACGATGAGGTAGGGTGGCCTGGGGACTTCCAGACTAGGACTCTGAAGGTGTTCCAGGGTGTTACGTTGCTAACAGAAGTGCACCTTTCCAAGGGCAATATTAAAGCCAGGGCTGTTGGTCTTCTGATTCACCTTGGTGAGCTGGAAACTTTCCTTGTGTGATTGCTGAAGCCTGTCACTGGCAGCCTTGACTGCTCCCTCAGGAATGGTAGACTGTGGCAGAAACAGTAATACCTCACAGACCAATAGCAATACCATTAAAATATTAAAATATATGTGTATTTGAAAACTGTCACTGATGAATGGCCAAAGCTGAAAGACTCTGAATTTATTACTCAGACTTTCAGTGAGATTTTTTGACTTTTAATCCTTCTGGCAATACTTCCCCATCTCTCTGCTCCTAAAATCAAATTTCATTTCTTTGGATTTTAATTTTAAGAAAAAACTGCTGTAAATCTTTGGAGGGTTCTTAGAAATGTGATGGCTGCTGTGTCAGGCATTTTGGGGGAAGAAATACTGCAGCTGAGCTGATGGAAAATAAACTATTGCTTGGTTTTATTAACCATTGCCTGATTACTTTTTTTTTTTTGTCCTAAAAAGGACAGAACTATACCTGGTCACAAGCTAGTCTTTCATCTAGGCAGAGAATAAGCCAAAAAGTGACAAAAGTAAATAGCTAACCCACTGGGATAATGTTACCTCACGAGTGTTGCAGAATTTGAATGTATTCTGTGAGATGATGTTATTGGACTTCTTCCCAAACTCACTCCTTTGTTTTGAATGCAGATAGGTTATACGAGCGTTGCTTTCGCTCACAAAAGCTGCCCGAATCTATAAAAGAAACATTTCAAAATTAAGAAAGGCAACGTCAGAAAGATGGAGGCATTTAGCAGCCCTCTCAGAGAACATGGTTTGAAAGTGGTGTCATTAGAGGTGCGAGCACTGAGACAGGAGAGCGTGTGCACAAAATTCCCTGCGTCACTAAATGTGACTTTCAAAACCCTCGTAATATCTTCTTTAAAAGCTACCATCCTGTCAAACATTTTTGCAGTTGATCTCTTTGCTGCTGAAACTATAAAGAAAGCTCAAATAAAGTTGAAACTATTTTTGCTATTAAAAAAAAGCCTCATCCTTTTTTCTTTTCATCTCCTTGTTCTAAAAACCTGGCTGTACAGCATTTGATCAAGCTTTCAAAAAACACTAACCAAAATTCTCCCTCAGGCGTAAAGCAGTCTTGGGAAGTTTTGGCTCAAGATACAGCTATTTGTGGAAAAAAAAAATGAAAACACCATCTCAGAAACAAACTTTTGCAGCAGCCATAACTGCACATCGCTTTTGTGGCTTCAGTTATTAGGTGGGAATATGCAGTTAGATATTGAGAAGATCCAGGGGATTGCTATTACTACTGAAAGACTGCAGTGGGGCTGGTAGATGTGATAAGGACCAGGGGACCTTGCAGCAGCACAGCAGCTTTCCAGCTCTGTGTCAGGATACGGCCATGCAGCAGTGGCTAGGTGAAAGGAGGTGCTTCTGTTGTCTTTTGTAGTCTCCCTTGTAAATCCTCTTCCAGAGGGAAGTGCCGGAGAGTGAGTGCAGCTGAGGTGCTCTTCCTCTACATCATTCAGGCACAGGTCTCGGTCCCAAATGGGGTGCTGATGTTTTGCCATCAAAAGGATATTTCATACCCATTTTGACCAGTTTAGTTGTTGGCAACTGGGCAGATTGCTGCTCTGTGTGTGAGCCCACACCTCTTTCGGACAATAACCTGCTAGTAGTTGGAGCTGAGCTGACAGCAGAGATGTCATTAATGGATATTAAGATTTTTGTCAACTCTGACCTGTGTCTGATTTAAATCGGGGGTCTAGAAGTGATGGCTGACCACCTCCATGACCTCCTGCGAAGCAGTTATATCAGTAGTTAATCTATCAGATTTCCCCAATCATATATGTTCCCTCATTTCTATCTTCTTCTGTCACTATTTTCTCACCTTTTCCTACCTATAATCTTCTTCAATAAACTGCCAAAATTACTTGGTTGCTCATTTGCAAGGCTGGAGTAAGCTTTCTTTAAAGACATGTTTAAACAGCAGTGATGAATAATTGGGATGATCTGAGTGAGAGTTGACAAGAAATGAAGGAAATAATTGAAGGGAAAAAAATTCTATTACCATCAAGTAACACAAAGTAAGAAAATAATTGCAGAAGTTATGCTTCCTGAGGAACTCCCACCCTGAGCCCTGATATTGGGGACATGTCCGACGTGCAGTTACCTGTCTCAGGTAGGACTGTGGAGATTATTTTGTCTGTGGGACAATCTTAAAGGTAGCTCTGTCTTATCCATAGAAAATGTTGGAGTCATCCAGTTTTAGCAGCACGAATGCATGGCTTAAATCTGTGTCGCTCCTCTTTTCTCTAAACTGCAAAGCTGTTGCAAGGAGTACAAAAGAGTCTCACTGCTTGACCTTTTCCATTTACAAAGGAGGTATTTGGGCTGTACTAAACTTGTATTTTTTTTGTCAGAGAGTTGTGTCTGTGCCAGCAATGGAGCTACAGGCATCAGGAAAAAGCGACTGTATGTGACCAGACCCAGCCTCCCTTCTGTCGTTTTCTCCATGTAGGACATACAGTGGATGGCAGGATTGAAGTCTCACCATAACACAGCCAAGCTGTAAAGTGAAACTTTAATGTCAGAATCTCTCCCTCCAACACAGTACCTTGATACCTTAATCATTTTTGCCTTTTTCTCTTTGAACCCACTCCAGTTTTTCTAATTAGGTCATCTGGTACCTAATGAGGGTTCTCAGTGTGCGGCCTCCCCCAGCACTGAGGAGGCCAGCAGCGTCCGCCACCCCTCTTCACTATGATCTGCTGGCTTTACAGTGATTTTTATCCATCATTTATAAGCAGTGAACAATTCGCTGACCAGTTTTGTTTTTCCTAAGCACCTGCCATTGTTTATTCTGGGTCTCTTCTCCTTGGATGACGCCGCTTTGGGTTATTTCCCCCTGGACGTGTTCGTAGAATGCAGTTTTTGTTTTACAGCGAATTACCTGTGTTACTTCTCGCCTGTAATTCTTTAGATACTGATGTATTGCTGTGTTTCTGCCCTTTCTCTCCTGTACCTGAGTGTGTACTTTGCAACCTCTTTTGCATCCCTAATGAAGGTATTGCTCAGTGTCAAAACTGGAGGGAACCTTTGCGACCGTTTTGCTCCTTCCTCATCGCGCGCTCTCCTGCAGTTTTGCATAGGGCTCCTTATCAGTCTCTCTCCTGCTGTTGCTCCTCGTGTAGGTCTGATTAAGGAAATCGTTTCTGCTCATTGCTGAACTTTGAGAATGCAAACAAGCCTGTCATTTCATCCACTGGCTGCTCAAAACTTACTTAGAAGGATTTAAGCATGCGCTTAAGTGCTCTGCTGAAAGGAGGCTTCTGTTTTGATTGCGTTACTTTTATCCCTTACCTTTTGATTCCAGTCTTATATGTATAAAACATCAATAACTCCCTCTAGAATGGATTCTTTCTTTATCCCATGTCACTTGTTGCTCATGTTTCCAATGCCTTCTTGAAGTTTTCTAATAGCTCTTTTTGTACTGCTCGGTCTATTATTTTACTGGAGATTGAAAATAAAAGTGCTGGGCAGTAATTGCCAAGATCATTCTCCCTTCTGTGTAAATCAATAGTATATTTGCTTTATTCCTAGCCTTTGGGACTTTCATAGTTCTCCATGACTTTCAGAAATAATTGCCAATGGTTCAGTAAATTAGCTGGCTAATTCCCTCATCACCTTAGGATGAGGGCAGCCAGACCAGCTGATTGATCTGTATGGCGGATATTCGAAATTTCCAGCCATTCCTTTAACTTGCACTACATTAATGGCCATTTGTGTAGGATTTTTGTTATTTCCTACATGCTTTTTTTGGTTTCTTTATTTGAGAAAAAAAAAAAAAAGTAGTAAGAGGGTAATTTGGCCTTTGAAGAAATGCTGGTGTTTCAACTTCCTCTTGCTTATTAATGAAACTACTTTCCAGCTGGTTTCCCTACGAGACATTTGTGAAAGCCATTCTTATTCCCCAGTATTGCTTGGGTTAGCATAAACTCAGTTTTGCTTCTCCTGTCCTTGTCATTTCTCTTTCCTCCTGTTTTCTCCGGTTTCTCTTCTGTTTGCTGCTGCTGATTTCTTGGCTCTGTTACCTCTGAGTGAAGTAGCTGGTGCCATCACTGACCTGTGCCTCAAATAATGAGAAACGTAGCTGGGCCAGAAGGATCTCATCCATCACCAAATTCCGTCCTACCTGTCCACACTGACCTGGTGTCCTCTCACACCTGGACTTTTTCACTTTTATTTATTAACGATGGAAAAGGAATAGCTTTAGGACAGACACTTACGACTGAGTTTCCAAGATACTTCTCTCTTTCCAGGAGAGACATAATAGGCAGGTGCCAAGATTAAGCAAGCCTTGTGTTGCCTCTTCCCCTGAGGTCACAGCAGAGACCCTCCCCGGAGGTGGCTGCCCATTTTCTCTGTAATTTGTTGCTGTGACCTCAGCCGGTGTGTGATGTTTGAGCTCAGAACTCTTTTGTTGCTGCCTCTCTCTCTTGCACTCCTAGGGGCACTGACTTACATGACCTAGAAAGACTTTTCCATCTTTAACTTCTTTGAAACGGCTTGCCTTCTACAGCAGCTCCCTCCGACTCCTTCATTTCTTCGACATTTCTTTTTCCCAGAAGCTCAGTTTTATGCTTCCCAGCTCTCAAAATGCCCTCACTTTAATAAATGATGGCAGTTTGCAAGCTGTACTTTGGCTGCGATTCTTGTCACGCTTGAAGTATTTCTGAATAGATAATTGTCACAAACTCTTCCCTGATTTAGGGCTTTCTTTTTTTTTTCCTATCCTACTCCTTGTGGCACTGGCTCTCAAACCAGCCTGTGCAGCTTGTAGTTGTGTTGTCCTCAGAATAATGTAATGTAATGCAGTAGAGTGTAATGCAATGTCATGTACTGGGCAGCTCACACAACCTGTTTCTCATTTGGAGCCATTGGTATCTTAAAACTTGGATTTTAAGAAGGGAAATGGTTTGTTCTCTTCTCTGATGTTGTCTCATGTTCATATGCCTCTATTTTGCTCATTTTCCTCACAGTGAAGGCTTCTTATTTTGCTACAGTGACCAGATACTTGGATATGAACACATGTTACCAACTACTTGTCTTAGAGGGAGTGAAGGAAAGGGGTCTGGGGGGAAAGCATCGTTATTTTCTTTCTTTTTCTCTCTAAGATCCTTTCATTAGCTTTTCTACCACACATCTTTATTACCACGTTCCTGGCTTCCCACTGCTTATATCAGATACAGTCTTTTGAAAACATATGGGTAAGACTTTAGAAATGTATTACAGGAAATATTAAAAGTACTATCTTGTTACTAAATGTATAATTATCCTTCTTTTGAGAGAACCTTATAAAGACCAAGCGTGATACCACAGATGGTGTAGTTGGAAACAAGGTGCTTAATTAAAACAAAAAGAGGAAAAAAAAAAAGGGAAAAAGGAAAAAAAAACCCACTGCTTTTATTTTGTACACTGTCTTGATTTTTCTGGGTAGCCCCCCATTACCATACAGCTCCAGAAGCCTCGTGCTTCCCTCGTTATATTTCTGTTTAATGCGAGTTGTGCATCTTGCCCTGACAGAAGCAGTTCATGTCCCCAATCAAACCTTTCCATAGTTGCAGATGTTTCATCTCACATTGTTTACGTTTCATCACGACTCAAAAGAGGAAGCTGAGTGTTTCAGGACCCTGACAAAGAGGTCACAGTGACCATACTGGCTGGTCTCTGCTCTTCAACTGGTTTGTGATCAGGATGCCATTCGCATTAGGTGGGCATCTGTATTGCCCTGGAAATAAGTGGATCAGCTTGGACTCATCCTTCTTGCATGATTGAAAAGAGTTGTATGTATGGAAGGAATTCCCACTAAGCCCTAAAAATTAATCAAAATCCAGCATGCTAACACAGTAGGTGACTTGCTGCAGTCAGTGGCAGCATCTTCTGCTTCCAGGCAATTCGTCCACTCTGACTTTGTTCTTTGTTCCCTGCTGTCTCATATGCTCATTAATAGACTCCCAATTAATATTTGCCGTGTTGCTTCATACTCAGCCACCAGATAGGATTGAAAAACTGCCCATTGATTAGGCACTCCTAGTTGAAATACATGAGGTGCTGTGGAGGATGACCAAGGGAAGGGAAGGTCCCCAAAAGCTAATGGGACTCAGAGAACAAGTGAAAGCTGGCTTTGTGTAAATACCTAGGTGATGCACACCATTGTCGTGGAGGCTGAAGTTTGCCTTTGTGTGCAGGGCTGCTGAAGATGGCCCTGGCACTTGTTCCTAGTTCTAGTGTCCTTGATACTGAAGGGATGATGAAAAGTTGCAAAGAAATTTAAAAAATAAATTGCAAAAAAGGACAATACGAATGTGAAAGACATGATTCTCCAAGAATGCAGTTATCAAAGAGAAGGTTGAGAGGTGATTTGAACAAGGTTTGTTGATAAATATTTGAGGACGGGACTGCTGATAGTAAAGGGCTTTTAAATTCAGCAGACAGAATCATTAAGCAAAACCCAGCATTGGCTGAAGCAGTGTGAATTTGGATTAGAGGTAAAAAATACATTTCCAGCAATGAGGGCAGTTATCTGTTAGAAACATCTTTGCCTATGTGGTGGGTTTCCTCCTACATTTGAAGTCCAGATTACTGCCTTTTTAAAAATGTGTCCTCTGGCATCACTGGGTTTAGTATAGAGTTTGTGGATGAATTTCAACGCTATGATTTTAAGAGGAGATGAAGGGGAAAGAAGACATCTTGATGCTCTTTCCTGATGCTATCAACACCCAAATATTCCCCCCACGCCTTTCCAGCTCCTGAGACAGCCCCTAACTCCATACGTGCTCCATCTGCCAGGAGCACCCTTCAACTCCTCTACCCAACACCACACTTTCTTCCTATGTAGCAGATCTGGCAGTATTTCTGGGTATGAATGGCTAGGGCAGGCAGCTCCCCACCTCCACCTTTGTCCTGGCACAGGAGCATGGCAGTCCCCTCAGGCATGGGAAGTGTGGGACTGAAGCCTTTGGCCCAGTCTTATCTAGAATGGTTGTTTCTCAGTACAGTTCTGAAGGCCACAGGGAGATTGCTTATGGCTAAAGTGCACCTGACTGGGTGATGCACCCTCCTGTAGGTCCCAATAGCTGAGAAGGTGGATGTGTTTTACCTGCTAGAAGTGCCAGTGCCAAGCTGGTTATTGGCATTTTAGACACTGCCACCCATTTGAGACTCCTTGAACAACTAAATCTGCAGCTGAGGGTGGGGATGCATTCCCTGATGCTGAGTCCTTTTCGACCCTCTGTCTGTAAAACACAAAAGTATGTCATATTTTATTTTATCACATCTGTGCCTACCTTCTCAATTTTCCTTACAGCTGTGGGCTGCCTGAAAGTTGACAACTCCACACCAAATGCAGAAGTTTTGCCAAGACTGAGGCTGAGACTGTACAAAAATGAAGAAAAGCAGGTAAGTTCTGGTAGTTCAGGCTTTGCTCTAGTCTTATTATTTAATGAAAAGATTCCTCTTTACCTTCTGCATATTTGTTTTCTGTTGCAACACTGTCCTGAAAATAACTTCTTAGACCTTCTGTCTCACAGCAGGTTATACAGCTGCTTTTATTTTCACTCTTGATTTGATTGCAAGTCTAAAATACGATTCTCTGTTCTTTTTAAACAAAGCAAGAAACTCTCCAGGCTAAATTTGAAGAAAATGGTCTGTCATCTTTTAAAGATGGTTTTGCAAGGTTTTGGAGGTTTTGAGCTGTTTAGCTGTGTGATAACTGTAAAGTTCCTCCTGTACTGGCTCTATAACCTTGGCAGGAGCTTGGAGCTCCTGTTAGTCTAGTTAATGAGCAATAATAAGAGTGACAATTCCAAATGTTTCAAGTAGATTCTGCAACAATGTGTTGGTCCAATGTGAGATAATCTCAAGTCTAATATGGTTCTGAATCTCAAGCTGTATAAAAACCCATTTTAGGATGACATGCCATTCTGAGATAATCTTCTCTGTATAATGAGTATGAAGTATTTAGGCCTTTCTAAATACTGAGTGTACAATTTTATCTTGGTATTTGGACACAGCAGAACAGTAATGAATGAGTGTTACCAAGAGCAGCAGGCCTATTGGCATGTAATTGTAGTTGCTTGAAACATCAGCTAATAGAGGCTTCACATGCTTGAAATTTAGTATTTTTTAATCTACCAAAATCAGCTGTCTGTGTTTGGGATCCTCCTTAAACAATCAAAACTTGTACAACTTAGGGGAAACCCAGTCTTTCAGGCCTGGGACAAGTTGTGTGTTTTTGTTTAAATGGCATGATGACTTCTAGCATGGGTTTGCCAGCAAAACCAATGAATAAAAAGTCCCAGTTATTTTGTTTCTAGGCTTGGCAGTTTCAGATATGCCCAGCAGAGAGCTCTTCGTCTCTAAAACTCTGTTTCTAAGGAATATGCCCCAGAAAACTACAGCATGAAGAAATCATGTATCAAATAGGAAAGGCAAACTATGCTATAGTGATGTTCCAGGTCTGGTTTAAGCCAACAAAAAGAAACTCTCTGAGTTAAACATGCTCTCACCTCCTTTTTGAATGCATCTGATCTGTCCCCATTCCTGTGACAACTGGAAATTTAGACAAGCAGAGGTCACTGAAAGTTGAGCATTCAGCCTTTAGGTCCAGATAATATTTCTTTGAGATTGAACAATGTGGTTGTTCATCTAATAGGTAGTTATTCAAGGTTGTTCACTGAAAAAAAAAACCCCACAAACAACAAGCAAACAAATGAACGAGCAAAATAAGTTTTGGGTTGAGACATTGCTTGAGGGCAATGTCCAGCAATTCTAAACACCTTTCCCTTCCTCCTGGCTGGCTGTGTTTCCAGGGTATCCAAAATCTGCACTCCTGAAGAGCAGGTTAAGGGATATTGCCTAGTGTCAGCTGAAAACATTTCTTGAAGACCTCCACAGGACTCAGGCCTTGCTAATTCATATTTATAAGTAAATTCCCAAGTTATTTAGAGGAATTTATTCTGAGGAAGTCCTAGGAAGATTGGTGCAGGGATTCTCTGCTGGCTGCCAGTACAAAGCTGCAGGTAATGGAAAGTTCTGAACCATGTTTGCTATAAAAAATAAAGAAAAATACTCAAGTTCTGGAACTTTATATGTAAAGTACAATTCTAGTTTAAATATTTCTCCTGTATTGCATGCCACCCTGACTTCTGCATTTATAATGTCTCCATAATTCTTGGATTTCGTTTGCTTAATTTGCAAGAAAGAAATGAGAGGTTTCCCTTTCTCCACATGACTGCACCAGGTTTGTTTTACCTCTGATGCAAATAATGATGAATTATTCCCTTGTTTTCCTCGTTCGTGAGTTATGCACAGATCTGGTCTTAGGAAGTGATTTGTAGTCTTTAGCCATGTAGTCTCCTTGCTGGAAAGTCCAACCAAATATTCCTCAGAAGATTCTCTGCAGGTTTCATTGCTTGGCTATTCATGCTGCCCAGGCAGTGACCGGTCACATAAGTTTCAATGTGTGGTCTCAGATCCCTGAATGGGTGATGGTTGATTTTGATCATGGGATAAAAGGTGACTCTGTAAGGAAGGGTATTTCCCATGCACAAGTATTCTGGCTCCTACGCAAATGCAGGTTTTGCAAAGACGAGCTCAAACCTCCCCTAAATATCTGCATGACCAAAGCTCTGTCAATCAAGGGCTATTTCAGAGTAGACAGAAAGATGCAAAAAGTTAAAGCAATCGAATAGCTGCTCTGATACTAGAGGAAGGCTCCTGAATTCATTGAATTCACTCCCACCTTGCTTTAGTCCAGTTCTCTACTTTTGACCTGGGAAGAAACTACACCCTCCGTCAGAGAAAATGGAGACTCAACCTCTTTCTGCTTGCTTGCTTTACAGCGTGCTGGCAAGTGTTTCAGCTGAATGCTGCAACGACACTGCTCGTTATCAATTTTCCACAGTACACCACCAAGTTAGTTTGCTTATGGAAAACTTCACCATTTTTTATCCTTCTCGCCCACAGTCTCTGCCTGAAGGCTGCGGTTCTCTCTGAAACCTATCAGTTTGGTTCCCTGGCCAACTTGAGAAAGTTAATTAGCTGTTTTCTGCTTTTCTGTGCTTGTGCCTTTCTCTGGGACAGTGTAGGAGCCAGAATTCAGATGCCTGAATAATAACATGAGCATCACAGCACTGCCATCCATCCCCGTCATGATGCTTCTCCAGTCACGTAAGCAGGTTGGCCGCTAAAAACAGAAACTTTGTCATCTCCCCTCATTGATCTCAACCAAACCTTAAAAGCTCCAGAAGACCCTGGAAAATATTTCTCCACAGTTTGGGGGCACGCAGAAGCTCCCTCTGCCCACCTCTGATGTTGCCCAGCACTGAAGCACTGGTGCTCCCAGCCTGGGCGAGCAAGGGGGTTTCTCCATACGCCAGGAGAGCAGGACAACCAGAGAGCAGGCCAGGACTGGAAGGGGCTGTTGGTCTGATGTGAAGGTTCCATACCCAGTTTAGGAGGAGAATGAGGCATGCACATTTACCACAGCTACAGGCTTCTGTTCAGGTGTGTTCATGAAGTTACTGAGAAAAACCAGTGGTTAGCAAAGACCTGCATGGCTTTTCAAGCCTCTCAATTTGCTCAGTAACTGAATTTGCTCCCTGCCAAGATAAAATCTACCAGGTCTTAGTGATGGATGCCATTAATGCCTGAGGAGACCTTCGCAACACCAGAACATACTCAAAAACTGATCCTCAGTGATTTTTGCATGCACATCTCTATCTTTATCTAATGTATCCTACTACATTCCCCTCTTAAGCAGGCTCTTCCTCTGCCATTTGTGGACACATCTCGCAGAGAGCGGACAGTCCCCTTTTGTGGTGGAGCTGCCACACTGAGCAGTGAAGGTACCCAGAAGGAAAAACAATATTTGGAGAGGTTTGTATTTCAATTCCTGATTTCATGGATTACTCTGTAAGTTGTATTATCTATTCTGCCTGAGTGGCAGCTGTTTATAAGCCTTGAGGGAGAAATACTAAATATCACTTTCTCTTTCATAAGAAAGATGATCTTATTTATTTGAACTGGGTTTTGTTTTGTGCTTTTTATATGCCCCAAAGCGCCAGACATTACTTTGACACTCCAGAAGTGTTCTGCCCTGTGCCTTTGAATCACCCCACCCTGCCAGGCTTGGCAACGCGTGTTTGACATTTCAATAGCATTTTGTACTTACACAGTAAGTATTCGAGATCTCTGAAGCCCCCTAATAGAACATGGCCCAACTTCATCCCGTTTAAAATGATAGACTGTCCCAGTTGATACCCTGGCTATGCATCAGAATATTCCTGTGGGATATGTAATATTCCCATGGAGTGGGTCAGCAAATGGAGGATTTAAAATGTAAAGCTTCAGAAGGTTTTTGCGTCACACATTCCAGCTGACCCCAGCTTTTCTTTGTTTCAAAGTCACTGCATGTGTTTTCTCTGTTTTTCTCAAAAACATGACTGAGATGAGGAAGAGAATGGCATCGCCTTTTTACTCGCCATCAGAAACTTCTTTGGATAAGACTTGCAGTGACATCAGTCTCCCAGAGAACAACGTAGGTCAGAAAGAAGCTGAAAAAGCAAAGGTTTTCATCTGTGTTTTAAAGATTGGCCACCTGAATGACTGTCCTTGCTGCTCAAATACATTTGGTTTGTTCTGGTTCCTGGTCCTTTCATCAGCTGAGAGAACCACGAGTAAGAGATGTCAGCAAGCCCCAGGCCAGCCAGCAGATCAATAGCTGAGTTGAGATGAGAATATAGTTCTTGCCTCCAGGGCTTGTGGTTGGACACAACTGCCTCTCCTGTGTTATCAGAAAATCCCATTAAGAGCAGCCTATTTATCCCAGGACAAACAGATCTAATTTCTTCTTTCTTTCTTTTAAGTCTTTTCTAGTTCTCTGTCACCAAACATTGTTTTTAAAATGGACATTTATCTTCCTTGGACAGAACACTTTCAGATATTTGCAGTCCTCTGAACTTGTTGTCCAACACTGGGAAGTGATAGTGCTAGTGACTTGAAGCCTGTGGAAGGATTCTTAACAGGCAAATAATACCACCAGATTTACCTGCTGACAGTGGAGTTGGTGTTAATGAAAGACAGTATGAACTTTGGGGTCTTTTAATGGTAAAAGCCTTCAGCATGTAGGTTTTTAATTTACAAGCTCCACTTACCACCTACTTGTTGTCCAGAGCCTGAGGCTTGCAAATGGGTTCAAATGGATAAAGCAGTTAAAGAGGTGCTGAAGTATTATTAGGTGTGGAGTGATGAGTACAAATACTCGGTGCAATTGCCACACTGGCTGGGTGCAGAGGTCTAGGCTGCTGGTTATTGCCAGTTAGTGAGAGATCCACACCTATTTGAGCCTGTGTTCATAGGGAATAGAGGATGGCAGCCTTAAGCTTACTTGCATGCCAGGAAGAACATGCAGCGAGCAGGAAGCCATTCTTATAAGACAAGTTTTGTCACCAGTTCCTCTCGGGAAGCTGAACTCGGCGCAGATGTGCTGGAAATAATGGTCCTGAGCTGCAGCAGCCACCTCTCTGGCAGGCACTGCTGAGCTCACAGAGTGGCCCAAGCCCTCGGCCAGAGTGGTACTGTGAGATTTCAGGCAGAAGGAGCTGTTCTTCCCCCCTTCTGCCTGCAAACAGCAGGAACAGCCACAGTCTCTCTCTCTGGGGCCTGGTGCAGCTTGCAATGGGGGGGC
>WUAM01000167.1:65270-76649 GCA_024336885.1 Actenoides hombroni | reverse complement strand
AAGAGTGGTGAGATATTGGAATGGGCTGCCCAGGGAGGGGGTTGAGTCCCCATCCCTGGATGTGTTTAAGCATCGCTGAGATGTGGTGTTGGGGGAGATGGTCTAGGGGTGAACTTGTAGAGTAGGGCTAATGGTTGGACATGATGATCCCAAGGGTCTTTTCCAACCTCAATGATTCTGTGATTCTGTAATTCCAGAGCACAGTGTTTAGAGCTGCCTCTGTTTCACAGGTAGGAAGGAACAGCTCACCCTCTGTGGTACTTGGGCTGTCATGTTGAGATTGTGTCTTGAGACAGAGTGTGGTTAGTGTGTGTGTTCACAGGAGCTAAGGACTTATGGTAGGAGAGATCTTGTGTCATCTCACGTGAAACACTGGCTGCTTATTAAGCAAGAAAGTCTTCAGCCAATGAGTCCAGTTAATTAAATTATGGACTACTTTGTTAATAGCTAAGAGTGAGTCTCAAGTGACAAAAAGTAATAAACATCAGCTGGAGGAATTACTTGCTCTTTGGAGCACTTTTAAAAGTTCCTCTAGTTGGAATGTTTAATCAGAAATTGGAGGTGGCAGTTGCAGATTTGATTGAGGAGTGGAATGAACAGGAGATAGAAACTTGTGAAAAGAAACCTCAGCCCATAGATTGTGGGGTTTTGCTGCAGTGCATGGGCACTCTGCTTTTTTTTTTAGTAATATACTGAAATGAAACTGTAATAAGAAATTAGCAAGCGAGTAATACGGAATAAAATAGCTCACTGTAAGAGTTATGAATACTAGTGTTTGCTAGGTATCAGTATTGCATAAGTAGATGCATTTGTGTACTCAGATATAAGTATTTACATTACATACGTATAACGTAATCTACAGAACCTGGTGCCATCTGGTGAAACACTGCAGATTACAAACAGCAAATCAGAAGTGGCAAAAAACACCCCAGTATTTCAGTGTTTCTCAGCATCTCTTCCTTTTTAGTTTTACATTGGAGTTTAAATGTATGTACGCTTAAATAATGCAAACGAAAATGAACGTTCTTTGAATCTCGTTGGAAATCTGCTGGTAACAATGAAGGGAATGCTGACAGCTCCATGCTTTGCATTTAGAAACACTCAAAATGGAGCCTAAGCCAGCTCATATTTATTGAACTAATTCCTGTGATGTTACTGGTTCATTGAGAAACACAGTCTCGCTCAGGATATTTCCCAGGAAACTCAGTCTTCAATTAGAAGCTTGTAATTTCATACCACGTTTCTGTACAAAAAGAATCCACACCCACATAATGTATTATGTATCTGTTGAACACGATTTAGTAAAATATAATTAAAAGGTAGGTTCTTCGTGATTTAGACTGGGGAAATGTACATCTTAATATTCGACAGCAAAAAGCTTAGTAAAGTCCAAAAAATTATATGTGTAAATGAACAATGGTTGTAACAATTACGTTAGAACAGATTAAGCCTCGAGTTATTCCTCCACCTAATTCCTAGAGATCAGTGTTGATGGAAATGGAAGCTGGTTGCCATTCTCCCATCTGTACACATTGTACATTTCATCTCCTTTTTTTTGTGGTCCTTCTTTCGTGTTGACACAGTGAAAGGCAAGATGATTATTTGTAGGGACTGCTTATCCAATTTGGTGTTTAATTTCTCTGTTTCTAAAGATATTTTGATTTTTCAACACCTGCACTTTGTCTGTTTAGTGTGGCTCTGCCCTAGACAGGTGGAAGCAGGTTCCATACCACCAATGGCACAAATTCTTTTCAGCTGGCTGTGTGTCTCAACAAAAATTTTTCTGCTAGACATGTCCACATGCATGTAGAGGGATGTTGAGGGCTGCCTCAGCTACTAGGCTATTTCATTGGGCAGGGTTGTGTGAGCAGCTAAGAGGACCTAGCTTGTACTGGTCCTTATTTGTATGGACCAGATTTAGTCATCTTTGCAGTTCTTGAGATTATTGTGTATCTAAGGTGCATAAAATCCCCAGCACAGCTGAACTGCAGCTGTAGAATTTAAAAATTACTGGGTAAAGTTGATTTGAGTAAAATTACTTCTGAATCTGTCTGTGGAAGACAAGATGTTGGCACCTTGTAAGGTTCATTTTTTTTTGAGTCTATATAACACAGATGAGGTTTCAGAATCTTGGGCAGCCTTGTCATCGTTACCCATCAGCTATCGGGTGCTCTATACTGATGTCTGTGGCTCCATTTATTCTGTGCTTAAATGTTACTTTATTAGAAAGATGAATCTGTGGTGAAGCATCATCTCGTGTGCAGCATAATATACATCTAGTTCTAATCCTGCTGAAGCACTCGTAGTGAGATCATGGTGAATTTCTACCCTATGGAAATCTGCCCTTGATTAAATTAGCATTTTCTTGACAGCTTTATAACTTCCAGTCTGTGACTGCTACTTCTGATAAATGCTCTCCCCTTGAGTGTGTGAGGAGTACTTCCAGCAAGCTGTATTGTGGATGCTTCTGTACCGAGTGCAACACATGGCATCTTCAAACCAGTTTTAACCCAGACTGGAAAGACTTATCAGATTTAACTCAGCTACTGTTGTTACACTCTGCTGGCAATTATATTCGCAGAGGATGGGCTGATGAGGTACAACAGACCTTTCCTTTTCATTTTGGTGTCCAGCATGCAACAGCGGCTTGTACTGATGACAGTGAGCAAAAGCAGTAATGAACAGTGAACAGCCCTGAACAAATGTTACGATTGGAAGTCAAGGATGTAACGGCTGGTGGGTTATTGGTTATTGTTGGCCTTTTGTTCTACAACTAATCACATTGCAAATAACATTTTCTGTTGCTGAGCTCGGAACGTGAATTTGGTTAGCAAGCTCGCTCTAGAAAAGGCAATTGTAAATGACTATTAAGCATGTTGTTTCAGGGCATGGCTTTAAATCTCAGGGCAGAAAAACACATGACCCCTCTCACTACCCATCCCTTTGTTAGCACCCATGGCCACTATTTCTGGAAGAGGAGGCTTCATTTTTTTTCTGCTTGGAAATAGATGTGCGTGTTGCCAGTCTTTACGTTTAGCTTGGGCTTAAAGTTCGTTTCATTGCTTCATAGCATTTTATTTGTTTATATACATTTGTATGAAGCCCTAGGTCATGCTGTGAATAGTTTCTCAATCTCTTCTCTATTTTGAAAGGAGGCAGTCTCCTCTGAAAGATTGCTCGCAGTGCTAGGGATCTGATCTGCAAATTAAGTGCTGCAGTTCTGATTTATTTTTTTTTCAATGTTGATATTTTCTTGTGTATAGCTGTCTGGTTTTCTCTGAATTTGTGAAAATGGCAGAAAAGCATATTACAATCTGCTGGCTATTTTGATGGCATCTGAAGAACGTTCTGAGAGAAGGTGTTTTCATATTTTCAAGAAGTAATGGTAAGAATTAACTGGTGGAAATTTCGTGTTAATGACCCCCAAAACCCATCTGTCATCAGATTTCCATTGCTAAAAATTGGCTGGAGTTGTTAGAAGGAATTTACAGGGAATACGAGAAATTATATACTGTATTTGTAATATCATACAGTTACATTATTAGCCTTGCTAATAAAATGTCTGCATTTGGAGAATTAAATAAAAACGTGATAAATCTGCTTTTGATTTCTAATATTAATTCCACAATTACAGATTTATGGCTGCTTCCTTCTGCAACAGTATGAATTTCAGTAATTGTAAGACACTGTAAGAATTCACGATGTTAGGAGGACACTTAACTCTTGTTAAGTGTTGCACATTTCCTTTTATCTTTAAGTTCATTTGGTTTTACTAACTACATAGCATAAACCAGAAAGGTATCTGATGTTTCAGAACACAAAGTGCAATCTCGACAATGATCATCTTTGCAGTTGGAATAAGGAAGGGACAAAATACTTGGTAACATCCTTGGTTTGGTTAAATGGGCACATGCAATCATTGTGATTGTTGCTGCATTAAGGTCAAATGAGGTCACAGGATTTCAGAGGGGTTTTGGGGTTTTTTTTTCCCTCCCTCTAGGAGAGCAATCTAAATGCAAATTCTATACCTGGATAAAATCAAAAAAAAGCAAGCATAAATGAGACTTGCAGGGAAAAAATTCCGAGGTGATGACACCTGGTAAGTTAGTTTGTCATGCACTTGGAATGCGAGAGCGTTTTCTTTTTTGTTTTCTTCATATTCGTATTACACTTACAAAGTAATAGAACAAAATCAGCTTTTTGATACGTTGGTCATCTAAAATTATGCAGATACATACTGGGTGAACTCATCTGAATGAAAATCAGAGCTCTCCTCTGATGCCAGTACGTTACTGCTCTGAGTCCGTGAACCAAGTGTTCTGTGCATTTCGTTCAGAGATTGCAAAGCACAGTTTCAATGAGAAAGTCATAGTCAGGATAATAATGTCTTGAAGATACAAACTCGTGGCGTTCTGTATTTCAGAACAACCTCCTTCCATAGGAGGTATTTCCTGAGAGGAGGCATACAGCGTACACTCCTTCACCTCTACCGTTCTGTAGCGCACGTGGGTTGTTGATGGACTTGAGAACTCATGCCACCTTGGTGTCATGTATTTTTAATTCTGGAAGGGGTTGGCTCAGGTTTCCAGTGTGTTTGCCAAGACAGGGAGCCCTACAGTCAGTATGTTTGTCAAGAACCGCATGTCTACTGACAAAGACGCAATTAGATTCATGCCTACTTCTCAGGGTAAAGTACAAATGTTACTTGTCAGCAGGAAAGTTGTTTCCCCCAGAGACTGTTGTGAAGGGACAGGTTTGTTCCTGGAACTCTTGTGCTTTTGTTTGACAATCTGGGGGGAAAAATAATAAAGGGGGCTTTTACTGGAGAAAGTATTATTTGTGTGCCCAGTAATTCTTGTATCTCTCTTGTCAGTGTGGGCAGCATTCTTAATCTATAATTGGAGGTACTGAGAGACTGAGATCCAGATCCCTAAAGGTGTTTAAATTCTGCTATCCCTGATGTCGTTGGACATTAAAAGCTTAGACAGGGGCTGGCAGGTTACCTGTGTGATTTAACCCAAATTTTACATAAAGACCTAAAAAATAGTTTAGTGTGATGTCGAGAATAGCACAAGAAAAAAATGATGATAAAAGATGAGTCTGGTGCTATAAGAATGTATATGGCTTGGATATTAATATTTCAAACAACCCATGGCAGGGTATTGTATGGTATTTTTAAGAAATACTAGGTTGGGAGAGGGAGATCCTTACCTACTTATGTCCTAGAGGAAGTACAGGGATTGCTGTCCTGACTAGCTCTTTCTGACTCTTATCCCCTCTCTTGGAGATTTCCCTTCTGTCCCACACTCACTTGAATAGCTGGGATCGAGACTCTTAGGGCTGAACAACTGAAGAAAAATGTTGAGGTGCTCTCGATACTTTTTTGCACTGCCTAGACGTGGGAAATAGCCATGCTTTAATGTATTTTCAGTCTAGATCAGAGTTAAGCAGCCTGCAAGTCTTGAAGAAGACAAGAGTCTTAAACCAATGTTTTTCTTAATTCAGAAGTAGAGATTCCTACTTGGTCCAGAAATGTCATTCTTTCAGTCAGTAAACACATGTTGCATTATAAGAACAAATCTAAACTTATCAATACTATGATGTTTCTTCAGATGTAACATTGGAGCTCATATAAGGCACTTGACATTGCCTGGCTTGTGTTTCCTAAATCTCAAAAGTGGTGTCAGTGAAAACAGTTTTTAAATGCGATGTTTTACCTAAGTGGTAAATACACAGGGTGTATTCGTATCATGACTTTAGGATATGTATCAGTAGTTGGTAGACTTAAACAATTTGACAGTTGTGGGACATAATAGATTGTATTGTTTCTGTTGCTAGCAAAGACAAGTAACTTCTGGTAGCATATAGCACATCGATGACTTTTACATTTAGCTTTATTGCTTAGAGGCAAAATTGCATCCCTCTGTAAGACAAGGGCAGGTGGATGGATAGGTAGATGGGTAGACAGATGAGAAACTAGATTGCTTCACTGGATGACTGACACACCTGGAGTAATAAAAAGAATGGAAGAAGTGTACAGGAGATGGTGCAAACTGCACTGCTTACCTTTTGGGACTCTACAGATACCCAATTTTCATTAAAAAAAAGAAAATTGAACGGAAGATTGCTGTAATATTCTCTGTGGGTGCAATGTAGGAAATCAATCTTAATACAAATAATGGACAATGTTGCTGCAGGACTTTGAAAGGGAGGAAGACTATCCCTTGGAATTTTCATGCCTTGCTTCCTTTTGTGCGTTGAGAATATTATTACTGTCTGGAAATGGAAATGAATAAACTGTGATTTTTACATCACGTTTTGGTGAATAATTAAAAGAGGACACATGTTTTGTCAGCTTTTAAGATGTTTTGAACATTTCGATTCACTTGGACTCCATGAATTTCCTACAGATCAGTACAGTTAAGAGCATTTAAAATATAGTTTAACCTTGAAAATAAGAAATAAAGGAAATTTTCCACAAATTAAGAACTGACCCTGGTTGTACAAAGAGAAAAGCAAGTAATTTTTGAGTGCTGATGGAAGACTATTTCAAATCTTGTTCCTTACGTTTGGATTCCTGACTCAGTGACTCATTCTGTCTTGATTTGCCAAAGGTCCTGCATTTTATACCACTTACTAGTGTTAACTGGCAGAAGTTTGAGACAAGTGTTTGAAGCAAAAGCGAAAGGAGGTAGGAAGTAACTTTCAGTGAAGTCAAAAGCTAGTGGAGAGGTCCACGCTGTAAAACTTTGTAGTGTTTGTCAGGAACAGTGAGAGTGAGGTGAAAGGAGAAAAGGATCATAAACCATGGAGTTTCTAATTAGGTTTTTTTTCCTTGAGTTTCACAAGGAAAATTCCTAGGTATGGAATTATATATATGTAAGCAGAGTATGTCTGTATAGTTGATTTTTCAGTAGGTTTATATATGTAAAAATCTACTAAATAAAAAAAAATGGTAACAAAATGTATTAAATGGAGAATGTTTCAGCATTTTTTACTGCTGGCATGTAAGGCATAAGGGAATTAGGAGATAAATAATAGGGATAGATCTTCTCTTGCTTATCCTGTAGGTAGGAGAATGACTGTGGAGAATGGGAAAAAATTTAATTTGGCCCTAAATGAATTGGTTGTATGGCTTGGTTAATAGCCTGGTCTCACTTGTGATCAGAAGCAGATTGTTTGCCTGCAAAATAAGGGAGAGATTGATGAGCAGACCAGAATGTTACCTCAACGCAGCCTGTCACAAAATGAAGGAAGTTGAATGGTTTTTGAATGGCAGTGGAACAATCCCTGCATGCAGATGAGTTTGTTGGGGTTATTTTAAAATCACATTTTGTCACGTCCATTACTGATACTTCTGGATACCTGGTTTTATACTGGCACAGATTTGGAAAAAGGTTCATTCATTTTGGCAAAATAGGATATCAGACCACAGGAAAGAACAACTTTTATCTCTTTAACAGACAATAATATGAAAGAAACAAGAAAAGAGATGGAATTTTCAGCTTTAATTGCTTGTAAATTGGAACTTTTACAGGAGGAGCAGTTTTAGGAAAGCAACATGAATTACCTAGGAAAAAAAAAGGGTAAAATGAACTTGCAGAAGAAACTTAAAAATTAAGATATATTAATCCATTAATATCCTGAGACAAAAAGGTGACATTGAAATGTTGAAAAGCTGACTAAAATGACACTATGAGGAAATAATAGAAGAAAACAAAAAGATGAGACAACTGGATCAAAAACTACAAAAAACCAGGAAAGGTGGGAGCTAGAAGATATACTTTTGGGTATGAGTCTGCAAGAAGGTGACTGGAAATTCTGAAGGTAGTTCTAGTCTGGTTGAAGACAGAACCGAAGAATAGAGGAAGATGGAAAAAATTCATTTGATTGTTTTCAAAAGTGATTTCCTGGTGTAGCTGCAGGTGGTTGCCTGAATTCCATAACTGCTGTAGCAATCAGATTTTTTTTTTTTTACAATACTTGGATGAAACAAATTATTATATTAAGTAAATATGCAGATGAAGAACACTAGTAGCACATCAGGAGTTCATACCACATGAGTAGGGTTCCTGAAAATAAGAGGACCCTCTACTGTGAAATTGTTTAATCCTTAGATAAAAGAAATACAGAAGAAAGTAAGGTCTGGAATTTGAGTGACTTGTTATATTACTTTAATTCTCAGGTAACTCCACTGGAGATTAAGTTTTAGAGGGTAAAATTTTGATGGTATCTCCCACTGTGTATCTTAACAATAGATGATCTCCCAAAAATTCTTGTCAGAGGAGAATAATAGTTTATGTGCAATTGTGCTTATTATTTATGTAACTATGTAGTCCTAACCATGGTTGTATCTGGGCATGTATTTAGAATCTCAACACCAAGATTGTATTTTGTATACTTGCTTTAGAGAACTACAAGTCCAATTAAGATGAATATGTCTCTGTGACTCATTTAAATATTGAAAATTAAACAGTTTTGAGATTGTTTTTATACAATTATCGTAACACCTTGCTATATACTGCTGTGTATTCAAAACAGGAGTTAAACTTCATGTATGTTTAATTGGAGAAATAGGAAAAAAAAAAAAAAAATAGCCAAGAAAGACTTAAAGCATGCTATGAACATTCAAAAATTCCTCTGTCACAGCCTCAGCCTTGTGCATTTCCTCTAATTATTTCATTAACCACTCTGTCTGCACCATCTCTCCCTTGCCTGCTCATTTATTCACTTGATAAAGAAAGGTTTAAGGAGTCTTTTCCTTTTGCAAGTTGTCATCTTTGACTGCAAGGCCTGGAAGATTGTATCTTATCCTTTTAGTCCCAGCTGATGTTAAATCAGGCCATGTGCCAGTGCTCCTCTGTCTGTTTGGTCTGGTCAGATATATTTGACTTGGTGCCTGCTTCATTTATTATGTCCAAACTTCCCCTCGTGTCTGCCTTCCCTTTGCCTCCATTGGATTCCCCCAGTGCCCTTAGAGAGTGGCTTGTACTTAGGTCTGCATTTCCTATTCTTGTTTTCTTCCCTTAGAAAATGAGATTTCTCTCTTCTCTCTTTGCTTGTCCTGAGATACTGTTCTTAAAACTAATAGGAGTCAACTGGTATGTCTTTTGACAACACCTGAAACGCTCTCGGGAGCAATCCTCCATAGGAAGCCTTTCCTCACAGTTGATATTTTTCCCTGTTTTCTGTAGAACTTAAGCCACCTTTGGGAACTGGACATGTCAGGTGGACAGCTTCTGTAGCAGAACAAGAAACGTGAGAAGAAAAATGTGGAGGTATCTTGTGTGCTGAGGCCTCGGTTTCAGCCTTAACCATGCTAAAAGGCTTGTGAATACACGACTTGTCCCAAACGCTTGATTGGAGTAGGTTGGAAAATTGGTGTTTGTAATTCAGTTGCTAAGACTGAGCAAAGAGGATTCTGGAGGGCAACCTGTTACTTTTTAAGATGCATCAAGGAAAGCATCTTGCAGCTGCTGAAGAGCGTGAGCTGTGTAGGTTTGTTGCTACAGCTGTCATGAAACCATAGTTTGGCTGTTTAGTTCTGGATGGATAGATGTCTAGCTTTCTTAGGCAGAAAACTGAGATTTTTGTTGCATTTTTTTGGCTGGTTTTGTTTGTTTGTTGTGGGGGGTGTTGTTTTTTTTTTGTTTTGGTTTGGGTTTTTTGTTATAATTTATCAGCACTACAGGCTAAAATATTTTGTAGCTCTTAATTCTACAGTTCACGTTATTACGAAAGTATTTCTGCTGGGTACTTAATTTTGACAGCTTATTTTTATTTGACAACATTTTCCTTTTTATGCAGCATGTCAAGAGGTCCAAAGCTGTTCCGATACCATTTTTGCAGGGATATCCTGTGCAACTTTAATAGGTCTTTTAGTAAATACACACTGTGCAAATTCTCCCACTGAAAGCTCAGCCATCACCTGCTACGTGCTACACAGCCACCTAACCTGAGCCCATTCATAGCTGCTACAGTGCTGCTATGTGTTGCCTCCTACAGAGAAACAGCATTTTTGAGGTTCTCTGACCTGCATAAAAGAACAAAGTTGAGAGAAAATATCAGTGCATACAGTGCAGAGGATGGTTGTGAGGACGTGTCAGTGTTTTTATGCATCAGTAACGATTCCCAGGATCTCACTGTAAATCAGCCCAGGAAACAAACAGTAGGTGCAATGCCTGCTGCACATCAGGGGTTTGATTAGTCACGATTTCTTCACGGCTCTGAGCAAGCAGATTCAGCTAGGGGTGCTGTATAAGCAGTACTCAGTCTGCCTAGCAACACAGTAATGTAAATATAGAGAGGTAATTAACCCTTATCAGACAAGTTACTGCAAGCAAATGCTCACGTGTTTGTGATCAAAAATGAAAGAGAGAATTTATCTTCTGGCTTACAGGGGAGCCTCTGTTTTTGTTTCATTTCTCTCACTGACACTAAATATGCCACTTCTTCATTCTAATCAGATTTTTTACTTTCTGCTGCTTTGATGAATGGAAAAGGTAGTGCAACAAACTTGTGTTGTGTTCTTATATAGTCTCAAATGTCTTCCACTGTTCTTTTCGTTTCTGATCAAGTTCTTGACTTCTTTTTACTATGGTCTAGATTCTAATTAGAAGCCTTTTCCAAAAGGAGTTTGCTGTTTTCATTTTTCTCTACAGTCGTAACACTCTTCTCTCTTATTAGGTTCTTTGGCTACAGGGGTAACAAAATCAAGCATGGAAGAATGTATGAAAATTGAACAATGAGACATAGTAGAGAAGAACTGTATAAATAATTACATGTAAGGAAACTTAGTTTTTGCAGCAGCTTACTGCTACAATATTTGATGACAGAAACAAGAACTGTTTCAGTTGGAATGTGCTGATTGAATATGAACCCACCACATATTTATGTGTGCAAGGGCATTGTTTGAATTACGGATTATTAAGAGTTAACTAGAAAAATGGATCTTATTTGAATTTAATCTCATCAGTTTTAAGAAAATAAATTACAGAATTACAGAATCACTGAGGCTGGAAAAGATGTCTGAGATCATCAAGTCCCGCCTATAACCCACCATCACATCAGCCAGACCATGGCACTAAGTGCCACATCCAGCCTTTCTTTAAACACCTTCAGGGATGGTGACTCCACCACTTCCCTGGGCAGCCCATTCCAATGGCTGATCACCCTCTCTGTCAGGAAGGGCTTCCTGATATCCAACCAAAACCTCCCCTGGTGCAGCTTCAGGCCATGGTCTCTCATCCTGTCACTAGTTGCCTGGGAGCAGAGCCCGATCCCCACCTGACTACAACTCCCTTTCAGGTAGGTGTAGAGAGTGACAAGGTCCCCCCTGAGTCTCCTCTTCTCCAGGCTGAACAACCCCAGCTCCCTCAG
>WUAM01000167.1:34753-64664 GCA_024336885.1 Actenoides hombroni | reverse complement strand
ATCCCTAGTCCTGCTGGCCACACTATTCCTGATACAAGCCAGGATGCCATTGGCCTTCTGGGCCACCTGAGCACACTACTGGCTCAATTAAGACTGAATTAAGACTCAATTTTATGTTGTTTTCAGGAAAAGATCCACACAAAGGAATTATTACTCTTTAGATAATATTGGAATGATATTTATAAATTTATAAATCTCAATGTAGATATTTTTCTGTTTTTTTCCCTTGTATTACTTGGAATGTGTGCACTTGGAACTGAATTTACTGGATTATGCCAGAATAATGCTATTATTCCTATCACTTTTATTTTTCTATTTATTGGAGGTAGTTAGGAACAGTTGCTTCTTGATTCAAATCAGGCATGCAGAAAGCTATGCACTCATCCCTACTTGATTTATGATTTGACAAAGCCCCACTGGGTTATTTGAAAGAAACAAAATTTCTCCTGTGCCCCAAGGTTATCAGGTGCTGGCTACTGGCCTCTTCCTTTCTGGATTTTTCTGTGACTAAACCAATAGGCTAGAGACTAACTTCACCATCTCCTTGCTTGCTGGTCTGTATTAACTGGCTGAATATTGGAAAATGAAAAGGATATGTACTACTTCAGGTGACACTGGTGTACTTTCCTTCAACATTTCATCATAGTAAAGGAGAAGGACGCATGGGGAGTGGGATGGATGTCCATTTCATGCCCTGGGTATTGCTATCTAGTAACTTTTTTACTATCTTTTCCTAGAAGCCTTGAAAATTTGGGACCCCACACTGACTGGATTCCTCCTTCCATCAGCCCTCACTCAGGGAAGCGCAGAGTTGCAAGAGATTCCTTTGCCCTCCCTTCTCCACAACACCCCCCCCCAGTTCCCCTCCATTTCCTAGTGGCAATGTTTGTATAACTGTGGTCCTAACACAGAGGGGCTTCCTTCTGTCATAAGCTTTTACTCAACTACAGCCTATGAAAGAATAGGTGGATACTTCCTCAAAAACTAAAAATGAAAAGAAGGTTTTAAAATTATCACGTTGTTTTGCAGATGGTGGTGATGCATTTTCACCTCTCTACTGTTCCTTATTTCTATTTAATGTAGACAAGTGTGTTTTTAATCCAGTTCAGTTACGTGGTTCAAATCTTGTATTCTGACAGGTCTATGAACAATGCTTTTTTTAACGTAACTTTAGAACTGTTGCCATGCGTAGGAAGAAGACTCAAGTAATTCTGTGTTGCTTCAAATAGGCTGGTTTGTGAGATGATGCTGGTCTCAGATAAGGAAATTGATAAAAGTTGTTGTCGGTGCATGAGAAATGCTGCGTAGTTTGGGGTAAAGAGTTTACTTCAGTTTATCATACCCTGGGGAGTAATTAGCATTCTTAGTGGCCCAACATACCAGGTGCTCAGTAGAACACATTTTTCTTGCTGGTCTCTGTGTGGCTGTAGTTCATCCACTTCCTTATTCCACCAGGTTTAACTGCTTATGTTTGCCCAGTTTGTCTCGAGTTCAGATGCTCTTCTCTTGAAGAAAACGCTTCAGTCCTCACACAACTTCAACATGCACGAATCGGTCCTGCATGATGCTTGAACTGCTGTTGGTTGCTTTTGGAGTGTTGTTGCTCGTCAAGTGACTGTCGAGTATCAAGTCTGTGTTTGTGAACTAGATTTTATTTCTTTTTAACTTGCAATTTTTGTTCGCCGTCAAAATGCTCTTTCACAAAGTTGGTAGGAGTATGGAGAAGCACATTTATGCTGTGGTCTTCAATTCAACTTCAGCTCCATCACAAGCTGGCTTTGTCCTTTAATAGTGAACTTTGAAGGACTTTAGGCTTTAGTTTGTGTCACAGTTGAACATATACTGTGTTTGGACTGTGTTAATTCCATTTCCGATGGTGATGAAAACTTCAAATGTACACCTTTCTGATTTCAGTGAAACTCTCTTACTGGTTTTACTGTCCAGTTGGAAAAATATTTATTTAGTACACTGTCTATGGAATGTGTTGCAAATTGTTTATTGAGATTTTCTGCAATTTAGTGTGCCAGTGATTTGAAAGCTCAGTTCATTATTACCATCTCCTAATTCCACACGCACAGTCCACATTAAAAAGTTATTAAGGCTAAGCCTCAGGATTAATTTCCTGGGAAAATTTCTGTAAAGCACTGTAAAACTTTATCATTGTTCTGCTACTGTTCAGCATTTCATGTTCTTGTATTTTTAATATGTTTGTCTTTTTTTTGTATAGTGTCTGAACAACTTCTAGCTGCTGCTTATTTTGATGGTATATCAATGTCATGAAATAGTTCTGATCTTGAGCACCTGTCTTTCTTTGGCTGTAAAGGTTTTTTCAAACAGAAGAGTGACCTGCAGGAATTCAGTGGATGGCTCTCAGCTGATAATTAGATAATTGTTGGGTTTTTTTCTTTTCGTTGTTTGTACATAGGTGGCTGAATTTTACATTGCTTTTCTTTTATCTGTCTTTAAAACTGTACGTGTAGGGTGTCAGTATGGTCTGGGCACCTTCAGCTTCATCTCACCTGTACAGCTACTTATTTTGAGTTGACAGAGGCCATTCTCCAGAGACTAGTGTCTCTAGATTGCAGGGCATTATTCCTTAAACCATAATCAGAGAACAAAATAATGAAAAGACTTTGTTTCTGATTTTGCACTACTTAGGAAACTGCTGTCTACGCATTGAAGTCATTACCCTGCTTACTGTCTGCCAAAAAAAGCTATGTTATGATCCCCTGATCTTTTCAACCAGAATGAAATTAGGATTCGTTTTAGATCAAGTGGGATTGTTGTTGCTTGTGGTGGTGGTCAATTTATTGATAGATAAGCCAAACCATTTTCAAGGCATCAAACCTGATTCTGAGATTCCACTACACGACGAGGAATGCAACACGTCTCGTTAGAGAGATAAATGTTATAGAAAATAGAAACTCCCTGTGACTGATTGGGAATTCATCAATTATTTCTAGGTGAGAAACTCACACGTCATTAAACTGTGAAGGATTGCACTACCTTTTGAAAGGCTTAGAGCATCCTTTAAAAACTTGGGACTGGAAACGATCCTGCATTGTATCTTTCACTTATACTGTGAATTTTTTCCAGATTAAAAGTTCCAGAGACATCATAACTCATAAATAGTGCTGTGTATTTTGCTGTATGTTTGCATTTCAGCTAGAAGTACCTTTTCCACATGTAAATTAAAGAATAAAACCCAGGCAGACTTTTTGAGTCTACTACAGGTGGTTTTTAGACTTGTGCCTGAAAGGGGTAAATCACCTTGACTCTATCTGCTAAATCTTTACATGGAAATGTTTAAACCCACCCTCCAAGAAGACAGATTTGGATATTTTTAAGTGGATTTCCCTTACTATCACAGTATTATTACTGTGATTTAAAAGTACACTGGAGTGTTGATTTTGGGAGATGTATAAAAATTAAATAAACCTCATTTTGTGTGTGGGTGTAACTTGATATATTTAGTTAGCTTAGTGAACTTACTGTCACTGATAAGCTCTCCATAAAAGAGTAACTAAATGTTTTTGAGCATTAAAGAACTTGTTGACTGCACTAATTTACATGTTTACAATATCTTCTTGTTGTAGTGGCATCTATGATGTTGACACCTGAAGTGGCATGTCTTCCATAGAGAAGGAATAAGAGGGCAAGAAAGGAAGATAAGATGATGAATGATGGAGAATTCCTTCTTATCAACAACTTTCCCAAGCCTGACTCCTGGTAAGGAAGAGAGAAATCTTGTAATCTTCTGACAAAAAAAAGTAAAGGAGAAACTCACCGCACAGGTCATTAAAATAGAGAGGGATATTGGTATGGAATTGGGTAGAAGAGAAATTGGAAGAATATTTGTTCATAAGAACCAGAGCATAATGAAAGCTTCTGTGGAGCCAGTATGACAGTGAGAGACTCAGCTGATCTTTAACCTCAGAGAGGTAAGACAGAACAGAAGAGAGAAGCAAAGTGTCCTCCCAGATGTGACCCATACAGATCCAGTTCAAGTGATTTGCACGGTTCCATTTCACTTGGACAGGGTTGTAGTTTAATGGCTAAGCTAGATGAACCATTGTCCTCAGTATTGTTCAGTTCCACTTGCAGAACCCTGTGCCTGTTCCACAAGGGCTCCTGGGAGGGGGGGTTGTTGCTGAGGGGATGTCCCTGCTGCACGGGGCAGGAATTTGTCACTCTTACCCCGTCTCCTGCAGGTCCCTGGGTTCATTCAGGTGGAGAGATGATGGATGTTATACATCTGGATAAGCTTATTGCTTGTAAGCAGATGATATTAAAGCTACTAGGGTAGTAATTAACAGGAAAAATTATATAGGTCCTGTTTAGGGGAATAGCTCTTTCGAAAATGTAGAGATTTATTATACTGCTTACATGGACTGCTGCCAAGAGTGGATCTGCATCCTTCCCATTTTGAAGACAAGGTATTTTTAACTGGCCTTGAATGTAGGCTCTGATTTTCATTACTTATCTCTAAAACAATATTGCCTTAGTATTAAACTGACTAATGTCATGGTATTGAAATGACGAATATGAGGTGTTGCTGTCATGTCATAGCCTCTTTACTTATGGCTTTCATAACTGGAATTCCTTTTTTTTGTTTGTTTATTTATCATGATAAGCGTTTTATTGCCAGGCTTCGAAAATCAAATGGAAGGAAATGCTCTATTTAAATGGGGAAGTGTGATCTTTAATGGCCAGTAAGAGCTCAGACAGTAATGTTAGAATGTGTCTTTTCTCTCTGGCTTTCAGAATTTTTGTGTATATGATGTAGGAAGCAATAAAAGTTTAATAAGCTAGGATGCCAGAGAAGAGTAGAAGTTTTATCAGCTTCTGTGATGTCTAAATATTACTTAAGTTACATCTGTAGGCCTATGAGAATGTAAAATATTTTCTGTCAGTTAAGCATCTTAGGAAAAAAAAAAGTGTGTAAAGTACCAACAAAAAACAGTCTTGGCATTTATTCAATCTAATACAGTTTTGAAAAATACACATCCCTAATGTGTATACTTTATTTTAATATCTTAATGTGTAGAGCAGAATAAAGCTCCAGTATTCATGAAAAAAGAAATGCAGCAGTGTAAGCTTTATGTTGCAGAGGAAATTAGGAAGCCTTTCATTGCTAGGTTATTTTGTGAAGCGTGACTCCAGGGATTTTGTCCTAGGTTGAGTGGTGGTCTCTGTCCAGTGTCTAGGAACAACTGCTGATGTGCAGATCACAGCAACGTAATTGCCAGAAGAGGTGAATTTGTATATTCACTCCTGAAGTGAGTTCATAAAGCGTTTTTGCAAGAATATTTTTATGCCTGAAATTGTTCTATATATACTTCTCGGATGTTAGAGGCTGTCAGACTCCAGAACTCAAAGTGATGACTTACATAAGCAATGTCTTTGCTTTAAAAAGGAATGAAAACACAGGCACACACATGAAATCAAGATGTGTACCCCGTTAAAGAGAATATTATCACATACTTCCCTGGAGAAACTTCTTAGGCCTAAGAGAAGATGTCTTGCTAGTTAAATTAATTCAAGCCTAAAAGGCTGTTCAGTCTAAGTCACAAATCATTCTGGACTGAGGAATTAGCCATGGGAAGCAGTGGCATGAAAATATCTTTTGTATTTAAAATTAGGATGCAGAATATTTGTAAAAGCAATCCTGTCCTAGGGTAAAGGTGGCCAAGGTCGTGCTGTAGGTGACCAAAGTGATGCACTAAGAACGTTATATTTCTGTTACATTGGTTGGGGAGAAAGATCCAGAACTTTTTGGCATGGGAAATGGATAAAAGTAGAAAACCTGTTAATCTTGGGCTCCTTCTCAGTGTATTTCTTCACAATACTGTATGTGCAGTGTGTTCTTACAGACAAAACCATTTATACTTGCTGTCTTAGTAGCTGGAATGCAGAGATGTCTTTAGCTCCTCATGCATAGTTGTGATATAAAAATATTAGTGATGAAATCATTCTACTTCCCCACCTGACAGTTGAAATTGATAAGCTAGGTCTGAACATGTAACTTTTTTTAAAGATACAGGATAATTAATCATATAGATAAGCATATGTTTCTTGCAGTCTTTTTCTAGAAGCAAACAGCTACTGCTAGGTTTCAAAACATGAAAGCAAGCTTTTTTGTTTCAGTCTGTGTTGTTCTACCTATTTCAAGGAAGGTGAGGCCTCTTCTAGAGTTGTCTCCTGTCCACATTGCTGAATAATACAAATTAACCACATTTTCTTTGTCTTCTTCCATGAATTAGTCAGAATTTGTTCGTAGGGCACCTCCCAGATTCTGCAAACCACCAACTGAAAAATAATAGTAGCTCACAGGGCTGGAAACTAGTACTATTGACTGTCAGTCCTAATCTACTGTCTGCAATATCATTTAATCTGTTTGCCTTACAGTTCTTGTATTTCTCTATGTAGCTGTAGTGCTGCTTCCTTTCTTCCATGCAGGGGACTTTATTAGGTCAGATTTGTAAAGGATTTGAATGTAAAAAAAGGTTCTTTAAACCCTAAAGATCTTATCTTTAAACCGTACGGTCGTATTATGCGAGTAGCAAGATGCTACTTGCAGTAATCCCTGCTCTTTGCTGTGTGACTAGTGCCATTAAATAAACAAACAAAAAACCTACTTCTCCTCTTTGAAGAAGTTAAGTTTACTGTTATCTGTAATACCAAGCATCTGAAATATCTTAAATGGTGGCAATGCTTTGAAGGTGTTAGGCTGCTGAGGAGGCACGTACTGCTTTTGTTAAAGTCTCCCAGAGGTACGTGGTAGATGAACATCAGACATCTGGGAACATCTGGAGCCGTGGAATACGTAGCCTGTCTGGTGGCACAGTGAGGAAGGAGTTGTTTGCAGGGGTGGTTGTCTTCCAACTTTGATTACAGGTTGACTTACGTAAGCTGAGCATTGCTGTGCTCTCTGAGGACAGGGAAACAAGTCCTGGTTTATTACTAAAATTAGGCTACAGCATTTCTGTACAACTTGTATAAGGAACAAAAATACTTTTTATAAGTGGTTTTCATGGTTTGTATTAAAATAAAACACCGCTATTAAAAGCTACTAGGTGGCTTTAATAATGTGCATCAAACCATGTAAATATGAATGGATACCCTAGGGTAGGAGCTCTAAATCAATTCACCAGAGATTCCTAATAATGAAGCAATTAATTGGAGATGGGAAAAGATATCACTTGCCTTCTAGAGCTGACAAGTTGCTTTTCAGTTCACTCCCCCCTCGCTCCTTCCTTCCCTCCTGGCAAAACTGAGTTGTTACTCCTAGCCATGTGTGTCAGACTCACCATCTGCCAGAGCTGTAGTGATGCCTGAAGAGACAGTACACATGCACACGTCTAAGCAGTTGAACCAGAACAGGTTGCATGCCATGCACTGTTCAAACTGCATTCAAACCCCTTTGCTTTCTACGTTGTGCTTTTCCAAAGTGACTTTGGGAAGGAAAAAGCAGCCCACGAAACCCAGTCCCCAGTAAGGGCTCCAGTTGCAACACACATCCCAGCTTTCAGTAAAAGCAGCAAGAGTATGGAGGATAACTTGATGATATAATTTAGGTAGTGATGAGGTCATTGTTGTTTCAAAGCTTTTAGTATGATAACGTATAAATCCAGAGACTAAATCCAGCAAATAAGATGTGATAATTGAGTACCAAATGACAGCGTGAAGAATTAATGCTAATCTTATGGGCAAACACAGCTGCCACGTGGAGCTGTGCGTTCTGTAGTTAAAGCTGCTGTGCCGAAACAACTTGTTGTATCTGTGGTGTAGTAACTTGTTTGAGTATTCCCCAGTTGGGCTGGAAGTAGACGTGCACATGACCTGAGCCAACCCTTTCTGTATCAGAACCGGGAGTGACTTTGGCAGGCGAGCTGCCTGTAATTGCCTGTGCTCAGCACCTTAGCAGATGTGCTCAGCACGCATTAAGATCAGAATATTTTGTCTACATGCAGCAAAACACCATTGGAAGCCACTGGAGATTTTGCTTGACTAAGGTTTCCAAATTGGTCACTGGGTCTGTTTTCACTCCGAAGAAAAACGTCATTCTCCCAGGTATTTTTTTTTTTCTTGTCTTCCCAAAAATCTTTTTAGCTTAGTTTGTATTCTGTGTGCTGAATTAAAAATATCCTGAAAGTGAGACCTGATATGTGTTCGATTAGGTGAGTTCACCTCTGCATTTGTACATTCTTGTGAATGATGGAGGTGATGCTAGGTGATGAGTCAGTGGGGTTTTATTTTTAACATAAAGGGCTGATGATGATATGCTCCCTAAGGAATTTGTTTTCTAGGGAATTCTGGTTTAGTGCTCTGACCTCACAGACCTGGTCCAGCCTTCACAGTGGTGGTTATGGAAAGCTAGAGGTTGTGCTGGGGCATTATTTTGGTAATTTTAGTTCTTGTAGTATTAACAAGCATGTTTCTGTGTAGTAACAGAACCTTGAAGTTATTTGAAGGAATATTATGTTGTTTAAAACTGATTGGTAGGAAGGAGATAGCTCCAAATAGTACATTTCCAGAAATTATAGATTTTATAGTGAGTAATGCATAAGGCATGAAGATTTGAAGTATTTGAATCTCTGTTTTCATTTGGGAATCCATTATTTCTTGCTCACCAAACAGTATGCTGGAGTGTTTTTGTCTGCCTGAAATAAAGCTATGAACAAAAAGTAATTGAAAGTGCATTGCCAGATAGATAGCCTTTGAATGTTCCCAGATCAAGAAATAAAGCTTGTCTCTATCTGCAAGTAGAATAAAAAGGAACATTAACAGTGATGTTTGGTAAAACTAGGAAGAAAACGTCCAATGATTTACTTAATTAGTAATAACAGTGAGTGCAATAAGTGCCAACAAGAATCGGACTGTAAACTATATTTATTCAAATCCACCACGTGTGAGCATAGCACAATACATTTCCTGGATAGCTTTGCTAAACACCAGCATGAATAGCAGGAACCCCACACAAATTGCCCCAAACGCTGCTAAGTTTTCCTGTTACAGGTAAAGAAGAGGTGAGGCTTTGGCTCTTGTCCTTTTCCGTTGGCTCTGTGCCAAGGAATCTGCCAAGGAATCTGCAAGAATTTGTCCTGTGCCAGCAAACACAGTGCTGCTGGCTCAAGAGTTCCCTGAGCTGCCAATTAGAAAGTGCTCATAGGAAACAGCAATTCCTGCTTGCTTGCTTTGTTCCCAAACTCTTCCCTAGGCATCTTCTGGTGACTGTTGCTGGAGACTGAATACAGGGCTAGACAGATCTTTGGCTGGGTTTTGTATGGTTGCTATTTGACAGCCATACTGCATCTACTGGGCTTGAACTCAGTCGAGGTGATGGCCAGAGGGTTTGGCTAGCTCTCCATCAGCGTGGAATTCCACACCGTGGGACAGGACCAGGGGACTAAAGCTGAGGCCCCTACATCTGTGGTATACACTGCCCAGGGTTTTTCTTTGGACGAGGTTTAATCTCAGCTTCTGGACTGAATATGCCCATTATGTATGTGATCATGATGTATTTGATTCAGTATTGGGGAACAGGTAGTGGTCTGTGAACACCAGAAGCTGAGATTCCAGTCTGATTTCTTGTGGAGGTAATCTAACTTGTGCTCACCCAGTCCATCCAGTGTGCTGAGCCAGTGCACAGTGAATGGGGACAGCAAGGGATTTGTTTCAAATTTACACAGGTACTCTGAACAAAAGTAATAGTACAGCTTAGTTCAGCTTTGTCTTGGTTTCTTGGAGACAGATTTTCCTTTCCTTTGGTATAGCAGTGATGTTGGCAATGGCTGCTATTTCTGAACGACTTTTCTGATGTGTGGGGCTGGTCTGATGCCCCAGAGAAACAAGTCCAGTAATTAGTTAATCAGTATTATTAATGTGCACGTTTAGTAGGCATGTCTGCAGAAATAAGAGAATTGTCTGTGTGGGATGATGTTACAGGGCAGGTTTGTATCAGACATGCTGAAGTCCATCCTTTCGCTTGGTGACACAGAAGAAGAGATTTCATTATGACAAAACTCCTAACCTACGAGGCAAGAACAAATTCACCAACAAGGTGATGGAAGTGTTTTCTGTTTCTGTTTGTGAATTGCATCTCTGTCACGTAAGAGAGATAGCAGCCTGATAACTGTGATACAGGCACCACAGAGCAGATTGACAGGAGCTCGTTTACACATCTGAGATGGAACAGTTCTGCTGCCTTCAGGCAGACAGCCTCTGGTATAAAGCAGCACTGGAGTGTAGGAAAAAAATGTGAGGCCATGAGCACTGAGGAGGAAAGGACCAGAGAAAATTTCCTGTGGCTTCTGTGTAGGTGGACGATGCAGGAGATTTCCTTCTGGTGTTGCAGAGCAGACCGGTTTGGGAATTGGACTCATAAGCGGTGGCCGTGGCACTGGGAGTAAGAATGTGGATGCCACTGCTTCGAGGGGCAGAGTTGGTCAGTTGTGTCTTGCCTTTGCCAGCAGCTCCTGGTGAGTTTTTGCAGGCACTGAGACTGGTACAAAGCTGGTCTGTGGGATCTTGTCACACTGTCACGCTTAGGTGGCTGAAAGGGTTGAAGGGGCAAAAATCTGGTGGAAGACTTCAGTTCTTTGGTCTTTCACACCTGTCTTTGCTCTTTTGAAATGAGGTTCTGAGGAGATTGAATTACAGAAATGATCAGGGGTTTTTACAAACAGCTTTTTAAAGCCTGGAGAGCGACGGCTGGTGTAATAAACTGGACGTAATGGATTACACTGGAAGTGATGTAGTTTGTATTCTTTCTAGACAAAACTGTATAGCTGAAGCAGATGGCTAATAATTTTTGTCTTCATCAAAGAAATGAAGTCATGGCATTTGTTGGCCCTCCACTGATGAGCATAGACACCATGGGATTCAAACCAGAACTAGGGATTTTCAACTGGAAAAAAACCAGTGTAATGTATGTGATTAAATGTCAGCCGTGCAGATAGAGATGAGAATTCCATACTTGGAAGGTTTTTCCTTTTCTTTTTTTTTTTCTCTTTCTTTTCCTTCTTTTTCTTTCTTTTATTTTTTTTCTTAATGCAGTTGTGTTTCATTCTGAATGTTCAGAGAATCACAACTAATTTGAGAGGTGTATTTAAGGGCTTCTGTTTGACATATCATTACCACTTGAAATCTTGGGCAGTTGATTATCATCTATTGTATGTCACGTTAGATTGTTTGGGTACAAAAAAAATTGAGTTCTGACTTTTGGTGGTTGTTTTCAGGCTTCTTTTCGTAATGTAGGTGTGCTACATTTTACAGAGGGCTAACCATATGAGATGATGAATCTCACCAAACACTTGAGAACATTTCATACAAAACACGTCAGTGCCAAAATGTTTGGAAACCTTCAACACTGAAGTCAGTGGGAGCTGAGAGATTCCTCTGAGGACATATCTGGTAAATTCTAGATTAGAGCTCTCTCTGCAAAATGCATCCTACTCTTGAGTCTGTGCTATGGCCTTTTTTCCTGGTTGCTGTATGATCTGGATCTGACCTTAGATTTAATTAAGCTAGGTATGTAAATCTCAGTGCATGGTTTACAGTGGGTTTATGTTCCGTTTAAGGGGAACAAAATGTTTTCCAGTTCTAGGGCCTTCAGTTGGATGATCTAAGTCTTCAGGTATAACCTTTTTTTTTTTGATATGTAGTAAATCCTCCTATCTTTCATTCAACTACGCAGACAGAATTTACAGCAACATCCAGGATGTTGTCCTAGAATAACTTTGTGGGGTTTCTTTAAATACAAAAATTACACATATCGCTGGCTTCGTCCAAATAATACGTTGTTCCTAAAAGCTTTTCCACATTAGGCTATTACACTCTAATGACTATAGCTGTACTTTACATACAAATACTGTCATAATTTAGCCGTGAAAGAATAAGTCATGCATACATAAGTTTGGGCTAATTCTAGCTTTTGGAAAACAACCATTTACAAGCTTATTACCTCATTTGATGCAAGAATGAGTCATCTTTTGCAGTAATGCTCCTTCCAGTGAGGTAAGATAACACTGCTACAGCGTATTGGACAGATCCATATGTAAATACTGGAGGTTTGCTGTGCCCTTCTGTATGGATTGTCACCATATGGTAGTCTTTTCCTTTTACAATGTGTGATAATCGGCTGAGCGTTTCGTGCATGACAATATGGTGTTCCTGTGTAATGGAGCAGAATGGAATACTTTTTGTTTAAATGGATAATTTTGTCTTGTTGCTGAAATTCACCTTGCTGTTAGCACAGTCACACGTTTCGGGAAAGTATTTGTGGATGTTTGAGCGTGACAGAAACTTTGCACCTTTGGGGGTAGGTGTTACTCTACTAGGAATGAAGTTGTTTTCCATCAGCATTATGAAAGAAAGGAAAACATAATGGAAACACAGCAGTCCTCGTTAAGGCTGCAACTGCCCTTTCATGAAAGAATGGATTTTGTATATTTAATGCCAGTAAATTTTGTGTTTTTGTTAAAAGTGGCACATTTAATCTGAATATAGGAGAAATTTGGAGCTAAATACTGAGGAAAACTTGAGAAATTACTGCTAGAACAGGGTTATTGGGAAAAGGGGAGGTAAACCCTTTTAAAAAGTTATTAGAAATGTATTTTTGCTCCACTGTTTGGGGTTTTTTTGGTTAAAATACCGACTAGGTTGTACATGCTGCTGTCTCTTTTACTAAAGAGATGAAGTAATGAAATACAGGAATCCACTTGGCTGAACTAGAGGTTGAAATGGCTCTGAAGTCTGTTAAAACTACCACACATTCCCGTTTGAAAACACATATTGGACATCACCTGTACTATCCCTAAAGAGCCTATCAAGAGGCACGAGTGCTGGCAGAAAGTGATAGTTCCATTCTTGGAAGTAGGGGAAAAAGTGCTGATGCTCTTGGTCCCTTTGATTGTAGAGCATGGAACACAGTGGCCTGTGTGAAGTAGGAGAAAGGACTTTGAATAGTGACGTAGGAAAGGAGGCAGGAGTGAAGCTGCTGCAGATATTTCGCCTCTAGTGATCTAGGAAAGAAGGAATAAGATGAATAATGGGTTGGAAAGTAAGGAAAGAATGAAAAGAGGAGAAAGAAACGGAGTATGTAAAAAATGAAAAGGGAGATCAGTAAAGATGCACAAATACAGAAAGAAGACGTTGACTCCAAGATGTCACCTCTGGCTTAGGAGAAGTGTGTTGCTGGAAGCTGAGAATGTGCAGAAATATGTCTCACTCTGTGCTATATACTTTTCTTTCAATGCTTTTCTTTCTGTTTTTGGTCCTGTGTTGTTGGGGTAGGGTACTGGGACTCGATGGCTTTGTGTGATGACCTGGTACAGCATTCCTGTCTTCTTGTTCCATTTCGCAAGAGTAGTGAGGAGAAGGAAGCCTGAAAACAAACAAAACCAAAGAGGCAGCCTTATAATGAGCAAAATGCATCCTTACAGTCCGATTTCACATTTGCTGCCTGAGGACGTGGTTTGGAAGCTGGCCAAAGAAACAGGAAAGCCAGAGTCTGAGTTTACCTCCGGTCTGGCCTCAAGCAAAATTGTATCACCTTGCTACCTGAATGTTCAGTACAGAGCAGAAAATACAGACCAGCCTCACCCAAGATACTTGAGGGGATGCTTATTGTGAGTGGTCACGCGAAGTGTATGTTGCATGCCTTGTAAAAAATATTAATGGGATTCCATTATTCCCAGCTGGACTCCTGATAGAAGTGTGATGTGCTGGGGGGAAGGCTTCTGGGAGGCTGCTGTTTAAGGTCTGCCTGCCACCAAAGCCAAAGCAAGGTACCGTGGCGTCAAGTGGAGTTCAGCTGCCTCTCTTTATCCTGTCAATCATACGTTCATGAAATGGGAGTTTTTTCTTGGCCTTTGTTAAAAGAGGTTCATTTCTCTTTGCTGCAGGAGTGGATCAAATATCCTTAGAAGTAAGGAATTAGAAATAAATTACCTTGGGAGGAGACGCGTCTGTTCTTGCCCTGTCTTTTACACATACCTTTATCTGCAGGCTTAAGCTGTTGCATCTTTAAGATGCAATATTATATTAATATGCAATGCTATATTTATATACAATTTTACATTTATATGCAATTTTATATTTATAAGTTGTTTAATATACAAAACATTTATACGTACACATTACATATATTTCAAGTAAATAAAATCAGTAATTAATGTTATGTACATATGCACACACATATGCTGATAAATATTTGTATTTATTTATAGGAGATGGTGTTTTCAAGCTTGTCTGAACAAGAAACACTTCTTCACTTTGAGGGTGACCAAGAACTGACACAGGTTGCCCAGGGAGGTCATGGAATCTCCATCTTTGGAGACATTCAACAGCTGTCTGGACATGGTCCTGGACAACTGGCTCATTGTCGGTCCGTACAGACATAGTTCAGCAGGGTTCATTAGTGAAAAAGAGGAGCCTATGAATGAGAATAAGTTGGCTGTGATTATTTGGAACAGTGCTGGTATTTCTTCTGATCCAAAGGAAGACACACATACCCTTATGCTTTCTCTGATTACCATGGCACATCAGAATGTAAAGGAAATAACTTACAGTAGTTTACTGCAATAAAGACAGAAACTTGATTTTTATAAGGCTGAAGTGGCAATTTACTGCAGTGGAAAAGAAGCAATGAAATTTTCTGTAAGCTTAATTCAAAGAGCTGAAAAGAATGCGGGTCATAAAATAAAATTTACTTTTGAACAGGTATAAAAATTCTATAGATCATTTTACACTTAAGGAGGATGAACCAGCCTGAAGACTCCTCATTAACTTTCAAGGGCCATTTGGCAGATAATGGAAGTCATCCACTAAACATTTATTCGTCTTATAGACACACGTGCCTATCTCTGAACAACAAGATAAACTGCAGGAGAGAAAAGCTGCTTCTTTTGCATAGAGGCCAGCAGGAAAAGTGACAGAGAAATAAGGCAGGGGGAGGGATAGGGTTGAGGGTAGGCAGGAATGCGTAGATTAAATAGAAAAACAAATTAAAACATTCCCATGCCACAGTGAACAAGAAAAATGAAAAACTGCTGGAGGCACACACTTCTGTCCAGGAAAGAAACAGAAAGGTGCAATTCCAAACTAACAGCCTAGCTTTCAAAAGTTGGATAATTGGTTTTATTGAATACCCTGTGGTGATATTTAGCTTGGTGGGGGTTGTCCTTCTTATTTTGTTGTTGTTGGTTGTTTGGGTGTGTGCTTGGTTTGGGGTTTTTTTTTGTCTTTGTTTTGTTTTGTTTGAGCTTTTTTTGTTAATTTTTGGTTTGTTTTGTTGGGTTTTTTTCCCCCTTTTTTCTTTTTGGTGTGTGTGTAGAACTGTGGAAACCGTGAGATTGGTTTGTGTCTCCCATCTGTCCCACTCCCAGGTTTCAGCATGTGGAAGGGGAGGGACTGTGAGTCTCTGGTTTACTAAAGCTGACCTTGCAATGATCAGAAGACTTCTCAGTGGAAACAAAATTGTTTCTATTTCAGAAGTTAATACAGACTTAAGGGTTTCTTTTTTTTTTTGTGCAAAAAAAAACCCCTCAGAAGTGCTTTGTTTGTAAACAAAAAGTTGAGAGGGTTTTTTCAAAGTTTTTGAACATGCAACACCTTTCATTGAATGGAAATAAATGATCCTTAGGTTTTTACTCAGTAAAAAGCTCTGCAGTGGGTTAGACAACTCCTGAATTTTTCCAAAGCCCCAGATTTCACCAGCATCTTGTGCTGGAGAGTACACTTGAGTGTCAACAACACATTGAGAAACTGTAAGAAAATATTAAGGCAGTTTAGTACTAACTCTTTGAGATGTTATGAAAATTTACTGTGTATTCTCTACTTTTGTGTCAAGACCTGTTCAGGAGTATTGCTTCTATTTATTTTCATTATTTTCCATCGTTACCCATGCACGCTCTTCTGTAGCTTGCAAATAGAATCTGTAGAACCATCAATAGAAATGGAAATCAGTTGTCTTGTGATTTTATTCCTGTTGCAATTTATGTATGTTGGGGGTGTGGAAAGTGGAAACCAGTCAGTCCATCTCCAAGCCACAGTGAGTTCTCTCGGGTACCTACACTTGACTTCAAGTTTTGCTCCATAGATTCTGTTTTCTTAGGTGCACTGATCGAGGGTGTCCCAGCCTTTGTTAATGAAGGAATTCAAAACCACAAGCAGCCTTCCACACTCCAGGAATTGTGCTTTGGTATTCTTGTGCTTTGTGGTGGTTCACGCTTCCTTAACTTATAGAGCTGTCAGTTAAACTGGCCAGGCTATTTCCCTGCCTTTCCTTTAAAGAAAAAGATGCTCATGCTTTGCTCTGAAAGGTGAAGGGATAGGAAGGGAAGCACACACCCCTGTTCTGTGAAGACAGTAGAATAGTGAGACCATAGTGTCTGGACATGGTGGTGTGTATTGCATTCATACAGAAGTAATGCAGAACAGAAGTTGAAAAGGTTGTATTTCTTGTGTCTTGGTTGCCTTATGGTCCCAACTGTGTGTTAGGTAGGGGACTGTATTTGCTTATCACTGTCTGTAGTATCATACTCGGTGTAATTAAATCTTTCTGCTGTGTATTTACCTCCTGCTCCTAGCCACTTGTATTTTCTCCTCTCTCTATTTACCCCACAGGGTCTGTCCTAGGAACATTTCAGAAAAAAAACGAGGTTACAGTTCCTGTAAACACGTTTCAAAAGGTTAAAATTCAACAGTCATTCTTTGCCTGTTCTTCTCGTGTCTTTAAGTTCAAATGCTCTGTCTGCCATGCACGTGGCAGGGTGTGAGTTACGATGCGACAGAACATTTATTGTTATGAAGTCTAAGGTTAGGAGTCAAGTACCATTAAATGCACAAATGCAGGAATGGTTGTGCCATCAGTCACCCATGGAAATGCCTTGTCGTTGTAAGTTGGTCCAGTGCAGTTCTTTACTTAAAAAGTTACCAAGTTCAAGAATAATTTATTTTCAGTGTTTTTAAAATTACTTCATAATTCTGAGTAATTTGTTGTTTTAAATTGAATACAGATGAAGCTAATTTAAATGATGAAATGCATGTTCTCTGTTTTAGATGAACACCAAAAGGTCTAAACACGGTTTTAGATGAAAAGGAGCATAGGTGTGCATTTTCACTACTAATGTGATTACGTTATTAAGCAGGGTGAGGGTCCCTAATTTCTTTCTAGATTGCTGACTTTTTCTCATAGACAGGAACTTGCAAAAGTGTCTGTGGATTTTGAGCATCCAGTCTGCTGTAACTCAGAGTACAGGTCCTACAGTGTTTTGTTACGGTTTCTTCTTGCACTGGCTGTTTCCAAGTTGATCCAAGTAATTTTGCAGTAGCGTAGCATGTGGTAATTTTCTATGGGTAAAAGCATTGCTGTAATGCCAAATATTTAGAGTTTTATAAGATCTAAAACAGAGTGAGGTTTTTGCAGTACTCAAATGCCTTATGCTTAGTTTTAATATTAGAACCTGGACATTTTTGTTGCCTGCCCTAAACTCTCAGTCCACCTTTGTGTCCTCTTAGTGAAGGGGCTCCATACCAGTGTGCCCAGAGCTCAGTTTTATAACCTTGCAGACAATGAGAAAGGATTTTCTTTTTTTTTGTTTTGTTTTGTTGAATTTTTATAGAATTTCTTAGGTGTTTCTCAGAGCCTTACATTTTTATGATGTAATTCTCCCTTACTTTTCCACCTCTGGTGAATCTTGACCATTGTCCAGTTAAGCTTTCTATTTATAAAGCTGAGTTGGAGCAGTTTTTTACATTCAGTTTGAAATTCCAAGTGCAGAGGCAGTGGTAGAACTCACTGGAAAATGAAATTTCTATTCCCTGTAGACTTCCAAGAGTTCCTGATCTTGTTTTGTAGCTCTATGAGATTGAATCGAGATCTTGGAACTACATTTTGATAATCTAAACTACCATCTTCCTTTTGACACGTTACACCATATAGCATTCTATTATGTGTAAGTAGTGCCTTGAAGGAGAAAAGGTGTAAGTCCTTCCCAAAAGTGTGAGTTAAGTAATATGCTATCATCAAACTTTGATTTTTTTTTTTTCTGATGGTTATGGGTTCTATCAAAAAAATATTTGACAGCTATGACTGAGGGCAATGTTCAAATGGGTAATAGCCTCCTGTTTTGATTTTTGAAAGGTGAGAGAGAAAGGTATGAAAAATTAAGCCTCTTTTAAGTCCAGCTTTTTTGATAACGTACAGCAAAAGAGAAGCATCTTACCTCACATAAAATGCAACTCTGAGTACTCTGAAGTTCCGAGTTTGAAACACGGTAAATTCAATGGGTGGCAGGTTTACCATCTGTCAGACAGGTTTTACTCAGAATAACTTCTCACAGTAGGAAAATAATATTGCTGAGGTGACAGATGACCGATGAGTTGGGATGATCAAAGGAGCTCTGGGGCTGGGTTGGAGACCTTTTGACCTTACTGCAACTTATGTACGAGGATTTTCGTGTTAGAACTTGGCGGTTCTACGCAACCTCAGTTTAAGGAGGAAAATACTCCAAGGAGGTAGGATAGTGTTATTGGCTCCATTTGACCTGGGGGAAAATTGCAACGTAGAAAAGTGAAGAAAGAAAAAAAATGTGCCTGAAGGCTCATGTTTAAAAATGACCTCTCCAAACTTCAGTAATATTGCCTTAGGTTTAGGAGCGAGTATATGGCTTTAAAAGTGCTTCAGAAGTAATTTCTGAAGGGTCTGGTGTGAAAATGCACAGTCAGCAGTTTTGGGAGCAGTAACTCTCTCAGACCTGTCTTACTACAAGGGCGTCCAAACTCCCCTTGGTTTTCCTGCTGCAGTAGAGCCTCGCGTGCATCTCAGCTGGAGTCAGAGTCCTCTGGCTGAGCATTTGACAGTCAGGAAATACTCCAACAGGCAGAAAACAAATCATGGGCTTCATCCCTCCCAGCCTTCCCAGTTCAGACAACTTATGGCTTCTTCTGCCTCCACGTAAAGGTCTCTCTGTAAAGCAACTCGTCATAGGAACCTTCTTAATTCTTTTCTAACGAGCACTGAGCAGGTAGTTACGATTTATTAATATGAAATTAAAATCCAAGTGCTAAATATAGTAGGTTTAGTTTTTTTATCCGCAATTTTTTGTGACCCTTTATGTGGGATCTCTTATGAATATTAAAAAAAAAAAGAAAAGCCAGAAAGTGTTGACTTATGCTGTTCTTAGAATGGGAGCACTCAGACCCATAGTGAATGGCTTCCAACTACTGACATTCAGTAGATGGTGGAAGCACAATTAAAGGTGAAAAACAACTTTTCTGTCTGAAATACAGAAATCTTTATTTTAATCTTTTTTTTTCTTTATCTTGGGAGAAAAGTAATCAAATCTTACTCAGTTCCCTTTGGGAAGGTGGTACCCAAGACCTGTTTTTGTGAAGAATCTCCCTGAATTTTAAATCTTTAAGTTCCATGGAAGGAGTATCATTATTCTCTCATATTTGGATTAAAATGGTTCCATGGCTTGTCCTACAGCTGCTAGAACTGTAGAAATAAGGGAATCTTGTCACATAATATCTAAATGTTCTGGTTTTGCCTCTGATCAAAGCACAGCACAAAGCTCTGAGTTAGTTAAAAACAAGATATAATAAATTTCTTAATACAGTTGCCTGAATTTGAAACAAATGGAGAAAGGGGAGTTCTTTTTCCCACAGTTCAACGTAGACAACAGTGTTGTATTGTCCCCTTGCTGGAGCCAAATTCTGACAGACACCAAGTACTTAGCATTCCAAGATCATGTGGCATGTATTAGAAATGTTCATTTGGATGTTTTTAATGTCTGAGGATTTTGACCAATAATTCGCCTTTGGATGTATTTGCTGATCAGGAGATTTTTGCTCACTACTTATAATATACTGGTACAGGATGTAATTCTTGTTTTAAATTATACAGTTCCATGACTGTCATCACTACTAACTATTCTTTAAGCATGCCTTCAGTGCTGTGGATATATAATGGATACGTAGGGTTGTTTTTTCATTTTTTCCTCTCCCTTTGCTTTTTTTTTTCCTCTGGGATCCGAACACTCACCTTCATTTTGGCAAGTATTGCATTGGTACGTGCAGAAGAATTTTCACTGACTACTCCTTGTGTGTGTGTATAAATACAAATGCACTACTAGCAAAGAGATGAGCCTCATGGAAAAGTGCAAGGCTGGAGGTGGGCAGAAGTACTGAGAGGTCTAGAGATGGAGGTGGGTTTTAATGGCATTTTCAAAAGGGGTTGACTTAGTTCTTATCTCAGTTTTGAGTGATTTAGAGGGGGTAAGGCCACCAGTCCGTTAGGAGATTAGTCAGTAATAACACCTTCCAATGACATTCTGTCCTGTGTGACTATGACTATGGCTCTGCTGTTGTCACCAGCTGGAAAATGCTGGTGAGGGATGTTCTTTTTCAATGCAACTTTGACATGAAAGCAGAATTCTGCAGTGGAACTTTCAACATTTAGATTAATTACAAAACAAAGAAGAAAACTGCTTCAGTCAGAAGCTACGTACTTTAATTAAAAATAAAAATTTAAAAAGTCACTTTAATTTTTTACCTTCTCATTCAGGTAACAAAAAAGATCTCTTGGGAGGTGGACATGTACTCTTGTGTTATTTAGGTGCTCAATTATCCTGTCTGTGTTCTAGCTCCTCGTAGATATGAACAAATACTGCAAACAGTTTCTCTGTGGTGCTGAGCTTAAATTAAACAGTCCCTCCCACCATAATGTGACACTTCCCTCTTCCTGCCCCTGCAGATCCCAGGTTTATGTGAGTGGCAGTGTAATGGAAATAGAATTTCCTATGGCATTTAATCCACTAGATTGACTCTTTGATGTCTGATATGCTATACATGCAAGGTAGAGATTTTATTCCGGTGACTTTTTGGCTGTCTTATAAGAAGTGTTCATTTCACTGTGAGCTGTGGTACTGATACTCTTCTGTTTTTTTCACCAGCCAGTTTTCTGGATTCAGGAAAATACCCTGAAGTTCTTGCAGGAATTTGGTGTCATCAGAATAGTTGGTCTCTTATTAGAAAACTGTTGACAGTAGGCAAGAGGATAAATGTGTGCCCATACAGTTAACAGGTCTGTGTAAGATTTCTCTCCTTAGACACTAGGTTACAGAGCAAACATCTGATCAGAGTTTGCAATTCTTCAGCAGTTATCTTACCCCTTGGAGAAATAGCCAGCTGGCTGATGGTACAGATGGTCAGAACTGCACAGTCAGCTCTGATCTGTGCATGTGCAAACTAGAGTCATGGCATGTGTCAGGGGATAAATCTGTAAGGTTGTTGATTCCTACCCATTGGAAAGATGGCCCTGGTCCTATAAGCTCAGTTGTATGCATGCAAGGACGCTTACTTCCATGGGCATATCCATCAGAGAAATTTGTCTTCTCTCTCTCCTTAGAGGGCTCAGTAGGGAATGGTTTGGCCTATTTATGAATCAGACACATGAATCATTATCCTGAAGTTACTATTTGTTATGGAAATATGGCTTTTATGATGAGGGTAACTATACAAATTAATGAAGCCAGTTACAGGAACAAACATTAGTTAATCCACCAAAGGCTCTAAACCGTGTTCTTAATCTTTTGAAGGACCTGCAAGTAATTCTTTCCTTGCTTTCTCTCTATTCCTACTTCCTTGCAAACTGGTTAGAGAACAGTTTGGTTCCTAATGTCCAGAATAAAACAAGGCAGTTGAATCCAAAAGTGATACACAGCCTGCATGAAGCCACTACAATTGGAACTGTGATAGACTGTGGTGCATCCGTCAGCTCCGGATAGAATCTTGCAGCTTTTACCAGAAATAGCTCATGGTGAAACTTACTGTCTATGGGCTAAGCCAAACTGGAGGCATGCACTCATCTGGTTCTCTACTACAGATCCCATAGCAGAAGGCTTCTGTTCCGTGCACGTAATCAAGGATTCACTTGAAAAGCATGCAGAATTTATCTCCCAGTACAGTTAGTAAGAATGTTGCTGTTAACATCTAAAGGAATAATGTTGAGAACATCTGAAATCCCTTCCTGATCTGTAGACTACAGATTGTTGTAGGTTTGGTTTGGTTTTTTTGTTGTTCTTTAGGTTTGTTTTTTTTGGTTTGTGGTTTTTTCGTTTGTGTGGTTTGGGTTTTTTGGTTGGTTGGTTTTTGTTGTTGGTCTTTTGTTTTGTTTTGTGGTTGTTTTTTTTTTTTTTTTCCCTTTTAAATGACAGAGATTGTCCATCAAAAGAAGCTCAGAAGATCAAAAACCTCTGCCTGTACTTACTCCAGTATTAAATTGTCAGTGCTTTCTTCTGGAGGCTGCTGTTTATTGGAACCCCTTGGGAAGACAAAATCACTTGAGAAATAGGTATGAAAGTGGAGATGGGGTGCTCTGCTTCTGGAGACATCTGTTGTTACAGCTATGTGCTGCTTCACTTGCCTTTCATCCAGTTTCTCTTGGCTACCCATAAAAGATTATGATGAATTCTCAGTACTGCTTGCTGGAATTACCTAATCAATATTTAAAATATATTGCCTTGGATATTTCCAGAATCCAGCAGCACTTGCAGTACGTTTGACGCACGCACAGTTAAATATGTTAAAACATTCAGATGACTTGAATTACTTAAATTGAATGATGTGGTCTCCTGATTACTTTTTTTATGAAGCAATCCCTTTGTGGTGAACTAATTAACTGTGTAACGTATTCATATACTCTTTAAGCTACATTTTCATTCATATTCTAATACGGACTTTTGCTGGAACAGAATTTTTATCTTGGTCTCTCTTTTCTATATAGTGAAAGCATAGATTATTTTGAATTTTTAAATACTATTATTACATGGTAAGCATACCACAATTTAGCTTTTTGGAGTAGGAGAAAACAGTGTCAGACACTCACCATGTTTTAGCAAATACTGGTGCTTTCAGCTCGACTTTGAAGTGTGCTCCTGCTTCAAAACAGATTCTAAAATACCCCTGTCTTTTTTAACAGATCAGGTATGTTTGTATGTGTGCGTACACCTTGGGTTAAAAGTTTTATCTGTTTCTCTTGTATTGCTTTTTTTTCTTCAGCTGTAGGTTAGTGATGTTTATATATAACACTGTGAATTTGAAAAGTGCGTTGGTATCATAGTTGGAAATATTATTAAAATATTTATTTCAGTGTTCCTTAGATTAGTGCCTATTTTCATTTCTGAATTGATGTGATTAAAAGATTGATCACAGGAAAAAATTAACAGTTTTTAGCTGAGTGGGTTCATTCCTGTCTTTGCTAGAGTGCTTCTGTAAAGGTCAACTCGTAGCACACTAACACTCAGAGACCTTGTTGGGAGGCTTATTATTGCTGTCAGCTACCTTTGGTTGCTTGAATGCTTTTCCTAGTTGGACCACTAAGTTGCCATAAAACATTTTCATCTTTGTTTCTAAGTATAGGACATATGTATTTCCAGTAAAGAGCAGGAATAACATGTAAAAACCTGGCCAGTCATGTTTGGGAATGGTAGGTTTAAATTGGCAGAGGTGCTAAGCTGAGCAGAAGGGAAAGTCAGTGGTGCTGTGGAAAGAGATGAGAAAAACCTTGCTTGCATCTAGTGGAACAAAGGAGGGGAAAACTTATGTTGAAATCTCTGAATTTGTCAGTGCACCAATTACTGAGGAAGAAAAAAAATCCATAAGCAAAATGACAAATTTAGGAGATAAATGGGCGTAAATTGAGCCTTAATACGTTTTAATCTGGAAATGAGGAGAAGTTTTCTCGTGAGGAAAGGAATATGGTGGTGAAACAAGAATAATGTGGGAAAAGTTAATTAAGTTTGAACATCTGACATGATTTTTAGGATTTTACTGGCATGGGCTCTGGTATTCCTTTTGTGTTTTGAGTGTCTGCAATTTTAAGCTTTGCTGAGCAGCTCTTCTGTGTGTCTCCTCAACTTGGACAGAACACAGCACAGTAGGACACCAGTCTCTCTGAGACTGAGATCCTGCAAATATTAATGTGGGCAGAGTCCCAGTGATACATAAATTTCCAGCAGTGAATCAAATACATCTTTTTTTTTTCTTGTTTTCTAGCAACATATATGTGTGTATACATATAAAATCTAGAAACAAATTTATCTGTAAATAACAACAGCATGGAAAAAATTACTGTAAAGGAGCAAAATGTCGTGGAAAGAATATTGAGCTGATTGAACAGATGAGCAAAAAATTTTGTTAATGAGCAAGGGATTTAGATCATGAAGTCACTAATAAGTATTTCAAGGAAACCTGTTCCATTGCTTAAGCAGTGCTTAATTGCTTTTTCTCAAAGCAACAAGTTTATATCCTGGATTTATCTGAGTACTGCTGTTGCTTCCTGCAAAGGAAGTTTGTCTTAGGTGAGATATATGGCAGAGATTACAAGTGTGGGCTTTTCTTCTACGTAGTGTTCCAGCAATTTAAAAATGAGTGTGTATTTTGTCGGGTGGGACCAGGCAGAAGAATGGAATATGGTGAGGCCAATCGTGGCAGCAGTGAGTTCTTCCTAAACAACTCTTATCGGTGAAATCAAAACTTTATCAAAAGTATTGAGAATTTGAAAAGAAAATTAGAATTTATTAGTCAAAATATTATCAAGTTCAGTCAGTCTGAAAAATGGCACATGCCTACACAGGTATTGCTGTTCACACTGAGCATCTGGAGTATTCTGGCTCGCTCTAGTTACAGCACTACACAGCAGTGATACTGGCATCATCTGTTACTGAATAGGCAAGTATTCCTAAATACTTTCTATCACAAATCCTTTAATTGAACTAAAAAGCCGAAAATAAAAATGAAGTCTTTCCCTAAGCCTACTGCATCTTTAACTTCTTGCACTTTTCCTTTTAAATACTTAGTTTTGGTACAGTCTACCAATGGCAATCATTTCCTTTACACTTGTAGCAGATGAGATGAGCTGAAATCCTGGATCGGCCGAGAACATGATTTTGTTCCGAATTCAACTGATTCCCTTTTGTGTTTCATTATCTTCTGTTACCTCAGACTTTTCTTCTTCCTTTTGGCTTTCACCTTCTCCTTTTAATTTTTTCCTACTGATTCTGAACTGGTCGTTTTGGTTTTTTGGGTTTTTTTCCCTTTGGTGTTATACTTGGCCTCCTGGTTATACAATTTAGTATTTTTATTTCTCATCTCTGTTCATTTTGACATCAGTCTACTCTGTTCTTTATTTCCTCTTCTGTAATCTTACTGATAATTTTTCTTTGGCTCCTCATAGCATCTCTTTTGCAGGCTTTCCCTTTTTTGGCTGATTCATGATATCTTAACAAGATTGAGTATTGTTTTCCAGTGAATACTTTTATTCGGTGAAAACTGCAGCTTTAGACAATGTGAAACTTTTGTTACTATTGTAAAACTGGGTGAATACTTTTGGACCTTTAATTTAAGAAGTGGTTCCACAATAACACTTGCTAAAAAATATCCAAAGTGTTTCTCAGTCTGGATTCACCAGGGATGTAGCTGCATTTCTAAAAGCAGTTCAGAGGAGGTAACTGATCCCTTCCAGAAGCTTGTTGCAGTCACAAAATTTACTAAGTAGTCTTCCATGTCTGAGAAGATAGATAAATGATGAACAAGGAGTATTTTGAATGGATTTTTCCTGTTCTTTCTTGCTGAAGCTGTTCTGTGTTAATTATATTCTTATACTCCAAGACATAACATGATAATGACTGTATGTACAGTCAGGAGGATCTGGGTTCCAGCCCCTGTTACAATGATTATTTCGGTCGATGCCATAAAGTGAAACTTTAAAAGGAGACAGAAGCAAGTGTGCACCAGAATAGATTACATTTTAAAGTTTGGGGAAATGATCTGAAGGTGGACAGTGGGGATTTTGAGCCCATTCTCCAGAGGAATAATCTAACCAGCTGTTCATGAAGTAGAAAGAACATTGTAAATTCTTATCTTTGGAAGTCTTAGATACAGCTCTTAGTTGTGCAAGTGTATCTCCTTGCTCAACTAGCTCTCCACTTCAAAACTGTAAATCTAATGTAATATTTTTTCTTTAAACTTATAAAAATATATGATTTCAAATGCAAAGTATTATATTAAATCTTACTTTTGGCTTTGGCTGAAACACATTTTCACTACTTTGGCCATTGAATTGAAAAAGATCAGTCATCCATTGAGCCATAATCTAGACCAAAAATACCAGACCAGTCATCATCTTTGTCAGATTCTTCAAGTGATGCGTCAGCAGCAGCTCTGTTGCTTTCATTAAAGATTTAGCCATGTATTATATGAAACTTGGGTGCCTGGAAGGAAAATGAATCTCCTTTAACAGCAGCATTTGGCTAGCAGTTGACTTTTAAATCTTTACCCGTGTCTAATATTTTGACTGAGAGATCCCACTGTGCATCTAGTAAATCTAACAAGATAATTTTTTTAGTAGCTAATTTCTTATTTTGCAGAGAGAACAACTTTGGAAAGCTTGACGTTGTTATTAAATTATGCTACAATATTCTCCTGTCTCCTATTGTGAATATACAAACCCACTTTCTATAAAATATAAATGCTCCTTAGATATATTTTTCTCCATTAAAAACAGAAGAAAAAGATTTATTCACAGGACTTGGAGGAAACTTGATTTTTTTTTTTAGATGGTTGATGGCATAAGCCATAAACTATCAAGCTATGTTCGTGGGTCAGTGAACACTTCATGACTGGAGATGTATGAAAGACTGCTGAGAGAGCACATCAGGCCCTACTCTCGTTCTAACATCATTCAGTTGGTTTTGAGAGGTGAGAAATTTCTATTTCCCATACCATCTCTTTTTATTATTTTTAACACCAGCTTTCTCAACATCCTGTTTCCCTCCCCACCCTTCGTACTTGTTCACTTATATTTGCAAGAGTAAGTGACTGGGTTGAAGGAAAAACCCCCAAAATAAGATAGTGACAGGATGTTTATACAGACAGTAGCTTAGATAGTGAGCTGCTTTCGCTGTCTTCTGGTCCTGTCTCCAAATTCATGCAACATTTTAAGTATCTTCTGCCTTTTGTATTTTTAAATAAGAAAAGGAAGGATTGGTTTCTGCAGAAGCTGTAAAGTAGCAGAAATTACACTGTAGCCTGACGTTTTGTACTGAAAAGCACCTCTTGGTCCCCAAATCTTGCATATATTCTTGGTTTATTGTTGTATACTTTAATAGCAGCGTTATGTAGAAGTAAGTGTATCCATGTTACCTGGAACATGGGGTTGCATGAGCCTCCCTCTTCCTCAGCAGGGCTCATGGAATTCCCACTGCCAGTCCTGTGACCTGTTCATGCAGTCAGGTAGATTGAAATAACTGCCTATATTCTGATAGATAATTTGGTAATCAGAATCTCAGATCGTAGTTGAATCCGTTGATGTCTCATGACATCCTCCTGATTTACACTCTAGATGCTTGATTTTCCTGGCCACACACCAATAGTAATCGAGATTGGTTTGGTTTTCAGTTGTACTGTTTGAAGAACTACAGAAGATGGGTTTTGCCTTTTCTGTTGTGCTTTAATATATTCCTGAACCACGAAGGATTATGTGAATTGTCTCTGTGAGAGTCAAAGTTACCCGTGTTCTCAAAAGTAACACACAGAATAGTTGACATTGTTAGTATAATGATGAACTTCATTTAGACATTCATCAGCCACAAAAGAAATGTGTGATCCATGCTTAATACTTCGTCTCAGCTGAGCGAAGTGCTAAACACTCACCATTTTCTGTCTTAACTGTAAAAAGCTGACATTCCTTTCGGTGAAGAAACAAGAGGGGGAGGGCAGACTTTGTGGTGAGAGCATGACACCAAGTTGGAGTCAGCTGGCTCGGTTGTACGCTTCAATGCCATTAAAAACTTGATGTTTGTGGATTTTAAAACCACTGCGAGCCTCGTTTTCCACATTGGAGTCCTGTTCCATTTTACATATTGGCTGAGCTGTTGTTGCTAGTTGAGTTCAACTGACTCTGCTTTACGTGAGGAGAGAGAGGTCCTGTTTCGAAGTCCTTGTAAAGGGAAGTATGGCTAATTGATGAAAGATTTACATTAATGGATATTTTTCAACTGAGGATTCAACATCACACAAATGTACAGTTGGTTGGTAGAATGGGCCGTGCTTGTTGCCAGCTGGGTCCATACATCCACAGAATGATACCAGAATTTTTAGCCTTAGTGTTTCTTTTTAATTTTGAATACTTATGCCTCTAAATAAAATAGATCTGAAATATTTTATAGATTTATTTTATTTTATGTTGGTTTTTTTAATATTCTGAATGTCAGTATCATCTCTTAAATTATGCCTCTGGTAACATCTGATTTTACATAAACTAAGCTAACTTAAAAATTGCTCCAACAGCTGCTTTGTCATCATATATTTGACAGAGTTTCTGCTGAAACATCTGTTGCCATGTTGCTAAGTTTTCTTTTTTAATTATTTATGTTCAGTCTCTGTTCACAGGCAGGGGTTGTCAAATTATGGAAGCATAGAAATAGTATACTGAATAATTAGCAAGATGATACATTTTGATATTTTCATTTGATTATGGGTGCTTTTATCCTGTGCATTCGTTCTTCTTTGCTCTTGCAAGTTCTATGTTCATCCACAGCTCACTCCCATCTTTCCTTTTTTTTTCCTCCTCTTCAGCGAGGGTCCCATTTCAGCAACTGGAATTTCACTCAGCTCTCCCTGCATTAAGAGGGGTTTGGATCAAAGCTACCTATAAGAAATGTTATTTCTGAAAAGGGATACCTGAATTGGCACACTGAGTTGGAGTGTCCCTTTTGAAATACCCCAGACAGGTATAGTTCAACACCTAAAATGGTGCATTTAAGGACTGCTGGCCTGCACACCCTGTACTGTGTTCTAAGTGTTTTACTTTCATGTATGATAGTGCCATGTACGTGCATTCAGCTTTCATTCTGGAGAACACTTTGTGAGCCGATTGCTGTCAACTTCAGCCTTTTCATCAAATCCCTGATCGTTTGATGATTGCACATTTATCTGATTCTGTGTTTCTGTAGAGTTTTAATGCAGCAGAAGTATTTGGACCACTGTGAAATCTGTTGTGAAGTCAATGCTTGTAGTTTTTACTGTGACAACGTCTTGAAATGGATGTGTGTAAGAAAGTCATTTGAATTGTCACGAAGATTTGAATTTAAGTCAAGTGTAAGAGAGCTCTGTTCAGAGGCTCCCATTTGCTCAGGGAAGAGGAATAGCAGGAAGAGGTGTTGCCTTCTGTGCGGATTGCTCTGAGTTGCAGGAAGAGGGAAGATTTCCTTCCTCTGGTGAAGGGAAAAGGATAAAAAAGGCATTTTTAGAGTTTCTTATGGATCACTATGCAAGAGACACCAGGAAGTGATACGTTGGACCAGTCCTTCAAAGCACAGTTTTCTAGTGACTGGGGACTTCAACTAGAGCAGTATCTCTTTGGAAAGGATCCAGCCTGCAGCAAATTTTTGCAAGTTGCTGGCGAGAATTTTCTCATACAGAAGATGGAGAAAGTCTTGAGGCCTTTCCATGACTAACTGTAGGCTTGCTTTTACATTTGCAAGTGGACAATTAAAATCTATTCTTAGAAAAGGCAGATGGAAGAACAGTAAAAAAATAAACCCACGAAACATGTCTGACCCAACAGACTTAAGGCAACTTTAACAAGTTAAATAAATAAATGTTTATCCTTCGAGAAGCGAGAACCTGCAGTATATTAAGGGTGCTAACTCAAGCTCTTGAACTACTCATGGTGAAGAAGAATTTCTTCCCCATGAGGGTAGTGAGACACTGGAACAGGTTGCCCAGAGAGGTGGGGGAAGCCCCATCCTTGGAAGTGTTTTAAACCCAGGCTGGATGGGGCTCTGAGCAACCTGCTCTAGTGGGAGGTGTCCCTGCCCATGGCAGGGGGGTTGGAACTGGA
>WUAM01000167.1:891-18539 GCA_024336885.1 Actenoides hombroni | reverse complement strand
AGTGTCTGCTCCCAGCAGTGAGAACACCCCATGGTAGAGTTACTACCCAGGGTTGGGGTGCAGACCAAGGCCACTGCTGGGTCTTGTGCACCATGTTGGGGGGGTGCAGAAAGGGAAAGGAGGCACCTGCAGGGAGGAGGGGACAGGACAGGGGACCCCAAACTGACCAGAAAGTGATCCCAGCTCATAGATGTCATATTCAGTATAAAGCTGAGGGATCACAAGGGCCAAGGGCTTGGCTCAGCTCTTCAGCTTCTGGCTTCTTCCTGACTTCTTCAATAGCCAGCATCTGTGGGGGACTCTGTCCATTCTGCCTTCAATCCTGATCTGTCTGTATTCCTGAATCTGGTGCCAGAATCCAGCTCCTGAACATGGTTCCCTTCTGCTACTGGGCCCAGTCTGGTGCCTGCTCCACAGCATCAGTGGTGACAGTGATGGAATTGCCATCGGGGTGGGGCAGGGATAGTCTATTCGATACTGGGTTTGTATATATTTGTATATATTCCATTATTGTTGGTTTCATTTTCATTAAAGCCGTTCTAGTTTCCTTTCTAATCACTAAGCCTCTCTCCCTTATTCCCTTTCTCTTCCCCTTTGGGGAGAGAGGGAGGTTAACAGAGAGCGTCTGTTCTAGGTCTCGTGGGCTGCCCTGGCCCTAAACCGTGACATGTAGCAGGTACCTTTGAGTTTTGTGTCATATTAATGGCATTTTCTTTTTCCAGTTATGTTTGTGATGTTTTTCCTGTAGGTGAGGATCAGGCTGTGTGATAATAATGTCTCTTTTTGTCCATAAAGTCTATAAATCTGTTAATCCCTTTATGCTCTAGTCATATATGATCTAGGGGTTCTGGCTGGGTGAAAATGCTCCGAGCACAGCCAGGTATGTTGCAGAAGATTTAAAGGGAAATGAAGAATCTCATCAGAAGCGGCCAAGGGATCTTTATGGCTTTGGTGCCATAAGATTGAATCGAGGGAATTTACGTGCATCTTGTGGGGGCACTCAATCTTCTAATCTTTCAGGAGGCTGCTCAGCACTGGGTTTCCATTTAGACCAAGTGTCTTTGAAATACAATCTCCTTTCTGGTGGCAGGGAAGTATATGGCAGCCATCAATACTGCAGGTGTTACCAGGTACTTTCGGTGTTAAGAAAACTTCTGTAAGATCTGCTCATTCCACACTGAGCTTTCATAGGGTTTTGAGAGTCCTTCCTAATCACTTGGCTGAAACTCCAATTCAGATCAGGCACAGTGTGCCTGTCTAGACCCTATTGACAGCGAATGATTGCTAAGAAAAGTGTGTCCTGTTCATGAGGAACAGCCCCAGACGTGCTGTTCCTGTGCATGTCTTTACCCAAGCACCTTTTTCTTGTGTTTAACGTGAATCGGTCTTGCTGTGCTTGAAATCTATAATTCATTGTTCGTGGTAGAAAAGATTGCTCTGTTCTCGGCAGCTGCCTTTTCTATTTGAAACTGTTATCATTGTTCTCCTTCTTCTTTTCTTTACGCTAACCCCATTCTTTCAGATTTTCTTTCCTAACCACCTGTTTATACCCCTGAATGGGTTGTTTATCTTTTCTTCGTGCTGTTGTTGACTCTTCTCTGAAAGGTTGCTATGCAAGTAGCTGATTCTAGTCCTGTAGTTGTGTGGCTGATTATTCCTCTCTCAGTTAGGTACTCATCCTCCCTCAGCCTAAAACAGATTTCTCAAAAAATTTGCTCATTCCCTCTTTTCATTTTCACAGGCAGGCAGTCACTTGATTGTGGTTACCACTGAGTTTTGCACCTACCCTGTAGTAGTTTCATCAGTATTTCCCTTGTTAGCTTCTGAGAATGCCAACCAAGAGCAGCAATCAAAAAATGTTTACTAGGTGAGTGACTGCACATCTCCCTTACCCAGAAATCGTTATATTTTGTTCTAAAGACACGTATTTTTGTTGCTCGCGGTAGCTGATGCTATTTCAGATGTAAAATAAATTGCAAAGCAGAGAGACAAAAGGAAAAAAGAAGAAAAACAGAAAAGGAGAGGAAGAGGACTGGTTTGGTATTTTAAGGAAATGCAAAAGGATCACATTCCTCCTTTGGTTTCTCAGTGAAGAAAAGTTTTGGATTTTTAGGCAAATTACTTTCTTTCATTGCTTTCTCTAAATGATAAGCAAATGTTTGCATGCAAATCATTTGCTTGCCATTAGAGGGTTTTCTTCATACCTTAAGATTAGCAAATTGCCTCTTCTGCATTTTCTGGATACCTTTTTTGAGGTAAAACATGCACCTAGTTGACATTTGTCATTTTCTTCCAGGTAAGGCTGTAAGCAGTAGCCCAGGTAGTAGTTCTGCAGCCATCATAACAAATAAACATCATACAGTACAGTATATTTCAGCATGGCAGGAGATTTCCCCACAGACTATGTCCTCATAAAGTGAACTGCATCACTTGCTGGCTAAACCAGTCTGTTTGTACTTTCTCTAAAGAGAAGAACACAATAAAGAAGGACAGCCCTAGCTAAACAGCTCACGATCCTAGTGTTACGACACTTTTTAATATCCAAGGCATACTCATTTCAGCAAGAAACTAACTATTTTTAATGCAGTGTTTGAATAGGACATGATTACTGTGTGGTCAGCTACACATTAGCTCTTTTGTCACTGAGAGATGGAATAGCTTGGCCAGCCCAGGACAACATACACAATATTAAGGCGATACAAATCTGACTTTCAGAAAGTTGCTTCTTGCCTATTTACACACATTAATTAAGCACACAGTATTAATTTTGAGAACTAATAAATCAATGGACATACTAATTTAAGTTTCCTCTTCAACTCCGTGAACACAAGGTAGCTCAGATCCTAGAGTCAGATTTTATTGCTTCTGTTGACCTAACTTTTGCTAGAGAATGTACTGTGATCCAAAACATATTTATGCAGAAAATATTCATGTTTTGAAGCTTCATGTTGCCCTGATGCCCGTTGATCTCAGTGGGCATTTGATTCGGGCATTTTCAGAATAGGTTTAAAACCTGTTTCCTTCCCTCAAATCTGATGCCCCGACATCTCTGACTCAAGTGAAACACTAAGAGGCTTTTGATAGTCATTTCAATGACAAAGTGTGTATTTCAGTGGGTACCACCCTGATTCAAAATAATATGAGCAAAGATTTCCACACAGGCTTAAACGAGTACCCATGCTATCTTCAGTGGATGACCAAATGGGTTAAACTTCCTCTGGTGCTGTCAGATCCCACGACAGCTCAACATTTAGCTCATTATGGCTATAGCAGCAACACTAAGCATTAGTTTTACCAGAAATTCAGTATTGCAAATGTATAAAGATACAGTTTAATTGTATTGCATACAAAATAGAACGTAAACTCTTTTCATGAAGAGTTGAATGGGAAAAAGATCCTGGAAATCCTTTGCAAGAATTTAGTTAGAAGTCATATCAGGTTCAACTAAGATGACATTCACTCATTTCCTTGTCACCCACCATGCTTGTCTTCTGCTTCTTGCCAGTTATTTGTAACAAAGGTTGCTTAAGTACATGTTACTGCCTTTGTTAAACTGACAGAGTGGAATAGTAAGTGCAATATTTAGGACGTTTCTTTTAAGCTTCTATGTCTCCTAAGAAATGAGGCACTGTTGTGTTGATCTGCAGTGTTGATTCCTACTTGGCCTTTTAAAATGATACCGTTCATCTATAAGTTTTGTTGCACCTCGGATTTCTTTTAACTTGAAAGATCAACTTTATTATAATTGCCACTCTAATTAATCTCTAGGTGTTTGAATCTTTTGTAGCTAACACTAATCCTCCAAAGCTGGGAATTGAGTTCTTAAAGTGGTATGTTAATGCTGATATAATAGCACTGACAGTAGGGAGCCTAGATTTGTGTTCTTGTAGACATTAACAAGGTTTTAAAGTACTCTTTTCTAGAGAGACATAATTATCACTATTTTGAACGTTCTTTTATATCTTAATTTTTTACCAAAGGACCTTAAGTACCACTGAGGCACCTCACAGTACGTGTAGTAAACCCTCTAAGTCAGCCTTCATGCATAATGTCTCCAACCTCAAAAGAAACAAACCAAAACACATGTTTCAAAACTAGTAACCAGCTCTTCACATCTCCTTGGTAGATTGACTAGGAAGTCAGTATCCTCTACAGCCTCTTATGTTGAGCAGTTTAAGTATCTACCAGGTTCCTTTTTACTTGTCCCAAACTGCATATGACTTGAACTGTCAGATACACTGTATTATGCTGGTTTTCAGCCCTGAATGTTCAGGCTCGGCCTCCTGTTTTTAGGTTAACTCATGCTTACATCCAGCAAATAAATCTCCTCCCGCTGTCATTGCTTAGGGTGGAATTGCATTCAGACAAGACACTTTTTCCTGCTACAAAAACGAGAATTGTTTTCCAAAAGCTCTTTGCCAGGGTGTGTTTCTGAATGCTTAAAAGCAGGAACCCAAAACCCACCTGAACTTCCTGCGTATCTGTCTCTGTGCAAGTTGTCAGAATGCGCGCGGGGTTTGCATTTTGATGTGGTGTTAGAGAAAGGAGCACCTGTTTGAAGAGTGTGAATGACTCTGATTTATTTCTCAATAATTTTTATTCTGTTGCAGTACGTTTCCATGCAAATGTGCATGGCTCTTTTATTCGTGGAAAACTTTTCTTGTTTTCCATGACTCTCAGAGCGAAAGCAGGGGATGGCACGAAGAGCCCGGGACCAAATGGGTGGGAAAGCATCAGTGTCTGCCTGGAGGAAGGCAGACATGCACTGCTGCTTCATGCTAGGTATGGATGTAATTGTCTTCAGGTCCTTCTGAAGGTGAAGGCATTTACTGAAGAAGAGAGAAGGTGCTAATGTATTTTGCTGACTCGGGGCCTCTGTGTGGATATGGGACTGTGTTGCTCGCTGCACCTTGTCAGTTCTGAAGGTGTGTGTTCACTAAGAGGGAGAAGATTCCTCCTGCCCAAGCTATATGGCCTTCTCTGGGGTGGTAGGCACCACAGAAATGCCTGAGAAGTCCTGTATTTCCTAAGCACTGGATTATAGTTCTTGATGGCTTCACAAGTAGACTGTAAGCCAGTATGTATAGTCTGTCTGTAGAGGGAGATATGTGCAATATTTTTCCTGTAAACTGTCACCTGTAGGTTTATAACTGTTTGAGTACTGATTTATTTCACACGTACAACTCATTCTTTGAAATACTGTGAAGCGTTTGTAAAGAACCTTCATTTAAGTTACTCCTCAAAACCAAGATGTATGATACTGTAGCTGCCAAACCCAAGATCTCAAAAATTATGGATAAGGTTTAAAACACACCACACCGCTTTGAGATTATTGTAGCAGCAAGAATGATAAATTCTTACTGTTGGGTTTTTTTATGTTTGAGTTTTTTATGGGACACTTACTCCTTGCCGTAAAATGTTGGGGATTAAAACCCACAACCTCTTGTTTTTGATGTTGCTTAGATTTAAATCTGCATAATGCCTCTTGTCAAGGTAGATACTGCGAAATATTAGTTGTTAATATTTATCTTTCTAAGAATCCTGTACAGGATATGAAAATCACAGAATACTCAAGAAACAGAGCCTGAGAATTAAGGTGTTCGTACAATTTCAACAAGAAATTGAAGATGTAATTGGCAGTACAACAACCCTGGTTCTACAGTAGTGGTAGAAGCTAAATTGCTATGTTTGTGCCTGAATAATGCATTGCTGTAGTCTATGAAAGTGGAGCCCTTGAACAAATCATACATATATGCTTGGAGTTGTTTTTTCCAATTTGAACACAAAAGTCCGTACCAGGTGAAGGAAAATTATGCTTTTATATAATTTAACTGAAGGGAAGGAAATAATTTTGCAATAATTCTGGGTTTTAATGCTTTTTTTAAAATCCTGTCATCTGTTAGTTCTTCACTACTGGGTGAACAAGCAATATCAGAGATTTTAAAGAATGTTTTATTTTAGTAAAACATATCAAGTGCCATCAAAATTTGCAACTTTCTTCTTCCCTCACTGGTTTTAAGTGATTTGTCCCAAGGAAATTGTGCTACTGCACAGTAACCCCATTAGAAAAAAAATGGTCAGAGCCTGTGTTTCAATTCAGAACATCTGGACTACAGCTGTGGAATATAGCACAGAACTGGAAACATTTGCCTTGAAGCCTCCTAAAACATGTTTCTTAAGCAAGATAAAGTAAAACAACTAAAACGATCAGTGGGGGGGTAACTATGTATCACAAATCCAGTGAAAAACATTTAAAGGAGTTATTTTCTGTAACTCAGAAACCATTCCTTTGTAAGCAAGCAAGAAGAAAGCCTGATTTCTAGAAAACAGTCACTTTCAGTGCTTAGGAATCTTCTGAGTTATAAAGTGATAAAACCACTGGCACCTTAATACTTGAGGGCTTTATAAAAAAAGCCTTCAGAGATGGTGAGAGGTTTTTGTATGGTTACTCTTAAGACATTTAGGGGTAGAAGAAATGTGTGGCTTCTGTAACAGTCGTAGTACAGCTGTTTCCAAACCCACAAACCTTTTCTACTGCCTTCTCTATTAGGTTGGTGTTTTTGCAGCCTGTCCTTACAGTAAGACATCCCTGCTATGAATAGTAGGTGAAAGTTTACCTTTTCTTTTCCTCTTACAAAAATAAATCTAGGCCTATTCATTATACCTGGTAGCACTCCGAAAATTTGTTGGACCATAGCTTCAAAAGTTTGTATCCTCACTTGTTTCCAGTTGTCTTCTCCTGCAAAATGCTCTCATTGTGATTGGAATCCCTTTTTGCAGGGATTCTCCGAAGCACGTGGGGATGTGATGATTTCAAAGGAGGTGTTGATTTATTGGAAATGATGAGCTTCTTCCAGTTTTTAGTGGAGTTTCTTGTCTCTACCGAACAATGAGTGCTTTGCATTAGATGTATGTTTGTCTCTAAATGCCCCTACTCAGATGAGACAGTCTTGTATCATTTGATGACAACTAGGAAATCAGTTGTTGATGTAACTGTGCAAAAAGTTCCCTGTTTTACGGAGAACTGCTTCTATTTGATGAAGGAATTTATATGTTTTATGAAGGCATATCTCACAGACTTGTAAGACTTCACTGTTAATTGTTAAAAGAGATGAATTAACTGTGAAGCCAATGATCTTTTAAATCATGCTTTAGCCTGCTGTGTCTTGTCTAAAGGCATATGCTGTCTTGTCTGATTAAAATCTTATTAAACCCTGCGTTAGTAACAAAAAAAATCTGTATTATAGATGATTTTTAAAAAAATCTTTAGTTGTTAGTGTGGTTAGTTGCTATTTTTATTTGTGATTTGACTTAATTTTTGCTACAGCACTCCATGTTAGGATTGTAGCTCCCTCCTGACTGCAGGCCTGGCAACAAAACAAAGCAGGGAACGCCTGCCACAAGTCAAAAAAACAGTGCTTAGTAATAAATCACAATTGTCAAGCAAGGATTCTCTTGAGACAATAGAGCAAAACTAATTGTATGTAAGGTATGTGCCACAGACAAATCTTATAGCAATTCTATGTCACTCTGCATTGTGCTGTGATGTTATCTGTAGGTGTCTGTTAGTAACATGTTCTATTTTAAATCACACGTAGCCTGATCCAGCTTCAAAAAACATCTTTACCTGGTTGATAGTGCCATTCACATGGGATATTAATGTGTTTCTTCTGCTCCGCCTCTGTGCTTTACAGGAACATGCAAAGTATCTTCACATTCTGCATTCTATAGACTTGTAAAAAAAGCAGATGTATTGAACTAACAGAACTGTTTGTATAGCATAGATCCCACAGCTCTTGTCTGATTTCTGAGAAACTCCTGAGCAGAGTGTTTTTTGCAGGCAGAGGCTTTAGATGCTCTACTGTGTAGGGAGAAAGTAGTTGATGATACTTAAAGCAGAAAAATATGTCAGTGCTTTTAATAGTGGTACAGAATATTTTGGGCATGTTTTTTGACCTGAGCATTCTGTGAAATGTCAGAGATGACTGAGTGCTGGCTGTCTACATGTAAAATACATACAGAGGTGATTTTCCAACTGGTAATATTGTCACAGCATTCTCATCCAGAGTATGGGGAAGTTTAGTCTTATCAATAATATTAAGATTTCTTAAAGTGGTAGCAGAGCTGATAGAAAGACCTCTCAAAGGTGCAAGTCGTGTCTAATCCAGACCTTTGTTAACTGGCCTAGTGGAAATGGAATAGAATTATATCTGCACTGACCTTTTGATTCAGAATAAGGCATTAATTTAAAACATTGTGTGGTAAATCAGTAAAATGTAAGGGCGTGCTAATTTCTTAGGCTGGAGTTTTTCAGATTTTGTTAGGTTGGGAGGTGAATATAAACTGCTCCTGAGATTGAGCTGTTTGAAATTTGATGCTGTTTATGAGATCACTGGAGTCCAAACAGTGTTCATACACTAGAAAGATTCATGCAAATAAGTCCATGTTAAAGAGTGAAACAAGGCACCACAAAATTTTGCAGGAAATAGCACCTTATTTATTTGTAATGAAATATGTTTGTAAGATTGTATCTGTTATATAAGGCCACATTGGAGGAGCAGTCAAGATGATATCACAAAGATTCCTTGATCATCTTGTCCATGACAGGTAAAGAGGTTTTAAATATGAAGGGGATAGTAAACTACTTTGTAAGCCTGGTTATTTGATTATAGTAATAATGAATGTTAACTTTCCTTCTTAATTTCTGCTCAGCTAAATCTATGATTAAAAAGGAAACAAGAAAAAAAAACCAACCTCAAACCAAACCAAACAAATTAATGTCACAGGTCAGATAAAAAAAACCAGACAACAAAAATCCAAATCCTAGTAAAGGCAACATGTGTTAAATGGGCTTTATCTAATCCCCATCCATACCTGTCATCAGTGTAGAAAACAGGGATTATACATGGATGGCTAAGAACCTGTGATCTCTTGATGTTTGCAGAACTTGGGAGTCGGTGGCAATATTTTTTCACAGAGGTCAAAGAAACTTTGCAGAGTACGTTTCTTTATCCAGGATAACATTTTCCAGGTATATGCATGAGGAGAATCTACCTGCTCTTCCTCTCTGCATGCCTGTTCTGAATGCTCTTGTCTCTGCTCCGAAGAACAATTTTAAACCATCATAACCTGGCTAGGTTACCTCTGGCAAAGAAGACACTATCCTTGAGCAGCAAATTAAGGAAGTGGTATAATGAATCTCCTCTCCTATGCAGTGGAAGATATAATGGGAGGTAGTTAGGAGGATTTATAAGAATTTAATTCCCTTTTACATGTAAAGAGCTTTGAACTCTTCAGCAGGGAGCCCCACAGCTGTGCGATTTTTCTATACTGATGCTAACTGAGTAGGGGAAAAAAAATGTTGTGTGGGCTGTCTCCTGTGCTTTATTCCCTGAGAGATTAGGTTGTAGTGATGTCTGGGATACTGGGCAGCTTCACACTCCGAGTAAGTGGCAAAAAAGACTCCTGCAGCTCTGTCTGTAGGATTGTGAATGTTGTTCAAGGGAGTGGGAAAAAGGGAAGAGGAGGGATAAATGCCCCATGAGATGCTGTGTGATAAGATGGCATAGGATTTCTCTGTTCCTTCTTTTCTGAGTTGGGGGTAAACACAGGTTATGTCAACTAGCAGCTTAACCTCAGGGCTTTAGTTAACTCCACTTCCTTTGATTTCCCTCCCGCTGTAGCTTCCTGCTCATTGGCCTTCTCTTGAAGGAGGTCCCTTCTGGGACCTGAAGAGTGTGAAAAGGGTCTGTATGAGATTACTGGAGGCAGAAATCAGTGGACCTTTGTATATCAGGATCTCTAACCAGACAGGCCCCTGGACAATGTCCTGGAACATTTCATTGCATAAAGAAAAGACAAGAGAAAATAGACCCTCCAGAGCAACTGAGGTTGTTGAGGCACAAATTTTGAGGTCCTTCTTCATTCAGAGCATTTTCCTCTGAGAGCAGGGTATTGATTACTCACCCCTTTCTTCCTCTGCCAAGAAACAGTTGCTTGCAGAGTCGTGTCAGCCAATGCCAAAGATTTCTCTGCCTCGTTGTGCCCAAAATGGCTACAAAGAGGACTTTGGTACCCTCCATTGTTAGTGTGATGCCAGCTGAGTGACTACTTTGTGTTTCACAGAGGTAGTTATCATACTTCACTGTTACCTGATGCTAAATTGCGTTATAGATCAGTCCACTGGAAATTACTCCTTTAGTGTTCAAGGTTTGCTAGGATGCCTACGAACACAGGAGAGGCACCTGATGCCTGTTTATTACTTGAATCTCATGTGGCTCACCATTTGCTCTTTCCATTTTTTTTTATTTTTTTTTTTTTTTTGCAGGATCCACCCAAATTTTCAACTTTAAACCATGGACTCTACATCGCTTAAAAGACCTTCCTATTTATATTTTTATCCTACCACCTGTTGTGAGGGAACCCACGCTTCTTGGCTGAAAAAGACAACTGCATTGTCAGGGCTTGTGAGTGCTATTGGGATACATAGCAAGGGTTATTTGCATTATTTCTATGAGCTGTTTCTGTAACTGAGATGTTGGTGTTCATAAAATAAGAATTGGAATCTCTGTGAAGTACTTTACATAGTACTTTCACACTGTGACACGTGAGAGACTAGGATGTGTTACACAGCAAATAATTACTTTTCATTCCCCATGTGTCTTTAAGTAATACGTACTGCTTATATGTAAAGATATATCCAAATATTATCTCTGTCTGCATTAGCTACTGCTTTTTCTGTATTATTCATTAAGAAATGAGAGATTCTGGCTAGAAGTGCTTTTATGGAAGAAATTCACTTGTTCCTTTTTTTTTTTCAACACTTAGGGTTTTTTTTAACAAATGGTAGGGTGATATTACTTTGCAGACAACTTGTGGTTGTGAGTTCAAATCAAATCTGTAGCTGATTCCTTCATAGATCATCCTGATCTGAGCTTCAATATTATTTTTCTTCTGAAAATCTTAACCTGCTTTTGCATAAGTGTTGGGTTTTTTTTCTTTTTTTTTTATCACACTGTTACTTAATTTACTTACTAGAAGGAAATGATTGAAGGAGATTCAAAGATGATGATTACTCTTGAGGAAAATCATTAATCTAGTTGAGATATCCAATTCAAAGGGGTATATTAAGTAGGTAAAAATAGTCTGTTGGAATAAGTCCAGGGCTGAAGTAACCAACATTTGTTTCAAGAAAAGATCTTTCTAGGTCAGTATTGTTCATTCATTAAATGACCTTTATGGAGACAACTAACTGTCATCTTTTAAGATAATGAAAAAAAATATCTGTCTTATGATATAAATGTCAAGTCTTGTGTGAACAATAAATTCGGTGCACGCACACACGCGTAGGCTCTTTCACATGCAGTGAAAAATACATGCAGAGCAAATGGGAGTTTCTTACAGAAATACAAGCTGTATAGAGAGAGGGGGTCAGTTTTGGTGAACACACTGTCCTCAAATGATGAGTCCTATTCCAGGAGGTATTTAGCATAGAGGAAGGGAGTGAAAGTTTTTTGCCAGAGAGCCACTTCCTTCGTAGCCATTCTTAAAAAAAGTCATATAATTGATATAAATTTTCAAGTGTGGTGTTGTTTTCATTTTGAAGATAACAATTCAGCCACTTTTGGAATGTGAATATATTTGTCTCCTTCATGCTCAAATTCAGTCTTTCTGAAATCAGTGGCTCCAAAATCCACTTGATGTTGAGCTAGCAGGAAGTGGTGCTGCCAATCCATACTCCACTTTCTCCTCCTTCCACCCCCTCAGTTGGAATTGCTTGTGGCTGAAAAAATATCATACAAATGTAAGGAAAAGCTTGTGCTAGAAACGAATAATATCACTGCTTTAAAAATAAAAGTTTTAGAAGTCAGATAGGACTGAGATTCAGGTTTCCTAGGTGTACTTTATCTTAAGCAGGGGAAAAACCATGTAGAATTTTTTCAAGAGAACCTTCTTATCTTCATTTCCTCCTCAAGGCATGGCAGTGCTGGTTCTTCTAACATTTAATCTCAGCTTTTCCCATCTAAAAAATCAATTTGCTTGCCCTTTTCCATCTTCTAATTCAGTTTTCTTTCCTTTGTTTTTTTTTTCTCTCCAAACTTCTTAGCATACGGTAATCAGTAGCAAAAAAAATCACCATGAAAAGTATGCCCATGTAAAGTCATTTGAGGTACAACTTTTGAACTTTTGTATTGGCCACATCATATGAACTTTGACCTTCCTGCTTCCTTGTCCTTTGTCTCCTCTGTTATTCTGCTTAAGCTTCGCTCCTCAGGCTTTTGTGTGGGGTTTTTTCCTACTGTGGCCTATGAAATTTTTCCATCATTTCCTACACATTTGAAAATTCTGTTTCCTGTATGAGACATTTCCTGTCTCTTAATTCAAATCCTTCCTTTAGGAAGGCATGTCTTTCTCTTGAGGGTTGGAAATGGTAAATCGTTGGTCATCACCACCAGGTAAAGTAGTAAAAATAAAACGTAGTAAGGTGAGGTGAATTGAGAGGAGATGGAGAAGCTTTAGGGTCCATCTCTTAAAAATGCATTTTCTTAGGTTAAAGTTCAATTCCCTTTAAAGAACCTGTGCAATAAACAGAGGGAATTGCAGAATATTCCTGCATTCATATTCCTGTGAACAAGTATGTGTGGATACCCACACTGATTTTGGACAAGGCTTTCGGTTGTTTACTTCATAATAGAGGAATTTTGAGTGGCTAGTAGAATTTAGCTTTGCTTTTCTGGTGCAAGGAAGGAAGCAATGAATCTCCTGACCTCAGAAAGGTAATCTCTCAAAAATAATCTAGCATGGAAGTTATAGAAATTGTTTGACTTACGAATTCGATTCTGATCATGAATTCTAGTTTAAGATTGACCTGTTGGGGCACTGTCCTCACATGAATGTGTTTGTAGAACATGGAAGAGTGCTGCACTGCATGTCTTGATAAGAGTTTTTGGATACTCAAACAGTTTGAGTTAAACATTTTGTTTAGTTGCCTTTCTATCAATTTAGGAGCTTAATCTTAGGTACTGATGTCAGAAAACCTGGCTCTAAATTTTGCCTGAATTAGGAAGAGGGAAGGAGTAAGCTTAGGAAAGTGATGTGAATTTGGAATGTCTTTGCTCCTAACACTAAGGAGGCAATATTCTTTTTATACCCACGTTATTTCTGATGAATATGTCTGTTTAAAAAGGCCCCCCAAGATAAGCAAAATTTTCAATCAATGTTCTAGTATTTTAAAGTAACGACTTAACTTTTAGCACTTGGAAGTGTTATCTAGATCCAAATCTAAATCTTTCCTGATTTAGGTGTCTACTGTTTGCAGTGCTGAACATCTTGAACTGTCTATGATATGCACATATCTCAAATGTTGAATTTTATCTAGTCATGCATGTCATTCTTAATACAATACACATTCTTTTTTCTTTTTTTTTCTCTTTTTCATTTGAAAGCTATTGTCATTTCCCCATAGTGTTTCCTCCTGGAGGATAACTAACCCCTTTCTTTGGTTTTCTCCTCCTTTTGTACTCTTCCAGTCATTTGCCTTGTTCTTCACTAGACCTCCTCCTGCCCTTCTGACAGTGATCCTCAGCCCTTTCTGAGGCTGAGCAGAAGGGATCAGGTGCTTTATAGGTCTGGCTGCCTCTTCTCCTTGATATGTGTGTCAAAAGAAATTGTTAATAAGAACTGGATGAAACTGAGCTGAATTATTTGCTCTTGTCAACACCTCATTTGTGACAGTTATGGATAAATTCCAGGATTGGGAAGTACCACTTCACACTGATACAACGTAAGAAAAGTTGTGCCGTGTGTGACTTCATGTAGTAACTTTCAGTTATGTTATGAATTTTTGTCAAGTGAATTATGACAAATTTAGGGTTATGTAGGAAGGTTCCAGGTCCAAGCAGCTTTGTAAGTCAGCATCTGATCAATAGCAGTAACTACTGTCTCCTATTTCTCAGCTGGTGTTGACCAGGGCTGTGTTAGATACTAATGTTTGAGATGGAGTTTTACTACTTCAGATTGTAATACAGACTAATTTTATTGCCTTTAGTGTGTCAGGATGGTAAATTTATTTCAGGAAAATGTAAGGTCACCTCTTTGGTGTCAAACATTTCTTTGGAATCTGTAAATATCAAGTAATTAGGAAAATAGAGCTAATTAAAATATATTTAGGAAAAATATGTCCTTCCTGAGGACTAAAGAATTTCTTGTCATAGCAGGTCATTTTGCAAATGTTGTTTGAGAGTTAACCTACAAATAGATCCAACCCAATCTCTGTAAAAGCCATTTTGCATTTTTTCTCACTATTTTATTGAGCAGGACATCTGAAACATTTCTTTTTATCATATAGTTGGTCTTAGCTTAAAAACAATTCATTTTTGAGTTGGAGCTGAACTGCATGCCCCTTTTTCTGTTAAAGGATATTGGAAAAAGAAGGAAATAAATGCAACTGCTTTAGTTTCAGGATACCAGAAGAGGACATTTGCATTTGCAGAGTGCCGTTGAATGTTGTGAAAAACTCATTGGAGAACCAATGTGTAGAATTGTCCCATGATCTTGATTTGGTCCCATTGTTGATAATATGATGGGTTTTTATTAAAGTGGTCATGTATATGGTGTAGCCATTATAACTGGAAGTTTGGGTTGGGCCTATATGCCACAAATTTTGGGAGGTCTCAGATCTTGCAGAAAGGATTATCCTTATCATCAAACAGAATAATGTGGTGGGTTTTTTTGGCCCTTGCTAGGGGGGCCCTCTGCTGATCTGACCATTGTGCTCTAAGTTACCTTTGAATCTTGGGTTTTATTACCTAGAAAGTATGAGATTATGAAAACTCTCTGGATTCACTAAATGGAGTTCTGAAAAGATATAGAAAAGTAAAAGTATACTGCTTTTGGCCAGGAAGGGGAATGTGTACTGGAAGGAACTTGTGTTTAAAATAAGATTGACCAAAAAACCCAAAAAGGATGTGAGTTAAATATATAACACCCACTGGTCACTGGATCGGTTAATACCACATTGGGAAGATATAAGTAAGGAGCTGGATCATTTTAAAACTGAAAGAATTATATTTCCACAAGGTTTTCTTGCAGTTCTGACACATTTTAATATCGCTTCTCCTGAGAGGCATGTTGATACTCCTTAAAATAGATAGCTCAATGAAATGTAAAAATATATAATGAAGATACTAATTTTGTAGCAGTTCATGTGAGTTAGCAACAGAAACATCTTTTCTAGAAGAAGAATGTGCAGATATTTAAAATACGAAGTAACAGAGATAAAACACAAACTCTTCTTTGCCTTTACCTTCGATATTAACCAACCCTGAAATAAGATTCTTAAATGAACTAGATTGTCTATGGGTTTTTTTCCTCCCACTGTTGCAATAAAAGTACTGAAATGGCACTGAACTGGGAGTTGAAGATATTTCCCTCCCATTTTTACAGAGCTGGAGGAACCAGCACTTCTGAGTATCAGTTAAAATTTACAGAAAGTTCTCTTGGTTCAATGTAAGTTTGTGATACTGTGGATATTCACCATCACTGGCTGGTGCCTTTGGGACTTGCTGATAATAATGGAAATAAAAAAATGAAAATGGGAAGAAAAAAAAAAAAAGAGAAAACTTTAGACTGCTCTTTTATTTCATTCTCCCTTTTTAGACATTCTTTACATCAGCGTTCACATCTGGCAATTGTTACCCTCTGAAAATGTGCTTCTCAGGAGCTCCAAAACATTTCCATCCCACCTTTTATGGCTAGAAAGAGTTTCTTCCAAAATATCCTTCTGCTATAAAATCACACTTGTTTGGAAAATGTTTAGAATTAGGTCAGAATTAACTCAATTTGGAATTACTGTACTAAACTAAAGTTTCACATAAATGTCCCTCTATTTTTATGCCCTGATGTTTTTATCTCTGTGTGCTGTCATATAATCTGATTGGCTACATGGTAAAAAAAAAAAAAATACTCTTTTGATTACATTTGTTCCCCTTTTCACACTGAAGTTCATACTAAATTCTCATAATGGTCTCACTGTACTTAAAATTTACAACACCATAACTGATAGTGTTATCACTGATTGTCTCTCTGTTTGTTAAAAGCTGATATTCTCATTCTTGATGGTAGCTTATGGAAAAAAAAGACAAAATAATTCAAAGCTTAAAAAAGCCAATCTGCTTGACTGAGAATAATTCTTACTGGCTTAAGAAGGTTTCAAGATTTAGACCAATCTGTGAGAAATATCAAATATTTACCTGTCCTCTTTATTCATTTCCCACTTCAAAAAAATATGTTGATAAAAAAGAGATTCATAAAGTAGTTCATACCTCTTGTCAAAAAGGCAAACATTCGAATATGATCCAGGACACACTACCCAGTCATCTTCATGTATTTCTTAGAAAGTCAGCATCATTCTTTCCAATAGATGATCGTTAATGTGCTCATGAACATCTAGTCATGTGCATTGTAGCTTTTTTTACTGCTCCCTGTTCCTAGCTTGCAGCTATCTAATTAATTTGATAACGTAACTCTTGACAGGTGGTTTTAATTTTCTGGACCACTGAGAGGGAGACAGGAGATTACAGTCAGGGAATACAAATATCAACGGGATACTTACCTTAATATGATTGGTTTGGTTGGTTTTCTTGTGAATGTGTAAGGTGATTTTACTGTCTTGGAAAAAAATTGGGGCAGGGGATTTAGGCTGTTTGTAGGGTCAGGTTGTCTGATTAGTAGGACAAGAATGTGTTACGTGTGGTGGAGTCTGGCTTTCCCGGAGGTGACTGAACACCTGCCTGATGAATGAATTCCTTGGTTTGTTTTGCTTGTGTGGGCAGCTTTTACTTTACCCACCGCGCCTGGCGCTGGCGCGGGCACAGGGGCCAGGCCGCGGCCTCTGGGCCTGGGGCTGCGGTTCGGGGCCGAGGAGGAGGCGCGAGCGCTGGGAGCTCCTCCAGTGCTAGAGGTGTGAGTTCAGCTGGGGGGAATTGGTCCCTCTCCTGACTTGAGAGGTGAACTCAACTAGCAGTCATTGCCCTTCCAGGAGAGGACCCGGCCATGATCACCGCTGGGCTGAAAGTCCAGCAGGACTGTGGTGACACAGCAGGAGCTCCCACCCCGGGGGGTGCAGGCAGGGGGGGGGGGGGGGCAGGGGGGGGGGGCGGGCAGGGGGTGTCAGCAGGAGGTGTTTTGCTGCCCGTGTCCCCCGAGGCCTCGTTAGCGGGAGGGTAACGAAGCACAAACAGCTCCCAGCACCCAACTGGTGGGTGCTGGGAGGAGGGGGGGTTGGGAATCTCTTCTGCTGAAGCTGAAGGGGGGGGGCACCCAAAATGAGGGGGGCACCCAAAATGAGGGGGGCACCCAAAGCAGAGGGGAGCACCCAAAATGAGGGGGGCAGCCGAGGCAAAAAGGGGCACCCAAAGGTCGGGGGTGCACCTAAGGGCAGGGGGTGCACCCAAAAAAGAGAGATGCACCCAAAGCTGGGGGGGGGATGCACCTCAAAATGGAGGGTGCACCCCTAAAAAAGAGGGGCACTCAAAACAGAGCAGTGAGCCCAAAAAAAGGGGCGCGCCTGACGTGCGAGGGTGCACCCCAAAACCATGAGGCGCACCCCAAAACCAACGGGGGCACCCAACGCGGCCCCCACAGCCCAC
>WUAM01000166.1:6900-24123 GCA_024336885.1 Actenoides hombroni | reverse complement strand
TAAGGAAGAAGTCATCCCCTGTGAGGGTGATGAGGGACTGGAACAGGTTGCCCAGGGAAGTTGTGGATGCTCCATCACTGGATGTGTTCAAATTAGATGGGACTTTGAGCAACCTGGTCTAGTGGAAGTTGTCCCTGCCCATGGCAGGGGGCTTGGTACTAGATGATCTTTGAGGTCCCTTCCAGTGCAAACCAACCTATGATGCTATGTTTTAAAAGATGTGTCTAATACTTGGTTAAGCTGCTGTCTGGATTAAGCTCAGGTCCTTTTAATTAGACACAGCTCTAAGAAAGTGATTCAGTCAGGTGGAGCAGCTTGATTTTATGTCTCCAAGGATTCAGTTGGTCCACTGTTGTACAGCTTCTAAGTACTCAATATCTTGATTTTGACAGACATCTCAGTTTTGTTGTGACCACAGACTTCTGTGATAACTCATCCAGTTATCAAGAGCAGAAACTCACCAAACTTCCTCATTATCTGGTAAATTACTGCATTTTTCTAGAGAGAAGCTCATCCAAATACAACTGATCCACAGTAATGAAAATCCTAGATGACTTTTTAAATGCCTCTTTTTCCCCAAACTAGAATTTCCCAACACTTTAGCTATGGATCTTCATGACATAAGTCAGCCTGGTGCAACTGCAGGTTCACTTTCCCTGTGGACTTGACCCAGAGTATGATGGGAAAGGAAGTCAGCAGAGTATTCACCAGAAGATTGCTGCTTCTACCTAGATAAATAGGTCCCAGCCCAGAGGAGAGCTCTGTCTAAGGGAGCGGCTGCAACTGAGCAAGACTTTGTCACAGTATGGGCAAAACATTGGAACTGAATATATATTCCTTCCACTGAAATTTGACTTACTGAATCACTACCACAACATTGACCTTGCTTTGTTTCTCCACTTCTCCATCTCTGTTTGGCTGTTTTAGGGGTTTATTGAGTCCTGATCTTTCTGTGTGCTATCACTCATTTACTTAGTGTTTGCCTGACTTAACCACCCAGCGCTAGTCCCATATTGGGAAGGCTACTCAAGGTCCTGACTCCACTGAACCTGATGATTCAGAATTTGTCTGAAAGTTGTGTTCAGAACATATGGAAACAAATTATAAAATCTGGTACTTCAAAAGCCTGGAGCAATTTAGCATTTACCCGGTAACTGTTGCTGTTAGGCCTGCTCAATCTATACCTATTAATTTAATGGTCCGATCATTTAGAATATTGTGATTTTTCTTCATAGGTGGAGTTTTAATCCAATTAGTGAAAACTCTCCCTCTCAATTTAGGTGATTACTCTTTATCTACTAAGTGCCCTAAAAAAATTAATGAAAAGACAGCTTGCTAGTTCAGTCCAGATTCTAAATTCAATCCTGATGTTAATTCATCTAGTCATACCATTTGCCAGGAATTACCATTTGTAGATAGGCAACAAAGTCACATTCTGCTGGCCAGTAAGCACTGTGAGTGTATATGTGGAGTAACTGTTTCCATTTTAAACCAGGAACTGCACTTGAGTGGACTTTCTGAAAGCATGTGTCACCACTATAGACTTCTTAAAATTGCTCTGTACATCTATAAACAGAAAGCTGGAAATACCAAAATGCAACTTTAAGGGCTTCATTCTGATAGATATAGGTAAAAGAAGGTTTCAAACTTTTTTTTCTGAACAAGGAAAAAGCAAAATTGGGACAATGAATAAAAATTGTTCTCACAGTGGTTGCTTTTGGGGTAGACCTAGTGTTCTTTACACCCCATTTTACATTTTTGTTTCCAGTTCCAGATGGAAGCTTGCTGGCTCTGGGAAGACTGGGAGAGACCTGTGTTTCTCTGACAAACAGCATCAGTACCCAAAGCCATACATCTGCTGGTGTGTCTCCATTAACTCAACTGTCACACCCAGGATCAATGTCTGCAATGCCAACAGAGAAATTACCCACTGCTCTGGACCAGCTGGAAGCAACTCCTGCTCCTTGCAAAGCAGCCAAATCCAGGGAGCTCCTCTGAGCTGCCAGCAGCAAAGACACTTTCTTCCTGGCTCCCATGTCGAGAAAGACAACGAGGGGGTTGAGTACCAAACAGCTTGCTCCAGACTCTGTTTGTGGTTCAGGCTCAGATTCATAGCTGGAGGGGAAAACAACTAATAATTGGGGCACAGCGAGCATTACTGATGGCCACTGCTATGTGCCTGTCACTGAAAACAGGATTTCAAAAGAGAGGAAATGAGGTCAAACTTGTTAAAGCATCATTGCTGGTATCTGTAATGCTTCTCACAACACAAATTAAGTACCCGTTCCAAAACCCCTCTTGAGGATCTTTCATTGTTCTTATGAAAATGTAGTTTTTCTAAGACAAAAGAATGAGGCCTCAAAATATGAATTCTTCTCCTTATCCACTTGTACCATTTTTCCCTGTTTCCTTCACTCTTCTTTTTTCTTCAGTGATATTCTACAAGACTGACTCCTCATACATTTGAAATAGACATGGAATCAAACTCTTGGCTTTTTTCCCTTGACACTGAGCACACACACTCTTCATTAATCAAAGGGATAAAAGAAGATTAAAACATCACGTGAAATGAACAATGTGTATGAAGAGAAGGAAGTAAGCCTGGACCCAACAGGTTCAGGAGACACACAAGCACAGCACAGATGCCATCTGTGCACTCCCCAGGTTTTATCTCACATTAAAACACAATGTTCAAGGCTAAATAATTCACAATGTATTGTGCAGTGACACTTACTTATCAGTTGTAGAGATGAATACTTTCTGTGAAATCCTTATTCCTATGGATGGGTTAGCAAAAAATGTTTCCTGTGTGACTGGTACTTTAGCTGGAGATCACAGTGTCCATCACAGGGAACCTTTTAATTGACAGAAACTTGCCTTTTTTCCTCTCTCTCGACATAAGCTCACTTATGTAGCACAGGAACTTGCACTAGGAACACTGCAGGGACAACACGACTTTATAACCCTCCAGCAAAGTAGTAAAGTCTCATATTAGGGTTTGGGAGAGTTCTGTCAGTGACTTGCCCTGTGACCTTCAGCAAATCACATTCACTATTTTCTTCTCAGTCCCTTCATCTGCCTGCCTCCAGCCCATGTGTACCTATGTGTGCATGTGTACAACGGTTGCCTTCTGCAGGTTTATGTCAGATTCGCACTCTGTTTGAGGACTCCAGAAACTGCTATGATAGCTGTAAGAATTTGCTTTCTTTTATATCAGTTTGAAGACCCATGAACAATCATCCCCTTCAGCACATCTTTCCAGTTACGTCTGTGTCTTACATAGCTTTCTTTGCCTTTCCAGATGCACAGGTGTTAAAGACAAGATCTTTAATTGAATGTCACTATTCACACTGCAGATCTCTTTAAAACTATTTAATTAAAGAGCTTTCCAGAATCACAAACACAGTGACCTTAACTAGCCCATGTTTTATAAATCAAAAGTCCTAGAGACCTGCACCAAAGCATCCTTAGACTTCTGCCCAATTCATGAGGTATAAAGGCCAGATCCTTTTGGCTGAGTGCCAAGGCAAATAGGGAGGTTTGATTCACTTGATTTTATCTATTGAAAAAGCAAGTGCTTCTCTAAGAGTGGTGGTAAGTCCATGCAGTAAGAGAAACACATCCAGACAGCTGTTCATCCTATTCTAAGACAAATATTTACTTTTCTAAATGAAGGGGAAGATCCCAGTCAATCCCTTTTAAGCTCAGTGCAAAGCTTCTAGCCAGGTAAATCCAGTGAAATGAATCCAACTTGCAAATCCAGTAAGCCAGCAAAGCTCCCTCCATTGTCAAGGTCTTGCTGTCGCTGGTGCCTAGGACAGGTACACAGAGAGGTGAGCACTGGCACTGAAGCTGAAGTGAGTCCCCTGGGGATGGCATGGGGAAAGGGCCCCTGATCTGGTGAGTGTGCCCTGGCCATGCATTGCCCAATGCAAACATGGCACAGACTGAGCTGCTCCTCTCCTTCAGGAGACACAGCCAGAGCTGTTGTTTCCAGAGACTTTTCTCTTTTGTGTTACACATTTGAAGGAAAAATGCACCAATAGATCTTGGAAGGAGCCTGGGAACCCTGCCCAAGGGAAAGCTGTAATCTCCTGCTCCTTCTTCTGGTTGCCGTCTGATCAGCAAAGTGCACAGTTTTATCGTGACTGCCTTCACTCTTCAGCAACTCAGACTGCTGGTGAGGTGAGAGGCAAATCTCAGACTCCCCTGAAGGAGACACATCTTGGAAAATCTGCCTATCTGGGTGGCCGTGAATCTTCATCAGTCTTTTTAAAAGGCTGCAATCCCAGTTTGAGACAAGAGTCTGAATCAGGGGCAGCAGCAGCTGAGACACAAGGGAAGAGTCAGCTGAAGATACGTTTCCCTCTTCAGTACTTGTCAATGGTGCCTTCAAACAACTCTTTAGTTAAAATAAAACAAAAATAAAACTTCAGCACACATCCAGTGTCACATTTCACCTCCTGCCATTTGGTTTGGCAGAATAGTCCCTAACAATTTAATAATTAATAATGCTGCTACTTCTTTTTACAATGTTAAATATTCCTAGCACTCCTATTCCCAAAGTCAGTTCAACTTCTGCAAATGGCAATACACTGAAGACCAGTTTCTCTACTTACATTTAGCCTGGTCTGCACAAAGCAAAAGGTTCACTGTCTATAAATAAGGAATTTTAGGTCACGCAGACAATGACCACACCACATTATCCCTCCTGAGTCCAAGGGACCCAAAAAGGAACAGGCATGTTATTTAGAAGTTATGCAAAAGTCAAAGGGGTTTTGATTGTCAGAGATAAATAAACAGCACCAAGGCAGATTGCAGGTCAGCTCTAAAATCACAATCCTCCTTGACTCACAGCCAAAATAATACATATGTTCACAGAAATAAACTATTTTTCTACAGTATTGTTTCCTCATCTTTTCCCTGAGTTCTCCAAGTGGACTGATTTTCCTCTTCTTCTTTCTAATACTTGACTTTTGCTATGTTGCTGTGTACGATCAACACAAACCATCTCTAGAACTTAGATTAACCCATCCTTACTTTTGCACAAACTTTATTCCCAAGTCCACAGCCTATTTCATCATGATAATCTTGAGAAAATTTTGCAGTGTAGAAGAAACATCCATGGATGCTATGGTTTCCCTAACTTCACTGAAGTTCCCCAGCAGGTCTTGGAATGCACAAGGACAGCAAACTCCACAGCCTGCATTACTGCATTCACAGACCATGTTTTCAGCCGCCATTTCCACATATCCAACATGACTGTCCATGGGAAGTGTGGATACCTGAACATTGAAAGAAGTAAGGACTTTCACTCTACTTGCAGAAACTGAGGCTTGTGAAGCACAATTACCACACGCCTCCTGTCATTGTGCAGCAAGAGCTGGCCATCTGCAAAGGGTGGGAATCCAGAAGTGGAGCATGGGAACTGGTTGGGTGTATATTGAGGTTTATTCATGGAGCACAATAATGGAGAAACCCAAACCACCTGACATCTATGATAATCTCATGGAGACAGATTTCTTTTTTCTTCTTTTTTTGAAGGGTCATTCCTTTTAGTTTAGTAGTTTTACTAACATTTTAGTAATTTAGTAATTTCCATTCAGCGTTCATACTTGCTGTATGAGACTGATGAAGAACTGTGTCCATGTATTCTTAGAGCTGTTAGGTCTCATACATGGTGACTTATCCCAGCGAGAAGCACTTTGGAGAACATCTTAGCACAATTTAACAGTTTACATCAGAGAAAATCTGTCTTGGATGTGAATCATGCCTTTTACTTATATCATCTGCTGTACAGGATACTGACTGACATGATTTCTAAAAACATCAAGAACAGCAACAAAACCTTGTCTTTTTCTGTAAGAAAACCCAAAACTAAAACTAAAACAAAGTAAGGACTCTGAAGGTTCTAAAACATGAGAAAGCAAAGATTTGTTCCCGGGACTGCTTCCAGCATTCAAAACCCTGCTTGTTTGCCTTTCAACAAGAGGTCCTGGGTAGGCTTGGACAAGTCAATTAGACCAAGACAGTTTTCTAAGGTAGCAGACTGACAGAATTCATTAAAAACACGAAACTTCTGGGATTTGCTAAAAGGCCCATGTCCATTAGAGCGTGGCTAGTGTTCCTGACTCAGAGGAAGGGATTAGGAAAGAAGAGAGTGCTGTGATCCACACACCCTCGTCAGTGGCCTTGGCTGTCTCCTTCAGAACAAGGATTAGCTGAAGCAGTTGACAACACTCCCAGTCCAGGACTCTCCCTCCTTCCCACACTGCAGCTCTCCTCCTGCAGGAGGGCTTTTTCTTTCAGAAACAAAAAAGTCTATGAGGTTTTGATTTCATGGTGTTTCAAAGATGATGCTTAAATGCACTCTCTGCATTAGTCACAAAGTGCAAAATAAAAATGAAACTCGGTGTTTCCTTGTATTTTTCCATGTAGGACTCTAAGACAAAAAATGAATGCTTGTGCTGTTGAAACCAGTCCGCTGTAGTTACAGGTGTTACAGTCAACTTGATTCCATAGAAAAGCTGATCCACCAGCCTCCAGTCATTCAATAATTCACATGGCCTATGCCAAAGGCAGGATTTCTGATCAAATACTATGCAATATATCTAAATCTGTGCTTTTCCAGTGTTCTATTGTTCTTATTTCCTCCTAGTTTTGGTACATGCAGAAAAACTAATTTGGTACCCAACAAATGCTGGAAGTACACAAATTGAGGAGCCAGAACATTATAAAGTTCAGCTTCAGTTTCTACAACCTGTTTTCTGATCAATGCTGCAATTACAGATCAGCAAACGCCACTCAGAAGCAGGTAGTATTTACTGGTAAGTCTCTGGTTTAAAATTTAAGAGTTAATGAAGAAAATTCAATGCAAGTTTATACTCTTTTAAAAGAAGCATAAACTGTCCAGAATATTTTCTTTAAGACAGCAAAGGCAACAGTTTATTTTCATTTTGATGCAGTAAAGATTTTTTTTACTCAATAATCTTTTCAAATAAATTATGTTTTGCCTTCAAAGTAATGAAGAAAAACCTCACCTTCTCATCTCTTATTTGCAGTTCTGGACAATAAAAAAACCCTTTGAATTTTAACTCAAATTCAGAAATATTTTAAACATTTTAATTATCACCAAAACTATTTAGTGATGACATCCTTGTGCTACCTATGACCTTTTGGAAAATACAATTATGTACTTTTCCAAGAAAAGTCCAAAGAGATCATGTGATTTCCATTTATGCATCTTGAGAAAGCATGCACTTGACAAGAATTAAAACATACTCTCTAGTGTTACTCTGGAATTCTGAAGTTAGTATATTATTTGGCACCATTTGATGAAATAGAAGGGAAAGAAAGAGCAGAAGGTATCCTCCCTGTGTATTGATATCTGAATGTGGTCAGATATATTTACAAAAAAAAAAAAAGAAGAAGAAAAAAGACAAATTAAAAGCAGTATGTGTATTGATGAAGGAAAAGAAGGACATCCAAAATTTCAGGTTACTAAATAATGTCATCAGGGACAAAAGAATTCGCAATTATCTTGTGTCAAACAGGACTCCATCTGTATGAGGCTTTTCAGTTGCTTATGCAACTGTGGGATGTGCATGTGGGATGGTCCAATGACCTTTGCAAACACCACCATCACCAGATAATGCTGTTTTACCAGTCCTTACAAAAATAGTCAACCTTTTCTTCTGTGAACTGCAGTTGCCTCATTTGACCCTGGTCCCCCCAAAACAGAACATAGAATTTCCAGTGAGAAAAAAATAGATGAAAACCAAACCTGTGACAGTATCACCACTCTGCTAATTCCTCAGGTTTTTTCCATCTAATTTCATTAGCCAAATTTACAGAGTCCATTAATAACGTCATTCCAGGTAATCTTTGCCCTGGGGATACCTTGAATAATGTGAATACCTTCATAACCACAGTAGTGAGTTATCACTGTATTTAAGTATCTGAAATCCCCAAACGGTCAATCAGATTAGGGGCATCATGACTTGCAAAAAATCCAATTCCCTCTGTGAAGACAGAGACTTTTTCCCTCCAGATCCAATGCAGGTGGGGATAGGAAAGGGCTTTGTTCTTCAAGCAACACTTTCTCACCACAGAAAAATCATGGTAAAATTCCCTAGGTAAAACAAAGTGTAACACACTGAGCTTACTTAGCACTTCCAGAGATGACCTTGGAATCACAGGTTTTATCCTCATTATGTATTTGCCTCCAGTAATCTCAAATATCACTTTGATTTCCTCCACAGTCAAACAGTTTCCCCTAGATCAAGCAGCCCCCAGACGACAAACTCAGATCTTTTGTACCAGTATTTCTCCTACTGGCTTGGACTGAGCAACTAAAAACCATCACAAACAAATCACAAACTAGTTAGACTGGAAAACTGCCTGTGTGGCCAATAAAGCTCCTGAAATGGAACATTTCCCTTGCAGGCAGCAGAGACTACACGGACCATGTAATGTGTATGGGTAGCTAGATTTCAAGACCTCAGCTCAGCGTATGTTCATACTGTAAAAGTGTGTGCAAATGCACAGAAAGATTCCACAGGTGTGGTTTCAAACACCCCTACTGGCATTACGTGCCCTTTGGTAGGGAAGTTGCTTTGTCTCTCACACAGTAGGATGTCTGATATAGTCCCAGTGAAAGTAACTGTCAGAAGAGTGCTTCCTTGTTTGCCAGTCATTCAAATGCTGGAGCTGAACACACAGCTTGCAAAGCTACATTAAATTCCCTGTATTTATCCCCTGCTGCTCTGCTCTATGAATTCTGCAACACATAAAGACTTCAGCATGGGGAAACAAGGCATACAAAAGTAAGTCTCTGATTTTTAGAGTTTAAGCTTAGACCCTACTGCAAAACAACACGACTGACAAGCTAGTTAATACTTCAAAGAACCAGAGAGAAAAGTGGGTTTTTAATGTTAATGTTAATGTTAATGCCTGGACGTGTTCCTATGTGACCTGTTCTAGGTGGTCCTGCTCTGGCAAGGGGGTTGGACAATATGGTCCTTTGAGGTGCCTTCCAATCCTTAACATTCTGTGATTCTGTGATTCTGTGATTCTACAATCTTGATCTTAACTGACACTAAAAGAAAAGATTCCCCTTAAATCCTTGTCATCTATGAAAGAATGCCAAGTGTGGTTGTACTATATGTAAATGAAGGAACATGGACAGCTCCAGCTATAGCCATGTTGCATCCTAAACTCTTCCAAAGCAGTGAAGTTTCTTCACTGTTAGTTGGGGACTGAGGGGAGAGGATGGGGAGGAAAAATTTCTCCTTTGACTTGACTTCTTACCTAGGACTATCCCAGTACAAGTCCCATGTCCAAATAATACCACTCTCCTACAAAAGAGAGTCTGCAGAAACAAACACTGAGAACAAATCAGAAAATGATGTCAATGAATTTGTGTCTTGTTTATGAGTGATGTTTTGCCATTATAATACCTTTTATAATGAACTACGGAAGTTTTTCTTTCAATGTGCTTTTTTTAAAATCTAAAATTCTTCAATGTTTTCCTCTTCTTCTCTCAAAACACTGTTTTTGTGGTAGGAAAGGTATTTACCAACATATTCCTTCAGTAACGTCAAACAGAAAAGCGGCCTTGCTTGTGGGACCATACAGCAGGTAAGCAATCTAGGGAAGCATTCTATATACCAGATACCTGTAATCTATGACTATGCAAACTTCTTTCTTTATAACTGCTTTCCATGGCACTTCTCTTTTACTTCTTCAGACAGTTGAGAACTCTGCAGATCCCCATGCAAGCCATGCACCTCCCACTATACCAGGCTGATCAAAGCTGCACCCAACCTGGCCTCAAACACTTCTGGGGATGGGACATCCACAACTTCACTGGGCAACATTTTCCCGTGCCTCATCACCCTCGCAGAGAAGAACTTCTTCCTCATTTCTAATCTAAATCTACTCTCTTTCATTTTAAAACCACTAGCCCTCATCCTATCACTACAAGCCCTTGTAAAAAGTCCCTCCCCAGCTTTTTTGTAGGCCCCCTTCAAATACCGGAAGGCTGCAGTAAGGTCTCCGCAGAGCCTTCTATACTTCAGGATGAACAACACCAACTCTCTCAGCCTGTCCTCACAGGAGAAGTGTTCCAGCCCTCTGATCATCTCCGTGGCCCTCCTCTACACTCTGTCAACAGGTTCATGTCCTTCTTGTGTTGGGGGCTCCAGAGATGGACAGAGAACTCACAAGAGTGGAGTAGAGGGGGAGAGTCAACTCCTTCTCCCTGCTGGACACGCTTCTTTTGATGCAGCCCAGGATACAGTTGGCTTTTTGGGCAGCACTCACACATTGTTGGCTCACATTGAGCTTTACATTAACCAGCACCCCCAACTCTTTCTCCTCAGGGTTACTTTCAAACCATACTCCACCCAGCCAGTATTTATACTTGGGATTGTTCTGACCCAGCTGCAGGATGTTGTATTTGACCTTGTTAAACTTCATGAGGTTGGCATGGGCCAACCCCTAAAGCCTGTCAAGGTCCCTCTGGATGGCATCCCTTCCGTCCAGCGTGTCAACCACACCACACAGCTTGGTGTCATCCACAAACTTGCTGGGGGTGTACTTGATCCCACTGTCCATGTCATTAAAAAAGATGTTAAACACACCTGTCCTAATACCAGTCCCTGCAGGACACTCCTTGTCATTGATCTTCATTTGGACATTGAGATGTTGACCACAACTCTTTGAGTGTGACTGTCCAGAAAATTCCTTATCCATCATGTAGTCCATTCATCAAATGTGGATTTTTTTGTGGTTAATAATTTGGGGTTATTTTTGTGGTTAATACTTGCCATTGACATTCTGTTTAGGTTGTTTTAAACTTTTGTATTTTTATGGATTGTTCTGCACCATTCTTCCTCAGTTGTGCTGTACATGAGGGTGACAGGACAAAACTGGCACCTTTGTGACCAGTTTCTGTTAGCAACAGCAAAGCAATGAGACTATCTCAGCACAGCTCTCTGCCAGTGACATCTATTGATATTCCTGGCAGGAGTTTTAAGCCTCCAGCCACAAGAATATTAATCAGTTTTTGTTGTCACTGTATCTTCTGCTCAGAGAAAAGCATTTCAGGGGATATTTTACCTGATAATAACCTGTGGGATTGCATTTCAGATATCAGAGAGATTAGGCAATGAACTTAGAGAAATTAGTTTCGTAATCTTGGTTCCAGGCATTATTCTGCTCCATCCTCAGCAAAGAGAGCAAATGAGACTCCAGCATGTCAAGGATGAGCCCCTGCAGAAATGGAAGCCAATAGCTTATGACTAAGCTATGCATTTGGAGAAACTTTCCCCACTGAGACCCTTTTGTTAAACAACAGGATGGAATTTATCTTATTTTCTTGAACAGTAGAAAAAATAGCCCTTTGTGTAGCATTATCAATCAGGGATTGATTTGTCTTACTAATGTTGGTGAAGGCCCCATTCCATGGGTCAGTTTGCTTAACAGGATCCTGCCTCCTAGACCTCAAGAGCTAACCCCCAAGGAATGTTTAAATCCTGAAAGCAAACTTCTCCAGATTAATTCACTGAAAGGCTAAATTAATTCAATGGCATCACCATATGCTGCATGAAATAAAGCACACATTTCATTTCTTTGGTGCCTTTTAAATATTGTTCTATTGCCAACAGACCCGAGTTATGGTCAGATTACAGGACAGATGCTGAAAAGCCCCCTCAGAGCTTAGTGAACCATGGGTAAGTGACAGACACATTTGCCTAAGCATCCCAATCTGACTGGCATTGTTATTTAGCCTATGATATGTCTCAGATATGCCTTCCCCATTTACAATGCGTATCAGTGCATTATTGCGAATAAACATCAACCAAAGGCACTAAACTCTTTCCCTGATTTGGAGGAATATCAATAACATTATAACACTCTGTGTTAAGAAAAGTCATGTGGATTTGTGTCTTGATCAGGTAGTCTTAACATACATTGAACTGGTCCTCTAAGAAATCATTAAAACTAGAGAAATGAAAATAATCACAGTTCACGTTACAGTACTGAAAAATAAAATTGTTAATTCAAGGTAATACCTCCCCAAATCCTCCTGTAATCAAAAGGAAATGGCATGTTTGTCCTGCAAACAAAGGCAAAAATAAGCTTAAGAAATCATGCTGTGACTTAAACAAGGACTGTAGGAGCTTTTGTCATAACTATTTCAGAATATATTCTGAAATGTATTAGTTTAGGTTTGTTTAAAAAATAGCTAGAAACTTTGGGGTTTTTTTTTAAGCAAATGAAAGCAAATGTGAGAATTGAAACTAACATCAATTTCAACTTCAAATAAAACTGATGTTGTATTACACAGAACATGAGAAAAGTAACACCAGAAACTGCTTTTAAAGATCCAACTTACAGAGGGAAGAGGAGCACTTGGAGATGTTTATGTGACCAGTTACAGATATTGATCATGCAGAAATTGTACTCGTTTAGACTGCAGAAGCCTGTTTTTGCTATAATCTACTATTGTACTTTCTTGAGATATTTTTATTACACAACGTGTATTTGTATATTACACTATCTGTGTTTCTTTAATCTTGCTTTATGTCCCTGACTGCTATGTCTTAAGCAATTTTAATTAACAGCAAAAAGTAGTAGTGGTTTATTCACGGGAGAAAACAATCATCACACTCCCAGACCAATCAGCAGCTTGACTATCAAGATACTTCTGGTTGCAGCTGGTTACTAACAAGACTTTTTCTGTGCACACCTGCCTATTTCACCATGTTACAAATCATTGGTAGTTTTCTTCCATGGCACGTTTATTTTCCCAATATTGCAGATGGCTGTAAGGACAATGGGATTTCTGGTTGAGGGCTCTGTACTAACCATCTGTTCCTATGATCAAAAAGGACTGAAAATCAGCTCATTTAATGGGAATTCAGCATAGGAAGTCGGCTGCTACCACTCAGAACCCAGCTGTTGGGAGGGCAATGTCATTGTTTTATCTGTCACCAGATGGGAATGTATGAGAAGTGCAGTATCTTACAGGTAGTATCAGAACCACAGAAAAGGCCATGGTACCTCACAGGAAGATCTGATATGACCCAGAGAAAAACTCAACCCCAAGTTAATCAGCAGCTTTCCATTGAAATCTTTTTACATCTTTCCTGAAGCATGATGATAATGCTCTCTGATGGAACTACACAGATTCTGGATTAGACGATTCTTTCTTTTATATGGATCAGAATTTCTGTGTTTAAAACTTACAAAGTGGAAAGAAATATAACTCAGGGAAGACTATGACCCTCTATTCTCTAGCAGAATATTCTCAGTTTAGAATGAATTTCTTTCCACATCCTGTGCTCAGCTCAGCTATAAACAAAAACGGAAAAAAAAAAAAAAAAAAGAAAAAAAAAAAAAAAGAAAAAAAAAAAAGGAAAAAAAAAAAAAAGAGGAATTTGACCAACTCCCCAAGGAAAAAAACACCCAGAAAGAGGAAGATAAAACGGCTTCAGATCACAAAAGTTACTTTTGGCTAGATGAGTATTAAATCTCATGATATTCAGGAGCTGGTCTCTCATAGTTTTCTGCAGGAGAATGACTAACACCAGCATCACTGCCCCAGGGACAACATTAACTGGAAAGAGGAGAGCAGCAGTGTGGTGATGTAGGCAGTCCCTGGTGTAAAAAGAAATTTTATTTTATGTTGGAGAGCATGAAGAATAGACCTCATGAGATTTAGAGAGAGGGAATATCTTCATATCCTTATCATTTCTAACTCACTTTACGCACATTCTTTTCACCCCTAAATGAGCACAAATAAATATAAGATGCAAACCTCCCCAAAAAGAGGGAAAAAGACAAGTTCTTACCCAGCCACATAACGAACTTGTTACATACCACTACTTGCAGTAAAATCCTATGCTGAAAGTCCTGCCAGAAAGTAACTCTTCCAATACAAACTCCTCTGAAAAGTCTCTTGAGCAACTAATTTTTTTCCTTAAGTAGCAAATAGACCAAGAGAGGTCCCTCTGAGACCTGTGCCCTGGGTATTGAGGTTCCTCCTGAATCCCAATTACTAATTTATATTTTACAGTCTTTTAAGGGGATGCAAAAACCCCTCAAACATTCTCTGTTGTGTTAGATGGGTTTGCTAGGCAAAAGGTGTTTGATCAGATTGGGTTATGGAGAGAAGCTTTTTGTTTAACTGGGGTGTAAACAAAGGATTGAATTCTGACTACTCCCTGCAGATAAATTTGAAAATCTTCAAAGGAAAGCTAAAAAGGAAAAAAAAAAATCATTTAAAACTAGAATAATTTCACTTTTTGTATAAATCTTCAAAGATCAAAGCTAATGTCTTTTACTAAATAGTAAGATCATGTGTCAGTAAAAGGAGTATTTGATTTATTTTATTTCAGTCGGCTCTGAATGCACAATGAAACTGAATTAACAAGATTTTTTTTCTACCATTTTGTGCACAGATCATGCAGATCTACATTTGATAAGGAAGGTGTGATTTTTATAATTTAACAATTAGGAGAACATCTCTTTGCTCTTATACACAGCAAAACTGCATTTCTGACAAGGTATGAATTAAAGGGGCACTCTAGTGAAATGCTAGAAGAGAAAACTATAAAGGCAAATTATTTCCTGAAGATTATTCCTTAAAGCAGCCTTGAAACATTTAGTTTTCCATTCTTTAGGCCTCTGAGTTTCAGTCTTTAATACTTTGCCCAAATGCCTTGCCTGCAAACACTCCCCTTTCTTTTATTGACAATGATCTCAGTTTGAAGGTGTGAAGATCAGTTCTAATACCTTCCATTGAAGAAAAAGCTTGCCCATAGTCAATTTCAATTTCTTGTCCCACACTAAGGAGTTACACCATCTGAAAAGTAGGATTTTACTCCTTTCTTGTTCACTTTGCTTTTGTTCAGCTGCTGATACAGCTGTAGGGAATTCTATGGAAAAAATAATTTGACAGACTCATCTGGAGCAACCTGTGATGAAGCATCATCTGCTCAGGAGTTTGCCCTCTCACTCACAGGAAAACTCCTGGCACTTCTGCCTCAGACACATGGGAGACCAACAAGGTGCCCTTGTTTAACTTACTTTCCAGGTCAATTTATGTACTCTCTTTCAGGTGTAAGGAATGTAACATTTTGAGTGGCAGGTCTTTAGGGGTAAAACCTGCTTCAAGGAGAGTCAATCTGTTTGAGTTAAGATTCTGAGTTCTGATGAGAAGCAAATGCTATAGAAATGAAGTCCACTGTGTACCGAGCACCTGAAATTACAAAATCATAATATTTAAGCAACACAGGGTCTGCACTATGCACTGGCATAAATCCCCAGATACACTGTTGCAGGGACAGTTTGTCTGCCACTTTCATTTTCATCCTCTTTTCTTAGTTTTCTACCTCCTACCCACTAGTGAGTTTCTCACAAACTCAGTCAGGAAATCTTAGTTCCTCCTCCACAAAAGATGGTATGCAGCTAAAGGTGTAGTGTGATTTCTAATAAAACCCTTCAAAACCAAAAGTGTGAAAGTCTTGCAAACATGAAATAAAGTGACACTTGAAAAACTCTCCTCATATTGATTGGGTACCTCACTTTGATTCCAGCAGCCTTCATTCCAAACTTGTATAATCATAATGCCATTCCTCCTGATCAGACACGATGTTTTGGAAACAAGACTCAGAAAATCAGAGCCACTCCCCTTCATTTTTGCTGAAAAGCCAGCATTTGGAAGTTTACAGATTTCTTTTTTTCCCCTATTTATGCAGCCATACAAAGGCTCTACAAGTACAGTTTTCTTAAGTGCTCTTCTTTGAAAGCCCCAAACAGGGGCTTCAGTAAAATGGAAGTGAAAACCTGTGATATTAGTTATAATTGTTCTGAAGAGAGAAAACTGGTTGGGAAATTCTCTAAAATGCTTCTAATGGCTGTCACATTTTACTGCATGACATCTGCACGCAATCAAAGTGTCAAGAGTTTTCACTGTCTGCAGCTCAAATTGTATTGTAAAAAGAGAATGAACACAGCGTTTATACACCAGAAACTACCTTCAGGGTCATACAGAAGGATGTGAGGTGCATGATTATTATTTTTTTTATTATTCTCAGGAAAAAAGGGACATTACCATTGTGTAATGATTCATTCTCGCTCTGAACTGAAATTCCATGGTGAAATTAGAAAAACACTGTCTTTCTATGGATCCTTTCACAAGCTCTTCATCCAAGTACAAACTTTAATCCAGAGTCACACATCTCCGGCTCTGGAGAAGTCCTTTCTTCCCCATCCCCAGTCAGTCTCTTAAAAAGGAGTGCTCTGAATATACAAATCTCTGTATTAGAAGGAAATTAATAAGGAGCCAAAAATATCTAGAATAGTATTTCTGCAATCTATCCTTAGGAAGAAACGCAGCATTTGTTCACTACTTGTTCAGCTCTTACTATTAAGTGCTTAAATTTTGGGTTCTTGAATACAGATCAGTGGAAATCTCTCCCTGCCTACATGGCTTGCACAGTCAGAGTGTCCAACAGATGGGTTGCTGGTCTGCCCCAGTCTGTAGAGAAATGTTTTGCCAACCTCGGCTCTCACACTACATGAACTAGTTGATCTCAGTGAAATGAGATATGGTTTTATCACCACCACGGACTTCAAATACGAGACAAATCAGTCATGAAGGCAGCAGTTTTCTGTGTGCTGTGGAACCCACTGCTCTACCAATAATATCGATTTAATTGTAGAAACCTCTGCATGGAAGAAAGGCCTAATCAAAAGAGACCTTGTGACCCAGGATTTATCCCCCCTTATCCAGGACAGTGGGATTTCTGCTTCCTCTGTTTTGTTACTCAGCTAGGCTTTCCAATTCATAAACTTTCTGAGGCACTTTCTGATGACATGGGTTTTTAACCACATCTATGTTTAGAAACAGCTAATGCAACAAAACTCAGTAAACAGAGAAAGAAGTAAATAAGATTATCACTCATCATAATTTAATTGTTTGGACTTGTAAAAGCTAATTTCAAGGGCTTTTCCCCCTTTCTTCAACAGAGAAGAGTTTTAGCTTCTCTCAGGGTGTTTTTTGCTGCAGCTCCTACTAGTCATTTCAGCCCCTCTTAAAGACTGGTAGAATTCATTCTTGCCTCAGAATTGCCATCTAATTCCAGTCTTTTTTGAGACTTCCAGCCTGGGGAGCATCATGAACTGGCATTCCAGCACTGAGGAGAAAACCAC
>WUAM01000164.1:3485936-3516650 GCA_024336885.1 Actenoides hombroni | reverse complement strand
TTCTGCACCCCCCAATGTGGTACACAAGATCCAGCAGTGGCCTTGGTCTGCATACCAATCCTTGGTAGTAACTCTAACCATGAGGTGTTATCACTGCTGGAAGCAGACACTGTCTGTGAGAACAGGCTGCTAACTTCAGACAGTGCAGTTAGGTAGAAGAACTGAGCTGGAAAGTAAAATCGCTGAACAGAATTAGTCCTGTTCTCTCTCAAACCAGGACAAAGCCTGATAGAAAATGAGTCTCACAAGGAAGATAAAGAACCAGAAGAAACCAAACCAACCCATACTGAAGCTTCTAATGCAAATGGCCGAAAAACATAAAGGAAAGGCAGAATTAACTACCTAGGTCTTTAGACATGTTCAAGGATTAATGCCGGGTGCATTACAGAATGATACACTTGCTTCATTACTATAGTACCGCATCTTCTGACGTCTTGAATCACCTGGGTGGGTTTTTCTCTCAAATATACTCAGCATACAATACAGTATTTCTGGGCACATGAAGATATGTAGGCTACCAGTTTTTCCTAACCAAATAATCTAGATGTTCTAACAGGTTTATAGTTGTGAGTATAAAAATAATAAACATGCCTTTTTTTTCCGTTAACCAAGTAAGTTGCAAAAGTTGCTTGAAATCTTATACTGTAATATCAATACCTGCGTATAAACAAAAGGCTTGCACTGAATGTCACTCAGTTAGGCTGATATAAAATTCCAGACTAAACAAGAATTCCAACTGCAATCTCTTTTGAAATTCTAATGGTTAGCAAATGAATTGCATAATCAAATAGCATCCTGAGTACATTTAAATGAGATTTTTTTTTTTAATAACAGATAACAGATTTTTCTCCAATTTTAAAAAATATATCTAAGCTAAAAAACCCCAACAAACAAAAAACATGATAAATGTCAGCCTATGGGAAGGGGAGATTGCAGTGCAAGTCCATGCAGACATCAATGTAACAAGAACTATGGCTTGAATACTAAGAATAAATCTCAGATATAAGTTATTGGAAGTTAAAATGCTTGTCTGTTGTGTTTGTGACTTTGAACCAAGTGAAAGGAAAGGCAAGCAAAACTATTCCTACTCCTATACTAACTAAATGCAGAATTTACTTGTATCACTAAGAGGCGCTGCTGCCTAAGGTCCGTGGGCTACTCTTGCTCATTGCACTGTGAGGTGTAGCAAAGAGTAAAACACCTGCAATACACAGATGGTACTTTTTTCATGCTGGAAGCTACATGTATTATCAGTATATATATGTCCGAAATAATATTGTTCTTCCAACAAAAATAAAATCTTTCATCTTAAAAACTACATGTTATTGAGTGGTTGCTGTATGTCCCTTCAGGAATGGCCTTTGTTTTCTTTTAGCTATGGGAGGTTTTGTGCTGGACTTGCAATCTCAGAAATAATTCTGAAGGTTATGGTGATATGGACAGCAAACTCCTTGTATCTGAGGCTGTGCAGGTCCTCAGGATGGTGATTTCCATTCAAAGGCATTTTAGAACTCTAGAGTCAACTCCATTTTCATGAGAGGATCTATGGTCAGGCTCACAGTGCTTTTACATCATGATACACAGAGAATGTTAAGTAGTATTTTACTCCTTCATTTGTAAAGATGAATCTTCAGCAGTGGGCACAGCTAAGCCAGAAAACCCCATAATTCCTGTTAAACTTGTTTATACAGGTGACTCTTACCAGCTGGTACAATTTGTTCTAATTTGTCAAGGACATTTCTCAGCAGAGTTGACAGCAAGCTGGATGTGGACTGGGATGGAGCAGGGTAATCTCAGGAATGATTTGCAGGTGAGGGAGGTGAATGCACTGGTAAAACTCATTATCGGTACACAATTAAAATGACCACAGTGCCAGGCTGCATCTGGCCATGCATTGTCTAGAAAGTATAGGGTTAATTTAGTACACTTCATTTGGTTTTGCTCTTTCCATCCTTGATGTGGACACTCTGGAAATTCCAGAGATAAAAATATTAGACCATAAGATTCTAAGTGGTCCTTATGGCTCTTCCACGGTCATAGAATCACAGAATCTTTTAGGTTGGAAAAGACCTTTAAGATCATTGAGTCCAACCATTAACCCAGCACTGCCAAGTCCATCACTAAATCATGTCCCTAAGCACCACATACACATATCTTTCAAATCCTTCCAGGGATGGGGACTCCACCACTTCCCTGGGCAGCCCGTTCCAATTCTTAACAAACCTTTCTGTGAATAAATTTTTCCTAATATCCAATCTAAACCTGCTCTGGCACTACCTGAGGCCATTTCCTCTTCTCCTATAGCTTGTTACCTGGGAGAAAAGACCTACCCCCACACCACTGCAATCTCCTTTCAGAGAGCTGTAGAGAGCAATAAGGCCTCCCCCAAGACTCCTTTTCTCCAGGCTAAGCAACCCCAGATCCCTCAGCAGCTCCTCATAAGATGCCCTTCTCTGAACACACTCCAGCACCTCAAGTGTCCTTCTTGTACTGAGGGGCCCAAAACTGAATCCAGTATTCAAGGTACAGCCTCACCAGTGCTGAGTACAGGGGCACAATCACTGCCCTGGTCCTGCTGGTCACGTTATTTCTGATCCAGGCCAGGATGCTGTTGGCTTTCTTGGCCACCTGGGCACACTGCTGGCTCATGTTCAGCTGGGTGTCAACCAGCACTCCCAGGTCCTTTTCCATCAGGAAGCTTTCCAGCCACTCTTCCCCAAGCCTTGTAGCGTTGCCTATGGTTGTTGTGACCCAAGTGCAGGACCCAGCATGTGGCCTTGTTGAACCTCGTACCATCAATTGGCCTTGGCCCATTGATCCAGCCTGTCCAGATCCCTCTGTAGAGCCTCCCTGAACACTTCTGCTCAAATTGCTGTTGTTTGCAAACTTACCGAGGGTGCCCTCAACCCTCTCATCCATATCATTGATAAGGGTATTAAACAGAACTGGCCCCAATACCAAGCCCTGGGGATGATTTTTAAGAAGAAGAAGGGAAAAACAAACAGTACTTCACTCCTTGAAGAAATGCAGAAATGAATCTATGGCTGTAAATAGAGATTAAGCAATAAACTATCCACTTCTTCAAAAAAGTGGATGATATAAAATACAACAATTCGAACCCATTCGATTTACAGCTTGTCACAATTGCTCTGTATTCCTTTGTCCTGTTAAAAGCTAATTGTGTCTTTTGAAACTATTTTTGTTCCATTATTTAAAAAAGAGCACAAACCTTAAGAAAAGGGGGATAAAATGCATTTGTAAAGTCTCTTGTAGATATAGGCTCTCATTTTAGTTATAAAAATACTAAAGGTGTTTGTTGGAAATTCTGCCCAACTGCCAATATATCCTCGTATAACTGTTTGCCACTGTAGCATACTATCAAGACATCACCAAAGCAGACCAAATGTAAGACTTCACTGTTATCTCTGTCTTCAGCAGTTGTAATAAAGCTGCATAACCCTTCAGAAGGGCATGGGCATACTGGCAGGGATGGCTTCAGAACATGTTTTCATTTATCAGCATTAAGAGTTTGGTGGAAAACATTCTGAATAATAATTAATTGATGATATAATGACTGTATTTGTGTACTTTGCTTTCCCATGAGCTCTGTCTTTAATCACATCTCAGTGTAGCATTAGCAGTGTCTGTCTTTCGCTTTATGTTCAAGTTCAGTCATTCTTTCCATTTCTAGAGCCACCACAGAATTCATAATTGAACAACTCCATGTAGAGGAAAAGTGCATTCTGCCATAATTAAACACTCTCTGTGCTGCAAACATCATAATAAATCAACATGCCAAAATGTGTTCAAATTACTATAATTCTTGTTTCTCAGACTCTCATAATGGTCCTTTAAATTCAAAGCCTGTAAAGAACAGTTAAATAAGAAATAATCTAAAGTAATTATAAAGGGAGGGAAAAGATAATTTCTCTGGAAACATAGTGACCATATTGTATTCCACGCAGAATGTTTAGCAACAGCAAGGCAATGAATGTGTGTCAACCATGAAGCAAACCATACAGCATTTCTCTTTCACCTTCCTCTGGTATAAAATTTGGAATAATAATCTTGCTGTGTGTTGTAACTCCTACTTAGCTTCCACTGCTGTTTTTAATTGTGTAAGGATCTAAAACACATCAGCTCTTCTACTAATCCCTAGCTTAAAAAAAACCAATAAAGATTAAAAAAAATCAAGTGATGGGCAGCAGACATATACTGTAGAAATTCTAAGTTGGTCTTTATTACGTTTGTAATTTTTTCCTGTAGCTGGGGTGATCACAAACTAACCTTTACCTAAAATGATATCCAAGATTCCTCCTCCTTTATCACTTCTAGAATTAGGCCTTAAGAAGATAAGCAACAGTCCTAAGATTTGTGATAAAATAAGCAGAATTAGCATAGCATGTAAATGTAGCATATTAGCAATATTATGCAGTGAGGATGGAAAACTAAAAAGTAATTCCACACACAATATGGCAGTCACTTCAAGATTAAACATTTTTTGTGTCACAGGCATTCTTGTCCATGCTGATTCATCCACACATCACATTATGTCTGGTTCTTTTTTTCCCAAAATAAAATGCAATCTTACTATCTGATTGTTTTTCTGGCAAGGACACTGTGTTTTCCTCTTGTGCTCCTTGAAAAGTGATGCAGATTCTTAAGCAGTTGGGCATTCAGCAGAAATGATCTCATTCTTTAAATCTGTAGCATCAAAACAAGACAGAAATAACCTTTGAGTGCAATGAATATTTCTGACAAGATTAAGGTCCCATGAAGGAAATGGGACACAGAATTGTTTTTAAAATCTTTAGTATGTGTCTCTCAGAAGAAAACTGAATTGACTTTTGGAGAGGAAGAATGAAGTGGACTTACAATTTTCTCATAGCTGTACCGTAATTAAAGTTATTGTTGCCAGAGTAATTTATACTCACTAAAAGCCTCTGCTTTCCCCTTTGACTGCATGAGGAATTTGACTGTAGGATGGAGTAAATTTTTCCAGTAGCCTGAGTACTCACTGCTCTTCCTACCCATCACTAGAACCATTCTTTACATTAGTGTTTTTCAGCTGCACTTTGGAACTGAAAGCAGAACTCTCCAACAGTTACTGAAATAACTTCCAAAATATTGTATGTCTATCTATGCTATAGATCGAGCTATCAATCATCATGCCAATAAAAGGTATAGGCTAATAAAAATATATTCCTAAGAAACAAGAATTTTAATACAAACCCTGACAGATCAGGGTTTTTCAGTGCGCCTTCTGTCTCCATGAGTGCCAGAGTCCTAAGGAAGCAACAGAAATGGAGGCCAGGTATGTGTGCAGCTTCTGAAAGGCCCTCAGCTCCTGCTTCCTGCACAGTGCCGTGTCACACCAAAGCATTAGGTGATTTTCAGAAGTGAGATGAATGACCTAGTTTCATGTCCTCAGGAGTTTTGGGTGGTTTTTGGTTTGGGTTTTACTGTATTAATTTATTTTTTTTCTGGCTCAGGACTTTGAGTAAATTTTCTGAGTAAGCTGGAACAGATTAAACCTCCAAAAAGTAGAGAACAGATGTGAATGGAAGAAATGTTTCTGCTCAGAAAGGGTCACCTTGCCCACATTTACTTGAAAAGTGGCTACACTTCTGTACATGTGTCCACGTACTCTAGAATGTAATTTATTGTCATAACAAACAGGTCTCTGGGAAAAGCTGCAAGAGGCTTTAAAACAGCAGTGTGGAAAGAGCGGCCAACAAGAGCAACAGCCAGTCTAGCACAGAGCTGAGCTACAGTCCGTGATCTGGGTTAATCTCAATCTCAGTCCCCCTGGAATCCCTGCAGCAAACAGTAGGTGACAAGCTCCTGTGATGGATCTGCCACAAACGCTACTTGTTCCCTGACTTTCTACCTGAAGCTCCCTCTTTCTTCAACATCCTGGCAGTAAGCTTGGCTATCAAACTGGGACCAAAGTGCTTGTGCTTTTTCTTGCTAGGGAGAGGGAATTTCGGAAGAGGCGGGAATTTCAAGGCTGGTATCTGCGTAGAGAGGGCCACTGGCACGTGGGTTATGGGGAACCACATACAGCAAGTTGGGTTTTCAACATCCCATCATCTCAGGTGTCAGAATACAGTGCTCCAGATGGACAACAAAGCAGCTGCCCTGTGTGAGCACTGCAGGGCCAGGCTGTCTTGTGCACCGCTGTCACAGGCTAAAGATGGCTTGGAACGGAGCTCTATAAATATGTATTTCTTACGCCTTCCTCACTCATTTTGCAGTTTCCTCCAAGAGCTGACAAAATTGCTTGAAAATAAAGCAGCTTTGCCCATATGTAGATGCTGATAATGTCATAAATAATTAAAGCTGGGCAGAAACAAAACCACTGAGACTTTTAAAATATTTTGCCCTAAATTAGGACAAAAAGTAGCATTTTTTTTCTAAATTGAGAAATTCTAAAATATCTGAATTATAAATATTTAAGTTATAAAAAGGCATTGTAACATAGAAGTAAAAAATAGCCTTCATTAAAGCACTAACATTTTAAGGAGGCAGAATAAAACAATATTCCCTTGAATATTTGTTTTTCATTTTCCACTGAATTTATTTATTTGTTTTTTGAACCTGTTGTAACTCCATTTCAGTAAGATTGCACTGAAACAGAGCAAACTGTTTCAAACACCATCACCATGCAGCCACCACACTGGGCTCTTATCAGGCACTTTGTATCACTGTGGCCTACACCTGCACAAATAGATATGTCCCGGCTTGAGCTGCCTTGATGGGAAATCACACCCTTTTTGCCAATCAAGGATGGGTCATACAGATATGAAAAGGGCAGAGCTATGACCAAAAAGCTGAACTGGCTTTGCCAGGTAAGGTTAAGCAGCCTCAGGCTCTCACTCAGGGTGCTCTATGAATGGAGATACACCTAATCTTTTGTCATGAGAAAAGCTATGCATATGATTTGCGTATTCCAATTTTTTATGGTTTTCTATGAACTGATGTCTTGGAAAACATGTTTTTTCATGTAACGTCTTCCTTTGAAGTGTGAAATAGAAATGTGAGAAAACCTCAAGTGCTGTAGGATGCTGCCTCTGTTCCAGTTGATTATTCCACCTTTTTAACGTATTTTCTGGAGTTCTTTTTCAGCACAAGATCCTGAGCCACTACCTCATACCATAGCCCCTCTGTCCTGGAAAACGGTGACTGGCTTCATGAGTAGCTTCTCACTGAGCCAAAGCTCCCCCAGGGACATCTTTGATGGACTACAAATCCTACTTGGATATAAAACCACCATGAACCCTAGAATCAGGAGAACCTTGCCGCTTCACAGAGGTGTTTTCACAAGCCAGCACTTGCATATATTCTTAGATTTCAGAGACAGAAAGGCCTTATGTCTGCTCTTCTGACTACTCATCCATCACAAGCCTTTAAATGGAAAAGCAAAGTTTACATAGTTTGTGAGAGTCCATTTTGCACAACAGTTCAGAATTCAAGCCCCTGCTGCAGGACCTTCCGTCTCGTCCCTGTTCCAACCTCCCTTTTTAAATTTCAGGCTGCATCCAAATACATCTGAGCTGATCCCCCTACAACTGTCCTGGGATCATGAAGAAAAGGAGAAGGAAGGGAGGAAGGAGAACTTTCTTGTCCAAGGAATTACGAAAAGGGATGTTTTGACTGTTGTTGTCTATTGTGTACCCAAAGTAAATCTTCTCATCTTTTGATTGTCTGTTTATAGGCACCCTGGCAGGTCTACCTGACTGACACCATCTGTTATTCCTGGGCTTGGGGAAAGAAATTAGTGTCTTCAATCTCTGTAGGGAGCCATACAGAAACAAATGCTGAAGACCTAGTTGCTGTCTCTAATATACTGTAAAGGCTTAAACCAGTGATATTTCCATCTTCAGTTGAATTAAATTTAGGCTGTGGGCAAATGCCCAAATCTTTTTGCAAGTTGTTGCAAACATTAGTTGACAATAAATATGTAACATGAGTATCCAGGACGTCTATGAGGAAGAGGTGTTAAAACAACATTTCTGCAGACAACTGTTTAAAATAAATCCTTGGAAACTTGCAGCTGAAGTATGTTTCATAATTTGTAGACTCATTACCTTAAGGCCTGAGCTTTTACTGGGTGGGGGGGAGGGGGGAAGTATTTTTAAAAAACAAGAATGCCTTAAATGTTTAAACAGAGTAAGAACTGTCTAGGGAAACTATGTGAAAATTAAGCCTCCCTTATTGGAGTTCTTTACATTTTTTCTTTTCATCTTTATCATTGCCTTATTGTGATGTTTTGGGTCAATTAGATTTTCATCTGAACTGACAAAGAAGAACTCCTTAAGGAAAGAAAAAAGAATATTAGTTAATTGTACCAGAATTAACTAGATGGATTTCATGAGGAAACTTGCTGAGAAACTTCAAAGGTTATTAATAAAATGGGTACTGTCATTCCTGGGAGCTAAAAAAAAAAAAAATACCAAGTGCTTAAAGCTTGAAATGTTAGATACTATACATAAAAAGTCTGGAGGGTGGTAACTTACAATAGCAGTTACTAATATTCCTACTTCCCTTGCTTTAAGGAGAAATATCTCCATAGCTGTGAAATCGCAGCTTAGAAACCTCCTAAATTACATGCTATGGAGCTTTATTGGCTGCTTTATTCAAGCAAGAGTTGGTTGACACTGCCATAGTAGTGTCAGAAGCTGTTTGCTTCATAAAATATCTCTCTGATTAGACTGTGGACAGATATCTTGGCATTTAAGCTATTAGACTGTGGTGGATTTCACTGAGTTTAGGGATACATTTTTCTTAAGCATTTAATATCTTCTTTCAGACAGTAAAATTAGAATTAACACATGCTCATCTTTCTTTAATCAAGGCATATTGTGAAGGGCTTCCCACACAGCTCTTATTGTTTCTGTGATCTTCTTCCTGCTTGCAGAGGACAATAACCCAATGCTGCTCCAGTAAACAACCCCTTGAAAGAGACCTTGAATCTTTTTATGAAAGATCTGTTCCTATTTGGTGCTTCCAGATTAGGTTTTTCTCTTTCAGGATAGAAGTCTTCTGTGGGTGACTGGTGCTTTCCTGCCTTTCCTGTTATCCTACTGCTTCCAAGCAGTGGGACAGGATCAACATCTTTCTGGAAGTTCTCTGGCAGTTTCCAAAAGTGCTAAGTGACAATTAGATGTACAGCACCAGGCACCACACATTTTCTGTCAGCCACAGGGGAAGATACAGACTTAATGTCTTTCATTGCTGCCCTGAGCCAGGTACTAATATATATACCAGAAAGTGAATATAAAATAGTAAATATCAGACTGATACCATATGTACCTTGAACTTAAAACAATACGTATTACCTAGCAAGGTGCAGGGCAAAGGGAATTCATGTCCCTATACTATACAGACATAGTATCATCATGCTAAGTGATTTCCAAATGTAACATCTAAAGGTAACATTATTTTGAAGGTCATTAGCATGGTCTGCTATAATGGTGGTAGATGCCACAAAGTCTTAAAAATACAAGAAGCCAGCAACAAACACTAGATGATGATTAGTAAGCTGTTTGGTTAAGAGATTTCTCTGGAGACTAAAAATGGTTAGTACTCTCTAGTCATAATTAACTCCAGCACTGTGAACAGTAAAGGTCAAAACTGAAATATGTGGCAGACTCAGACTGACTGCATGTTGCCGTGACCTAATTCTATCCAACTTACTACAGAGACCTCTTTATCACAACCAGCAAAATGATTCTGCTAGAATGAGGAAAAAAGAAGAGAGAAAATACTATCTCTGAGCTGACTACTATCATCACAGTGAAATTGTATCACCATACCAATGCTATCCAGTGGCAGAAAACATCTCCTCACTCACCTTAAAGTGATTGTGATAAGTTAATTAAGCATTTTATACTCTGTTAGATGATTGTCTGCTTATGTGTAAAGATTTTGAGTCTTCAAGGTTAGCAGCATATATGTGCACACTTCAGATAATACATTCTCACTAAGCAAACCCAAAGGTGCCTCTAGAAACATCCTATTGCAGCCAGACTTTAAGCACTGGCGTCCAGGCAAAAATGGAGGGGGCAATTGGTTTATGTATGGAATTGAATTGTATTGGCCTTAAGCCTTCAGTTAAGCTTTCCACTGAAAATTATGGAAGGAAAGTTGAATGAGTGGCCTTTTTTCTTTCTTCAGCTACTATTGACATTATTTCTATAGCTCCACTCCCATGCACCTTTTTTTCCTTTGCTTTCAGGAATGGCTAAAGAGAGCACCCGGGAGGCGGGGATTACCTGCCATCTCCTTCACTGCAGTGACAATCACATGCAGCATGCAGGGAACTGCAAAACTGTGAGATAAAAGAACATAGCATTTGAAAGAGCAACCTGAAGAAGCAACATGAGAGCATGTAGATACAAAAGCTTGCTTTGGGAGCAGCTGTTTTTGCAGCCCCAGCTGTTTATCGATGTGTGCAAGGAGCTATTGTTTTAAACATCGTGTGAGCTTTACTGCCATGGGGATGCCACATACATGTTCCACTTCCATGAAGAAAAACATAAATGGCCTTGCTGGTTGCAAAACTTTGGAGAACAGTCACCACTAATGAGGCTTTGCCTTTTTAGCTTCTCTGTGAAAAAAGTCAGCAGATCTTTTTCATTCACAGGCACAAAAGAAAGGGTTGGGGAAGATGCTGACTTCCAGGCTCTGCAAACACTAACAGAAAATATAGTCCCACTGGACTACAAGTAATTTATTTTTTTGTCACTCTGTTGTGAAATCACCATATAAATTTCCCACCATTGTGGGAAGATTAGATTCCATGCATTCAAGTGGCCTTAAATGTAGAAATAAGATGCATTCAGAGGTTAATTAAACTGTCCCCTGAAAGTTCCCATCATCCTGTTATATGGGAACTCATTAATACAATGAAGGTGGGATGCAGTTGGGAGGGATGAATTTTAAAAGACATTTAATTGAAACTAATGGAAGGCAGGTACAAAACCTAATTGGATAACAATATGCTAGGAGTAATTATTAATGGACCACTGTTAAAACTGAGGGATCGATCAAGTGGCATTTTTCTATCAAGCTTGAGGCAATAGGAATCTGGCCCAGGTCCAGTTTCATTCCAAGTTTCATTTGTAACCTGGATGATGGACTAGAAAACATTTCTATTAAATTTGCAGACAACAAGAAACTGCAGGGGACTGAAGGGATATTGGCTGACGGGATTAGAATTCAAAGTTGGAAAAATATTCAGGAGAAGATACGAGAGGGAATTCAAGGAAGTGATGCAAAGTGCAACATTTAGGCCGTAGTTCCACAACTGTGAGATCTGTGCATTGCTTGATCACTTACCATTACCACTTACCTTAGTAGCAGATATAATGTTTAATGTCCCCATTTGTAACCTATTACTGCATGAGCAACACACCACTTTCACCTCTAGCTCGAGCAGCAGCAGAAGCAGCAGGCTGGCTACCTACCTGGAAGTGGCCAGGTACTTTTGTGATGAGGCACGGACCTGTTCAAAGCACATCACACACGTCAAGGTGAGTGGGCACAGAAAGGGCCAGTGCAATTGTTCAGCAGCCAGCGGTACCAAATCTGGGCTGCTGTAGTCCTGCAGGACTTCCCAACTACATTCCCATCCTTTTCTTTTTGCTAGCACTGCTTCTAATGCAACCACATGCTGAGACGGTTCAGAGGGTTGACAGCTGCCTCCACTAAGAAAGTGAATATTTCTCAGCCAGAGAAGCTCCCAGAGCCAGTTTACCACATAATTATACGAGCTTGTGCAACGCAAGGGATAGAAACATACATTGCAGTTAAGGGGTACAGCAGAACCACAGCAGCTCAGATGCCATCAGCTTCAGGTACCATAGCACTGTAAAAAGAGAAGACTCCACTAAGGCTTCTTTGTGAAGAACTCACTCCAGCCATGAAGATAAACAGACTGCCTCTCCAAAACCATCTTGTTCCATCAGAAAAGAGATGCTCATAGCTATGACATGAGCTCCAAATATGGGAGGATTGGCTGTAGAAAATATACTTGATCCCCTGAAGGCCACAGCAATAGCTCCTAGGAGGAAGAGAGTCATCTCTCAGACTAACCTTACCAGGATTCTGCTTCTTTGCTATCTCCTGCATGGTATTTGCAGGGACGAAAAGGAGCAGATGGCACATGGCACAAGGCAAAGAGGGAGAAGCCCAAAGCGAGCCACAGTCACCACCTGTGCCTGCCACAGCTTGTTCACTCACCCGGGATAAATGGGAGGGGCAAAGTGTACAGAATGCCCTGACGGACTATTTTATGCAAAACCCCTGACTGCTGCTTGCTGTGAAATTATGCATATGCTGGAGTGAAAGCAATAGACAATTGTTTTCTGCAAATCTTGTTCCCAGTCTCTTTTTAACGGTGCTTGCCCTGCTTTGCATCCTGGACCCCCAGCTTGTGCCAGAGCAGACACAGGGCTGGCTGAGCCTATAGCCCAGAGGCTGTTATTTCCCTGAGTATTCCCAACACTGTCCCAATAGCCCCCGAAATTATTATTCCAAATTTTTCTGCTTGGCAAAAGAAAAGTGCAAACTCAACCCAAAGCTGTTCAAGTGTAACATACTTTGTTAAACCGTAACGAAGGGCTGAGCCGCACAAAGACACCCGCAGTTTGGAGAGACAGAGGGTGTAGCTGCAGCTGCAGCGGGTTAAATCCCAGGCTTGGTGTGTTCCATCATGGGCCCTGCTGCACCCACCCCATCTAGTGACCCTTACAACCTGCTGTTCCTCGGTAGAAGGTATTTTTCAGCACTAGAAGGAATCTTGGTCTTCTGGGGCAATATATCAATTGGTGGTGGAGGAAGCTGCAGATCTGCAGAACATGGCAGACAGTGCAGCGAGCCCTTGGCCACTAACTCTCCATCACCCGCTCACACTTCAGCAAAAGCTGGAAACATGATCACCTGGACAGAATCCAGAAGGGAGCAATAAGAGCAATTGGTGGTCTAGAAAGATAAGGAAAGATTAGAAGAATAAGGTCTATTTATTCTGTGGAGGAAAGACAAAGGAAAGCCTCAGAACAGTCTTCAAAACTTTCTAATGGTGCAGAGCAGAGCACTGGAATGAACTGCTCGCAGCAATTACACTCGCTTTAAGTCTTTAGTTGCTGCTCAGACGAGGCCTCGTGAGGAACGTGGTGGTACAATCTTGGGATGAATTGATGGGTTGTGCCACCTCTGCCTAAATTTTTATGATTTTATAATTAATACACATCATTACATTTGCATCCTAGAGCAGACAAAGCAATAAAGAGAGTCATTAGATGTGGAAGAGGATTACAGGGATTTAGTTAAGAATATTGCTGTAATCAGAATCTCTGCTTATTGCACTGAAAGGATTCTTGCTCAGAAATCAGAGGCCCAGACAACTCTGCAAGTCATACTATGCCTCTTCAGTCTTCCAGTTACTTATTACTCAACTGCTCTTTTAATTATGTTCATCATAATTTGCTTTAACTAATTTTACTGAAATAAAAAGCCCAACTCATATATATCAAAATCAGAAGTAATTTATAACTTGCATTTGTATAAACAGAATACATTGCCACCTATTTGGGCACTATTCTCTGGATTTAATACTGCTAAACCACATTAAATTCTTCATCCAGCTCTTCTTAAGTCCCTCAGTTTATTCCACTAACCAGTATGTTCCAGAGAAATGCTTCTGGAATCACCTCCTGTCTTTTCAGATTGCATCAGAATGGTTCCAGGAATTACTCTGTCAATCAAACCCACTTTCCTGAGCTACCTGCATGATCCGATTTGACTATACAAAGCAGTGATAACAATGAAATAGAAGATAGCACAGGAACTGCTTCAACAGTCCCGGGCTCCTCACTTAGCCAGTTTTCTGGCTTCTAGGTTCTAGGTTGAAGGGGGAGCTGATGTGGGGGCAATTAGTGTGTTTCTTTCCTTTATTTACAAACAGGTTCTCTTTCTCTAAATACAAGAAAAATCAAACAGTACACAATTCTGCAGCTCTCAGCCCCAAATCGCTCCCATCAAAAACCAGATTAAAAATCTCTTTTTCTTTCTCAGCTTTTTCTCAGGTCACAGCACCAGACTTCTGTGGGTGTGCTTTATTCTGTATTTATTTATTTGAGTGATGTTTCTGCCTCCTTATATAAAGACAAGCGAAAAAGAACAAAGCAACACCCAACAAATTCCTTTGCTGATATCTGCTTTCTTTTGGGTGGAGCCTGCTGTTATTTCAGCTGCTTTCTTCCATGGAAGTGTTTAGTAACTTCTTAAGAGTCAATCTTAAATGAGGAATCGTATAATGCTCTAAACATAACAACATGCTCACCCTTGCTGAATGTGCTGACAAATCCTGATTTTTTACCATAGCGTAGGACTTTGGGCCAAGTGGAGAAGAAGATGATAAAGCAATCCTTTCATTTTTTTCATCTGAATTTTGCAGAGGTTTCATATATGCTTAAATTAGCTTTGTAGACGGTACTTCCCTTGGTCTTTGTCTTCTCTTCTGTTTATTTATACTATTTTAGCCTCTCCAGCAACACTCAATAAATAATAACTTCCTTTCTGTTAAAATCTACCATAGTATAATGTTTATTATAATACAAGTTTGCTACTGTTTTAGCTGAAAATCACCATCACTGCCAGCCTGAGGAAGCTTAACTCACAAAGTTGTTAGTACAGACTAGCAATTAAGAATTTAACTCACAGAAATTAGGAAAATGAAAGTAAATGCAGATACAGTTTGGCTATATAGTATACACAATCCTGCATGAAGTGAAAGTCAAAGAATTTGTTATTTATATTACACAGAATCAAAATACTCTTAATGTAATAGCATTTTGATACTCATATGACAGAAGAAACCAACAGAAATGTATTTCCCAATGACATTGAGTCAGTAAGTTTGATTCAGCTTGCAGCTTATTTCCAGTTTGCAGACTCAACAGACTTCCAGTCCTAGTGGAAGAAAAGCTAACTGCCTATTTTCCCAACAGAAAACTCCTCAGAAAGAACTGACAAGATCTCAGGATTTTTTTGCTCTTAAAAAAATGAAAGTGTCCTGCCAATTCGAAAGACAGAAGATTCCTTAGTATTCACTGGGAAGAATTGTTCTTTCCTTTTCTCAGCTTGAAAATAAAAGTGCATGGAGAGATTTTATACTAGACTGACTGTGGCCCACAGTGCAATGTGTCAGCTAGCAGGTGACAAGGGCAGCTCAGAAGATAAGCTTCCATACAGATATGCAGACTTGGTATAGTCCACCTTTAATATGCTCCTCATGCAGGCATCCAGATGTCAATGTGATTTTCCCTCTTCCTCTCCATAGTCATTTTCTTCCTTTGGAACAACACACTTTGCACTACGTACATGTCTCATCTGAAACCCATCCTGGGAGCTCCTTACCAAGACAGACCCTAACACACAGGCTTTCTTTAAATCTTTGTTGGCAAGTTCCTCTTGAGGCATACAGTAAATTCACTGAAATGAAAAACCAGGTCACCCCACTGTACCTTGCCAGTGAATCATTGCATAGCTCCCATTCCTCTGCTTCAGATGCAAGTACCCTGTTTAGCCACTCCATTACATTTTTGTGACATTTTAAACAAACGTTTCGCTATTTTCCTTTCGTAAAGTGAGTCCAAAGCAGCACCAAATCACAGTCCTCTACTTGTTCTGATGATAGCTTTTATAATTCTGTGGAATAAATTAAAGTTTTGTTATAAAATGAGGTCCTTAAAAGACTGCTACCTGAGGTCACCAAAGAGATCATACAGGACCTGTTACACAAAGTCAGCTAGGAAAAGTGAGCTAATGGTGACAAACCATGACAATGGTAACAATAATGCTGCTCAGCTACCTTATAGTTGTTTCTAGAGTTTTCCACTAAAATAGCACTTTACATGCAAACAGGAAGTCAGAACCTGCTAATAAGAATTTGTGAAAATTACACACTGTTTTGCAACAAACAAGCATTATGTTAATGCACAAAGTCTAAACACTCTTTTGGACTAGATTATTATCCCCACGGTACTTCTGAAAAGGCAGAACTGTACAAAGGAGACCTGCACTAGCTCAGACACACAGTCAAACAGTGGCACAACTGACCTCAGTGCTCCTGGGTACATTTCAGTATTGCTGTAAAGTAATAATTTTGGGGAACATGAGCTAGAACGCTTCTTCTGCAAACTCCTGTAACATTGCTTTCATTCTCACTCCCAGACTTTTCCAGACAATGACTGCAGTCTCTAGCAGAGCTGAGCTACCATCACACAGCAGCAGGGAAAACCAGGGGATTATAACAAATGATGCACACAGGCTGTCACAGGGAACTTGGAATGAGGACAGAGAGAGGTTAAGCACCAGCAAGAGGTCATTCTGTGTAAACAGAAGTGGAGAGCACTGAATTTAGTCAGCTGATTATTTATCTCATATTAAATTTTGCTTGAACATTTGGCCGCGGGATACAAAAATGTTAATGTGACTCTGTGGATATCCTTGAAAGCATAATAAATTTGAAGAGCAGATAGATAACCTCATGGAAATAAATACTTTGGACCATGCTAAAATGGCACTCATGACAATACCACTTAGACATTAGAGATATTACAATAATTGGTTTCATGTAAAACAGATAGCTAAAGACATTGGATTAGTTCCCAGGAGTGTGCTAGAATGCATCACTGGAGATGGGTTCTTTAATTGAATGCGTATAGGAATAGATGTAACAGCTTGAGCCATGCACAATATGTCACAAACCTTAACAACTACGGCTACGTTTCATTTTGCACACCATCCCATCCCCATAAAACAGCTTGTTTCAAATTTAAAGGGACAGAATCCATTCTATTTGCTTAAGTGGAGTTTTCTATTCTTTGAGGATGGAAACACATCATGCTGCTTTTTACTGAAAAGAACCTAGTACAGTCCTGGAGCAATATAAATAATAAATATCTCTCTTACACATTTATAGAGAATCCATCAGTATGATACATATTTAACATACATGCACTTTAAATTTCATTATATATGCATGTGAACATCAACTCTACTTTCTGGGTTTCCATATATTGTCCTGTATAACTGGTTTATAAATACGGGCTAAGTATTTTTATTTTCATTATCTATTTTTGAGTACATTTATAGGGGCTGAAAAACTGTTTTCAGATATGTTTATCCTATTCCTACTTGGGGAAAGTAGTATCTCTCCATTTTTTTAAAAGGAGCTGCCAATATCTAGACTGGTTTTTTGATTAAATTCAGGAAATGAAGAATTTTCATTGGTGAAGTGTACCTACCCTGTTCTGATTTTGCAGTTGTACATGTGGAAAAGTAAATACAGAGATACTCAAGCCAGAAGGACTACAGACCACTCTGATCAAATAATCAGACATCCTGCATTGAAGAACTTCCTCTAAACTTATTTTCTTTTCCAAGAAAATAGGTATCATAAAGCGAACCATCATTACCTTCAGCCAAAACCAACTGTGCACTGCAATGGCTCTTTTATGAGAGTTATCATAAGACAGTAACTTTGGAAATAAAGTGGTGTGTTGTCTGTTAGTGTAAAGATAATGAAAATATGTGAATGGAAATCATGTGACTTCCTTGGAACGTTGTATTAAATCTCTTGAATGACTCTCATAAATTGCTTTCAAGTTACTGCACTATTTTTTTTTTCCTGTGGTTAGAGATGAAACAATGTAGTGTTTACTCAACAAGTTTTCCAACACTTAAGAAATGCTTCAGAAAAAGTCTGAGCTGCTTTCAAAATGGCATATGTGCTTTGAAGCATATACTGGAATTCATTATAAGCTTTTGCAGAATCTATTATTCTCTTATGGGACAAAATCAGACTGTAAAGCCATAAATGTCAAATTATGTTGCTTGCAGTATGCACCAAAGTAGCCTCGTTTCAGAGGTGTTCAGAAACCACACACTCGATTCACAACTGTGGGAGCTGTGGTGGCTCTGTTTTTCTGAAATGAATTTCAGACTGTTACATTATTTATAGACACCATTAACTTAAATCTAAATGAATCACACAGAAATAATGACCAAATCTTGCTTTTTTAATTCACGAAGATAACCTAATTCAGATGAGTGAGACTGGGCACGAGGATAACAAAGCAAGAAAGATTTAGATTTGGATCTGTGAGTTTAATAAAAATACTGTTCAGATGTTTTTAATTTAGGCAAGGAAAAGCTAACAGTCAATTAATAAGCTGAGCTCAGAGAGCCTGAATCTCCTGAGCAGCCTCCCTGTTGGTCCCAGGAGGGAGTGGATTGCATCAGCTCCCAGTTCAGTGAAGATACTTTCCCTGACCTGCCATTCATGCACATGGCAGTTAGGGGGCAAATCGTCACGCTCAGCTTACTCTGACCCACACGGACAGTCCCGTTCTGCCGAGCCACGTTTTCTTCACGTACACTACTTGGGATGCTAATGCAGAGGAAATAAGGGGCTGCTTCAGGCTCCTCACACTTAGCACAGTGAGCAACTGCACTGCGTACAAGCGCTACTGCGTTTGAATTCCTAACGCCAAGTCAGTTGTTAGTAGTTATCTTTTTATTTCCTTCATACAGTACTGTAAATGTTAACAGAAATGAAGGATTTTAAAAAAATATTATTTTTAATCAGATAAACTTACCAGCTACTACACACCATGCTGGCATGTCATTTGTTTCTCTTCATTGATAATATGCTCACAGCTTTTTGCGCCAAGGCATGAAAAGTTCCTTACTTACAGCACAGGGTATCACATCTCCTTGGATTCCAAGTGTTGGCATTTTCATGGGGGACTATTTAAACCATTTGTTGATACAGCAATCTAAATTTTTTTTGTTATTTTAAGGCACATCATGATTGTTTCCCTTTTTCTTCCTATCCAGAGTTTAACAATGGCTTGTTTTTTTCCTCCGGATACTGACGATAGATTCTTTTAGCCACTGACAACCGTGTACTCACTACCACTTGTCACTACCTTCATTAGTGTCATTAGATAGTGACACCAAAAGACAGACTGGCAGATACCTTAAGACAGTTAGTGCAACTCTGCTCAAACACAAATAGAGCTGATTTAAAAGGACTGAACTTTGCAGCACCCACAAGTCCGTACATTTCTACCGAAGTTCGTCACTGTCTGCCACTAATCCTACAAAGCTGGGTAGGGATCAGCTGCTGATAACACCAATGAGAAAGGCTCTTTGTCATAACACTCTTGTTGTTTTGTACATATTGAAGACCTTGTAAGCCGGGTTTAGATTGTCTGTTACTTAGCAAACATTAACAAGTGTATATAATTCAGTGCTTCAGACAAATTTTATTTTTCCTTTTGTTTTTTTTTCCTGTTGTTTCCATTAATCACCAATGGTATTATTTACAATTTAAACTTACCATTTAATTCACTGTCCACAATAAATACCTCATAAATAAAGATTTGATTTTTTTTTTTCTCCTTCTCTTTAGTGGCAAAATAATGATTGCATTGATAAAGTTCAAAGCTAGAATGTTTCGCCTGTAGTGGATTTATTATTACCATTATAAATGTTATCTTCAAAGAGTTAAAGTTAGTTAGTTATCCCAAACCTCCCTCTTTAATGAAATTATTTTGTTTCCTTAAACTGTGTTTAATAAGTAATAAGGGGCACTGGAAAATTAATACACATCCTGTATTGATTTAGTTTTAGTTCATTCTGTTTTCTCTCTGAAGTCTATAAGCCTTCAGGTCCTATCTAATGTATTAATTTCTGACATGCGCATCTTTCTCCCGCCTAAGTGCCTCTGCTGTTCTTGAAACAGCCTCAGAGATTATTTAAATCCTTATGCTTTGCTTTTTCAGCTGTTTACCATTTCCCACATAATTTTATTACATACGCCAAAACACTATAATTGCACTCTAAGAAATTCTGTTATCAGATCAAGTCTAACGCAGCACTGAACAGCATCATCCAAGTGCAGACCCTGCATCCACGGTCCTGCAACGGCAGGAATTCTGCCAGACCCTCCCATGAATTCTAGAAGTGCCTGGCAGCAATTCCACACTTAGGATTGCGTTTCAAAATGGATAGCTACTAGTGATGGAGGGTAATGACTTCGTAATAGGTTGTGCATAAGTAGGTATGATGCAAGTGAAGTTAAGACTGTCGTGCTGTGGTAAGTGTAATGAAAGCTGACTGCATAATTATTTAGATGACAACATAGGAAATACAATGGTGTGCTTAAAACCCACAAAATGCTAAATTCAAACCCACAGCGTGCAAGGTCACTGTGAGTGAAGCAGCTAGATTTAGCAAAGTGAGGTGCCAGCTGTAGCATTAGTTAACGTATTTAGGATGAGCCTGAAAGTATGGGAGAGATCCACTTTCAAAACCAGGCTCCTAAACACAATTCCAAGAGGGAAAAGGTGAAGAACGAATCTCTGTATGTGAGTCTTGTCCCTTTATGGGTACCAGGCATAAAAAGATGGGTAAGCATATCAGCAGTTAAACTGAACTACATGAGAACAGGGATTGTATAAACAAACCAAAGTACTTTTTGTTTCCTTTTTCTCAAAGGAAATTAAAAATGGCTTCTTAGATTGGTTTTGGTTTTAAATTGGACTTAGAATGTTTCACTTGCAGAAGTTAAATACCAAGAAAAGGATGTTAGACTCATAGAACTAGTGCAGAAGACATGGCTGTTTTTAAAGTCCAGTGATTACAACATTCTTGTAGTCATTCTCAAGCTCGTTGGCTGCTTTAAGGGCTTTTAAAACACAGGCTACATTTTCTAGTGTATATTAGTGTACATTAATACACTGTCCCAACTCCAAAGTGTGCTTACACATCTCCTGGAAGACTTCAGAAATTGCAAACCTATGCCAGGGACTGTTCTAACAACTAAGCAGTATGGCTGATTGCACTCCAGCACCCATGCTGGTTTTGTTGTACCTTTAACTTACCACTGCAGATGTGAAAAGCTGTCCCTCTCAATGCAGATGCACTATGCTCTGGTTTTCAGTGGGATTCTTCTCGTGTTCACTTGCATCCATTACTTAAACATTATCTGAAAAAGAGGGACAATGTTTCAAGTCTAGAAGGCAGATAACTCACTTGAGCTACAGATTTGAATTGTTGACTTCTGCATCTCAAGACAAACTCCCTGATGGAAAAGAAAAATTTCCAAACCCTCTAAATGTTTACTGGTTATTTATGGAAACTTAAGACAGACATAAGACAGACATATTCACAATTCTAAATACACTGCCCACCAGTGTGGAAGTGCTTCCTATTTCATAACTCCATAAAATCAGACCCACAATTAAATTGGTGTTTTGTAACTGAAACCCTGGTACACAAAGCAGAGTCTAAAATGGAAGACGGAATGGCTGTACCAATACTGCCCTGTAAAATCATCCTCAGAGACAGCACCAAGGTCAAATCAACCGACTCTGATTAATCCAGCTGAGAAATACCCCTCCATGGAATGCCAGATGCTTACACCCGTACTCACCTTCGCCCAAGGCTGCTGGCCACTCAGAAGCTACCCTCTACGCTGAGTGCTTCACAGCAGCCTGTCTGTGGTGATGTGCTGCCTCAATTCCCTTTCCCCAAGCAGGAGCAACTGAGACAGGCAATGATCAGACTCTTGAATAATCAACTTCTGCTTGCGGCCAGTACCCAAGAACACAAGAGCACACAAGTGAAAATATGACATTAATTTGAGATTTAACCTTCAGTGTCCTGCAAGGGGAATGGTCTAAAGCTGATCCCCCTTCTGAGTCTTGTCAAGTCTGGAGAAGCCTCAAACTTCTGGAGAAGTCTGGAGTTGTGAAGAAGATGATGGACCCTCCAGCACAGAGATGGACTGACAATATACTGTAGAGATGAAGTTTTCCTCCCAAGAACTCCCAAGCTATGTACAGTTCAGCTCTAAATTTTAAGCAGATGTCACAAATACAGTTCATAGGGTGGTCCTGCATTAGCATGACTCACCTTGTAGGATGGACAAGACACTACTCCTGGAGGCCTGAGGCTTGAGCTGCCATGCAACCCTTGAGAAATTGGCCAAGGTAGAGGAGGCAGGCTTGGTGTTTGCCTCAAGTTGATGTCTCACACTCCACAGTCTCATGGTATTATGGTATAATAAACAAGGTATCATCACCATTCTGACACTGTGGTGCCTGGTAAAGCATCTCCTTGCTGGGACACCTTAGAAGCATAGAGAGTAGGCCACATCAGCAACAGTCCAGACAGCACTAATCCTGAAGGATGATGTAATCCTAATTTTTGTCCACTTCAGCCTTCACTCTCAGTTTCCCTTTCTCCAGCAGCTAACTCTTGGGCTGAAGCTTGAAGGCCATTAAGCCACCTCATACTAATTTATTTCACATTTCAGTATGCCAGGTACTAGAAGATAACATTAAGAAAAAAACAAATATGGATGGAAAGTCATTAAAAGTATGAGTAAGCTCAAAAGACAGACAGAAAAGCTTTGTGGCAATTAGATTCAGAAGTGGGCGCTGGGGCTTTCCCCTGACAAAGGTCAGCAGTCAACTTGACTGTGTGCAACCAGCAGACATTTCTGTTAGGTTGCTTTCCTAAGATATGAGATAAGACAGTATTTCCTCATTGACTATAAAAGGAAGAATTCTGCTCTGAGACACGGTTCATTTTGCACTGGACTCGTACCCTACAGAAGTTTTCACCTACATCTGTCCTAGTATTTTTTAGAAATCTGTGAGAAGTGTGTAAGATTTCCTCCCTAATATTCTGGGCACATCTTACTGATCCCCAAGAAAAATGTACAGTTTTAACTACAGACTTTTTGTCTATCATTATTAATATCCATTGAGCCTGCTGTTGGCCGCGGGCTCAAAAGGAGTCAGGAGTGAGCCCTGGCAGCCAAGAGGGCAAACCCCATCCTGGGGAGCATCAAACACACCTAACCAGCTGGTCAAAAGAGGTGGTTGTCCTGCTGGGTTCAGAGTTGGTGCGGCCTCAGCTTGAGTGCTGTGTGCAGGTCTGGGCCCCACAATTCAAGAAGGATGTGAAGGTCCTTGAATGCATCTTGAGGAGAGCAACAAAGCTGGGGACAGGGCTGGAAAGAATGTCCTGTGAGGAGCAGCTAAGGACTATGGTCTTTAGTTTATGGAGAAAAGGAGGTTGAAGGGTGAACTCATTACTCTCTACAGCTTCCTGAAGAGAGGAAGTGAAGAGGGAGGTGCTGAACTCTTCTCCCTGGTATCCAGTGACAGGATATGTAGGAATGGTTCAAAGCTGCATCATAGGAAGTTTCAGACTTGACATTAGGAAGCATTTCTTTACAGAGAGGGTGGTTAAACACTGGAACAAGCTTCCTAGAGACGTGGTCGATGCCCCAAGCCTGTCAGTGTTTAAGAGGCATTTGAACAATGCCCTTAATAACATGCTTTAACTTTTGGTCAGCCCTGTTGCAGGTCCCTTCCAACTGAAATCCTTCTATTCTAATTCTATTCATATAGCCATGGTGCTGTGCTATACAAACTACTCCTTTGCACAACCTTCTGCACAGAATCCGCCCTGCTTGAGAGTTTCCCAAGGTCTGAGTTGGCCCAAATTCTACAGATTTGGTAGGTTCTTTCCCTACTGCTCAGAGCTGCTTCCCACAAGGATGCAGGCCCTTTGCAGGTCTGAAATGCCAGACTATCCAGTAGAAGTGTCAGGAGCACCTGCAGAGCAGGACCTTGCTCAGGCAAAATTCAAGAGCAGAATGGCCTCTGAAGGGAGTTCCTTCCCACACTGCCTAGGGACTGCCATGTCCCCCCCTCACCAAGCACTTTATCCACAAACTAATGGTTCTTACAAATTTCCAGGGACTCCAGATCATCAGGTGCAGCCAGTGCAGCAAAGGGTGGCTCCTGACAGGCACCCAAGGCAGCCAGTTGATCACTGCCAGATATCCCATTCAAGGCAAGTGATCTGGCATAAGTTTGAATAGGTGAGGACTTCACCATATAAGGATAGAAGAAGACTTCAGGCTAGAATACTTATTTTTGTTTCTAAATGTATTCTCCACTTTAAAGGTCATAATATTTTATTTAACAGACATTTATGAACTACAAGATCATGTATGCTTCACTCTTTATTGGAAGCTTGACATGGGAAATGAAATAGATTTATGCTCTTTTGTTAAATTCTCTTTTGTTTTGAGCCACAGTTCATTACAAGGGGAAACTTTGAATTTCTATGCTTATTTTCCATGTTTTTCAGTCTCAGTTCCCTTTTTTGACAGTCCTTCTTTCTCTATTCTGCTCAGGCCCTAGACAGATGAAATTGTATTTAATTTCTCATGGTTTCATAGTATGCTTGTCTTTTTGAAGAGAGATCACTTTCTATTTCTAAATTCCAGCGGGGCAACGGAGCACTGTTGTTTTCTGAACTGATTTTCAGGAGTCTCTCCTTGACAGCAAATTTATGAGAGAAATAAAGGTGCTTTGCATTTGACAAGACAGGTTTTGGGTTGGGTTTTTTTCTCTTTCTAAAAATTCCTGAAGTCAATATTCCTCTTGCCTCTTCACTTTGTGCCCATTGGAACTAATGTCTCTTCATTCCTAAACACAATTCCGTTGTCTTCTGAGTAAGTCCCATCATCTGAAACCTTGATGATTCTGGGACTGAATTGTAATTCTGTAATTTCTGAGTAAAGAAATCACCTTATCCCAAGTCATACATCAGGGAGCCAATGCAACAGAGTGCAGCGTACTGAATGTGGTCTGGTGAGTGCAAAGGTGGCCCGCAGTCTGCTGGTTTTGATTCTCTTCATTGGTGATCTGGAGCTGTAGGTCAGAGTAAGATCAAAAAAGCATGTCTACAGAAATGCAGTCTACCTCTTGTCTTATCTGCCTTGGGCACAGCTGAGCTGCCAACAGGAAGGATCTGGTTCAAGGTGACAGGAGGCTTGAGAAGTGACTCTCCGTGATGTGCCTGTCCTTGCGAACACTGGGATTGCAGTGATGTTTATGACTGCCTAGGTACTGGAAAGACTGAGTTTCCCTCCCCTGATGTTACTTTACTCCTCTTGCATTAGATATTAGAAGGATCTTTCTGAGTCTGTAGCAAGATAACTCTACAGCAGTCGGTATCCCTCAGGGCTTTCTATCTGATGCATGTTGTAGAGATGGCCTAGGGGCTTGCAGCTTGATCCAGACAACACGATCCAGCCTGAGGTGCCATGAGAGGGGCAGCACTTGAGGCCATCCTGAAAGAGCAGCGCAGACGTATCCAGTCTGACCCACTGAAGTACACACTGGATTCCAAAAACCTGAAACATTCTTCCATAACACAGGGGAGTACACACATTCATCCAGGACATACCTTAAAAATACTATAAGATAAGATGTTATTACCAAATACCAGTTAAAAAATACGGTGCAGTTCTGCCCAACCTCAGTAAGCAAAATTCTCATTACACTGAAAGTTGTACAGACTCAGTCCTGTCCAGTTTCACCCTTTAAGTAGGATATTCCCCCACTACTGGTTAAAATAATATCTCCTGGCAGTTTCGAGGGAAACAGCAGAAAATAACAACACTCTTCTCCACGTTTTCTTTCTTGCCTTTGCCTACATGCTACCACTTCAGTTGCAGGTGGTGTTGTTACTGTCAATACTAGGGAAAACAGATCACTGTAAATTCTCCACAGAACTCTGAGAGCAATGCAAGGGAATGTGATCACATAATAAGAGTGGGAAAAGCATACAATCATGGGTGCTTCAAGCAGGGGGTCCCAAGTAGGCATTTCCAAATGCAAAAGGACCTGGAAAAATATACTTTTCTGAACCTATTTGTAGAAATAAATCTCTAGAATCTCTCTGAGAAATCTTCTATGAGAACTCTTCTATGAGAGCAAGTATATTTTCAAATAGGAATTATTTTCAAGAGAATAATGCTATGAGTTCATCCTTACCCCGCAGACACACTTGCTATTCTAAAGCTGCTACACGCTGCAATTGGTATCATTAAAACATGAGTTAGACTTCCAGAATCATAGGAGAGACTTAAAAATAATCACATATCTGCTCTTTTGGGGGGCTGTACTTTCAAAAACAATAAGAAGCCTTTTTCCAAAACTATGGGAACTAATTTTCAAAAGTGGAATCTGTTTTGAAAATGTTTATCTGAACACTGCAAACACAGGGATCGATACTTTAAGTGTCATAAGACTTGGGATAAACCAGGATCCAGTAACAAGGCTTATGACACAGTGCTTTAATTATCTGCTGACTTACAGGTACTACATAAATTTGAGTTTAACACCTACCTGTCTGAAAATTGTCATCCAGTAATTAGCAGCTGACAGACTACATTTATTTGCATGCTTATTTTTTAAGTTCAAAGATAAGCAGTGAGGGTAATGAGATTTTCTATGAATAACCTTCTTACTGTGTTCTCTCAAATCACCTTGTAATAGAAATAACAGATACGTCTCAGAATCTGTGTAAACACTGAGTACATACAAAGAAGGACGAGAAAAAAAATTCCTCAAACTATCTGAGGCTATCAAAGAAAGTAATTTTGTGAAAAAAAACCCACTGATATTGAAGAAAGATAGACTGAGAAGACACTATGAAACAATTTGTTATTAAGCTAGTCAGTGAAGGGCAGTAATGACAGGACTGCTGTGGGGAAAAAAAATTCCTTACACATTTTGAGTTGTATCTCTGGCAGCTGCTTGAGAGATCATCAAGTATGCTAACCAGCTCATCATGTTCTCTGCCTGCTATTCTCACAACTCCTTTAGCATGTCCTCTCATTAAACAGACATTAACTTTTGCCTCTGTTTGAGCCATGACGTTAACCTCCAACTCTGAACTGTTAAATTTGAAGGACACAAGGTCTTGTGCACTTTCTCTCATGTTGACCCTCATTCTTGCAATAATGCCCCTTTAAACATCCCAATCGATCTCATAATCCTTCCTGAAAACCCTACTTAAAATGTCTTAAGAAACATTTGAGCAACAGTGCAAAGATCACAGGCTGTCATACAGAGCAATAACAGCCCAGTATTTCCTTATATTCATTCAATTGACTTTCCATTAGCTATTAGCTCATTTTAGATGCTGGAATCTCCAGAGGCTGCCTGATTTTTCTGTGTTTGTATAGCACCTGGTCCTTGGTTTGGGTTCTTACATACTGGCAGTGATGCAAATATATATTTTGGCATACAGATAAGACTTCTAAGAGCTCAAAAATCAAACTGAGAAGAAAATCAGTTATTTTCAAATGATTTTGAAGGTCTGACATGTTTTTAACAACACTGGTGAAACCATTAATCCTAGTTTAAAGTCAGTGTAGGAAGAAATATTTATACAAATCAAGTATTCTGATTTTCTTTACTTCTGCGAGGGAAAGAGATCTAAGCCCTGATATTTCAAACCACTTCATGGAGTTGTTGTCTATGTGTATCCACAAGATTAGAAGCTTTCCCACAATGTGCGGAGCTTGGATCTTTGAAAACAGGTTCAGTTACTCATTTCTCTTTAGCAGAAGACTTCTACCTTTGAGACTCTGTCAAAGAAGACAGTGACATTTTATCTAGTGTTAATTGCAGAGAGGAAAGAGAAAGAGGAAGGGAGGCAGGCAGGAAGGAAGGAGGGAAAAGAAGAAGGAAAAAAGAAAATATGACAAGGGAAGATAAGAGGAAGGGGGAAAGAAAAGAAGGAAGAAGGAGGAAAGGGGAAGAAAAAAAAAAAAGGGGGGGGGGGAAGGAAAGGGTCCAAAGTCAGAGGAGAAGGAGCAATGGTGAGCAAGCAAGCAGGAAAAGCCTAAAGACAAACTAGTGGTACCAGATCCCACATAGCAAGCCTCATTCACAGCTGTCTCATTATGGAGCCATTCCACTGCAACACCAAGTCACAGGTTCAAAGAATGGGGCTGGATGCTGAAATTAAGTGTTGCTCCTAAGTGGCCAGAGTGGACAGGTAGATGAGCCAGTATGCTACTGGGACCAGAAAGCCTAATGATACTCCTGAATGTAACAGTGAGGGAGTAGAAAACCAGGATAATAATTTATTGAGGTGTTAGAACTATAAAAATGATGGAAGAGCTGAGAAAATATCCTTTCAGTGAGAGACGCAGGACTTGCAGACATTAATAAAAGTGTTACTGCAGAGTAACAAGTTGCCACATGTCAGTTGACCCACAGTCACCATCTGTGTACTCAATCTTGGTTTGCGGCCAATGAAAAGCAATTCAAATTAGCTCTGCCTTCTTTAAAAGAGGGGAGTTGATCAGCTTGGTTTATCAAGAAGCAAAACTGAGAAATTATTTCATTAAAATGCACAAGGATGCTCAGAGGGAGAAAAGTCTGAGTACTCAACAGCTCCTTAACCTACTGAAAAAGCTGTACTAACAAGCTATAGCTGGAGACACGGTAATCATGGCTGGCCATTGTCATAAACCACAGAAGCAGTGCTTTCTCCAAACTGTTGAGTCTTCATATCAAGAGTAGATATCTTCTAGGTTCTCTCAAGTCCTTAGCTTCCAAAAAAAGGAGAGCTGAGACAAACGCACAGCCCAGCAAGCAAAAAAGCCTAGCAGCTTTATTGGGATGGCAAATTTCTGAATTAAGTTAAAGTTCAGAAGATACCACTGCGATCATCTAAGCTAACCTTCTGTATAAAATATGCTCTATAGAATGTAAAGATTCACAGCATAATGATACTGTCTTAGTTTTATACACTCCAGTGATCAAACTGGAGATGCACCTGCTAGAAGCCAAATTGATATGCTGCAGATTTGGACAACAATTGATAGAGGAGCTGCTGCTAGAAGTTAAACTCTGGTATTATTTGCCTTTTAGACCCAAACTTTTTCATCCTCTTCAAAATTTCTAAATAAATATGGCATATTGGAAAACATGATAGTTTAAAAATGCTAGTGTTTACTAAATTTGGGTAATAGTGTGGTAAGTATTGCTTCAAAGGTATCAGCATCAGCTGAGACAAATATGAAGTTGTAAGATCACACTTTTATCAAGAATGAATATTTATACTCAAGCTGGTCACAGTTATACTAATTTATTATGTGACATACAAATACTGACATGAAGTTTAATGTATTAGTACTGGAACAATTTATATGTGTACATGGCCCATTAACTGAAACATGAGAAAGTCTTACCAAGGAGAGTCTTATAATACCAAATTACATGGAGATAGAAGTTTAAAGCAAAGTAACAGTGGCGATTTTCGTGAGAGAAAATAAGGAGTAACTAGCATGGGAAAATCTGTAAGAGTTAGAAAAGGAAAGAACATGCAGATAGTCACTGTTAATTATCTTCTCTGCTATAACCAGCAAAATAAAGGTGGTTGACAAGCTTCATTGTTTCTGCTGCAGAACTTCTGGTAACACTAGCAAGGATTGCAAAGGCCAGTGGCATCTAGGTCGGCCTGCAGTTCTTTAACTGGACGTTTTACAAACTGCAGCAAAAGAGTACCTGCTTACTCATCTCAATCCCCTGGAGAGTTCTAAATCATAGTAATAAAAAATCACTTATAGAAAGCTAATAACTGCATCACCAGCGGGGAGTGAAAAGAGCCACAAGAGAGTTTCAGGGCCAAAATACAGACTTCCAAAGCTTTCCGCACTAACAGGCTGGAAGTCCTAAGGGCTTTGAGACCCAGAGAAACCAGTGCCGAGGGTCACATCCCCGGATTCCTTGTGCGAGCAAGAGCCGTGCCTGCCCAGTGGCACTATGCCGATCTCCCTGTCACAAACACTGCTGCTGGGGCAGAGCTTTGCCCTCTCTGCCTTGATTAATCCTTGTGGCTTTCTGTTAAAGAACAAAGTGTCTTCTCTCATAACAATGCTTCCCCTTCGAGTACGGGGAAAAAAAAGCTTTCTAAGAATTTAGATATAAATGTTACTTATTTTCACATGGACCTCTTGGGAAGAGCAGCATTTCTCAACTTTAGCTCCCTCAAAACTAGGCAGCGAACTCGTAAACCAGATCAAACTGTCGAAACACAGGTTATGAACTGTAAGAGAAGGGGCTGACCCTGCCACCTCTGGGTAGCCACGGAGGGGGCAGCGCGGAGACCTGACTGACCTATGGGCTTCCACCCGTCCCGCCTTGCGGCAGGTAGGCACCGCACCTCACCTTCCCCTGCCCTTCGGTTGTTGTTAAACGCGATCTTAATTACACAGCTGGATTTGTCCTGCCCGTTCCCGGATCGCCCAGCCGCTGCCCGCCGCTAGAGCCGCGCTGCTCCCCTCCACCTCCACCGCCGCCCGCTCCTCTCCCCGGCGGGGCTGCAGGAGGAGGGAGGGGGCCGCCATCTTCGCAGGGCGGGCGCCGGGGGGCGAGCGCGTGGCTGCAGGTCTCCTCCGGGAGTGCGGGGACTAAAGGGGGGGGGGGGTCATGCGGCCGCGCCTCGGTCCGCCTCCGCCCTGTGTGTGTGCGTGAGAGAGAAAGCGAGAGGGAGGGCGGGGTGTGGAGGCAGCTCCCGCCGCCGCCACCTCCCCCTCGCTTGCCGCTGGGTGTGTGCCCGGCCCCCGGTGTTGCGTGAGCGCGCGGGTAGGAGGAGGAGGAGTGTGGGTGCGGGGAATTTCCTTGTGTGGCGACGGAGGAAGAGCACCGCCCCAGACGGCGGGGCTGCGAGGAGGGCGCTGCCGCCGCCGGCTGCCTAGCGATGTAAGTGGGGAGCACCCCCTGGGCCCTCCCCTCCCCCCGGAGC
>WUAM01000164.1:3460513-3485855 GCA_024336885.1 Actenoides hombroni | reverse complement strand
TTCGTGTCCGAGACCAATGAGGATTACAAGTCACCTACCGCCTCCAACTTCACCACCCGGATGGCCCAGTGCAGGAACACAGTGGCGGCCATCGAGGAGGTGAGCCCCGGGGGGGAGGCGCGGCGGGGCGGGGAGCGGGCTGCGCAGCCCCCTCCGGCCTGGCTGCCCGCCGCGGCGGCAGCAGAGAACAAGGCGCTACCGGCGCTGGCTCCAGCCGCTCCCTCTCGCCGCCCGGCCCGGAGGAGCGCCCTCGGCTGCCGCTGAGAGGAAATGGGGCTCGCCCGGGTGGAGAGGGGAAAGAAAGGGAGAGGGGGAAGGGCTGAGGCGCTGCTGCCCCCGGCCCGCGGGGCTGGTGCTCCGCCAGCCTCGCCGCTCCGTGCTCGCCCTTCAGCGCGCAGCGGGGCAGGGGCGCCGGCAGCCCACCATCCTCGCTTCTCCCAGCCTGGGCGCAGCGGAGCCCGACCCTCGTTTCTCTCTCCTCTTGACGCCCGAGGAGCCCCGAGCTGGTCGGTTCCGCCCGCCTGTCCTCCCCGCCCCCCCTACCCTGGGGGGGGAACTTGAACTCTCCAGCCTTCCTCCTCTGCCCCTTCCTTCACAGCGACACCTGAACCGCCTCGGCCTCGCCGCCTCTCCTTCCCGCCCCAGCGGCCGCCGGGTTGAGGCTTGGGCCCTGGCAGCCCCGGTAGTAGGGGACGTTAGAGTGTCTTCCCTCGTGCGTGTTTGTGTGTCTGCCTCCTGGCACAGGTGGGATTTAATCATCTTGCTGGTCCCCGCACACAGGAATTTAAACACCTTCCCCGCCTCGAGCCGCGTGTGCTTTAAGGGAGCCTTCCCTCAGGAACCGCTTCTCCAGGCTGGCGAGGCGGTGCCTGCCTTTCCCGGGGAGCCCAGAACGCATCCTCCCCGAGCGCCGCCGGTTCCGCGTCCCCTCGGTGCGCGGGAGCCCGGGCCCTCTCTTTTTTGCCTTCCCTTGGACAGCCTGGACTGCGGTTACTTCGTGTGAATTGCTTTTGTCTCGCGAAGAGAGCTGTTTGTTTTTCTTTCTTTAAAGATACTCGAAACGTGCCGTTGAATCTGACGGTAAGAGCTCTCCCTACCACGGCTGCCAGCACTGGGGAGAGAGAGAGAGAGAGAGACTTTTCCCTCCTGTTTCAAATCAGAAGGAAATCTGGGACAGGTCTGAACACAGCGAGAGCACATTCCACGTCCCAGTCATATACGCACAATGAAATGAGAAGCGTCTGTGTCTCTTGATTCCTCTAGCAGCTTCTCTGAAGTAACTTGTGGGAGGGGGGGAATCTTGCTTGCGATGCAGATTAATTTGCTCCATCTACCTGTTACATCAGTTCTTACAGTGTGTGTTTAGCTGATTTGTTTTGCACGAAGCATGTATTGTAAAAAGAGCCTTTTCAGCAAAAAGCGTCTTGTCAGTAGTTGATGTCCCTTCTTACAAAAGAACTGCCACTAGCGATGGATTATTAACGTGTCTTAAGTGGAAAAAAAACAAACCAAAGCAAGTTAGGTGTTTAAGCACCCTTTTCAAGATTTTCCTGTTTTGCCAGTTCCCAAAACCACTAAAGCAAGGAGCTGAATTCAGAATAATCTGAACAGAAGGAATTACTGTTTTGTTCCTGGGGTAATTTTCTTCCCTGCAAGCTTGCACTTAAAATTCCTGAATTTAATTATACCTTATTAACCTGATAAGTCTTAAGATCAACAGTATCAAAGACAGCGTTTTCTTAAAGAATATTTATAATAGTGAATCGTTGTAGTTGTAAGAGCTGCTTAATAAATAACATAGAACTGAAGTTAGCATCTTTGGTCAAAAGTAGTTTTTGCTAGATTTAGAGATTTTTATGCTAAGTCTCACAAAAATTGGTCTGTCTCTTAAGTCTCAATTTCTAAAGCTTTATGGTTGCAAAAACGCATCCTTTATGAGAAAAAAAGCAAGAAAGTTTTTATTTTTCATTTTCATGTCTGATGGTATAAAATTTATATATGATGGCATGAAACTTGTGGCATATGTGTATCTTAAGGTCTTTTAAAGATTCAAACCAATAAGTTGTGTCTTGAAAACATTTTTTTACATTGAGTATGATACATATTTAAAAATGTTCAGTGTGGTGGATTCCTTTCTAATTTAATCTGTCTGGCATTTGTGTCATAACTGATGAACTGCAGTTTGATTTTTAAAGAAAATCAGCATGTGAAATCTTTGTATCTCTGCATACTTCCGATATTAGACACTGTCTGCTAGTTTAGGTACAAAAATTGTCACTTATGGTAGTGATGCTGAGGAATGTGCGTGGTGTCTTACAGGTCTGAGTAAAGTTTGCAAGGCAGGGGATGAGAGATTGCACTGGCTATAGCTGCTGTTAATAGTATTGATCTGTCTGGCACTTTTGGCAAAATATCAGTAGTTGCTGCCTGTGCTGCTCTCCTAAAGCGTGTGTTGAAATGACTACTGATTTTTTAAAATTATTATTATTTTTTTTCTTTTGTGATTTATCAAGAGCAACAAACAAACTTTCATGGTTTCAAAACTGTGACATCTTTTTTCAGACTTCGACTTCCTTGGTTTGGAAATACTCAGGTCCTTTGGTGTGACATGCCTATTTTTTCAGGTTAAATGTGATCCTTTGGTAAAAAGCTGCCTTTAAATTGTGTAACAGAGATGTCAGTGCTCAGCACCTTTTTGCTAAAACCTAGGCAAGAATTAGGTCATCATCAGCTTCTTATGGACTAGGTAAATAAAGTGTCTAAAACTGCACAGGTAATGCAAAGAACCTGTGCATTCCCAGTGCCACACGTACTGTGAAGCATCAGTTTGGAGTGTGTTCTGCAGTGGGCAGTAGGGTTCTGAAAACTAGGAAGCCTGGCTGTGTATGATTTAGGGAATGTGTTACTCAACACAGTTGACAGGTGAGTGGAAGCCATGCTGACTGCAGGCTTTGTGTGCGCATTGATCTTAACAAGTGACTGTAAGAGCCAGTTTATTAACTGAAGAGGGATTTAATTTTCCAGGGTAGTGTATACATGTATTAAATCAACAAATTAACTGGTTAGTACCGATACTTTGAGGATGGCTCTTATCTGCTTTTCCCAGTATATTTGGTTCTGGAGTGGACTATTCAACCACCTGCATGAAGCCAGCTTGAGCCTTCCAAGCCTTGTGCTTGGACTCAGAGGCATGGGGGAGGCACTGCAAAAGCCCAGGAGGTGTGGGCTACTGTGATTTGTTAGCTGTGCTGAGCTCAGTGTAAATGCAGATACCTGTTTCCTCATCCCAAGGAGAAATCTTTTGCACTTATTAACACTGCTGGCTATACCAGCTTTGTAATTCTGTCTTAGTTAATTAGCGGGTATCTAATAATGTCTTAAAAGTTTAGTTAATGAGGCCTTGCTCTGAGTGGTGGAGTGGAAAAGGCTTGTTAACGGAGGAAATCAATAAGATGTCGGACAATTGTTAAGTGTATGATTTACCAATATGTCTCTGTGGGCAGTGGTATTGCCTTAAGTCAGTGTTTTCTGAACTTAGATTAACTAATCTGTGGCAGTTGCAGAGTATGAGCGACTTTTAGTATCATTTGAAAATCCTTTGAGTTTTAGTGCTTTCTGTGATTGCATACACCAGTTACAGACACCGGGATCACAGCCTTTGATAGCACCAGAAGTGCCTGCTTTGCACTTTGGGAACCGGTGATAATCAGACACTTGGAGAAGAAGAATCTGATCCTTTGCTTTCAGTAGTGGAAAAGGGATTAGGAAAGGCATGCTCGTGGAACACAACGTGGTTTCAAAGAAAAAGGAATCCTGTAATTTCTGCATTGTTCTCAGATTAGGGGGTTGCTTAGCAAAATGTTGGGAATCTTTAGCTTCTGCTAAACCCAAAAATGCAGTTGCGCAGTATATGTCACAGGCCCTTACAGGTTACTGTTTAATCTTTGCGTGTATGATAGTGGCTAAGATTAAACAAATTTTAATTGATAGAGTGCAGAGCATGGTCACATGACTGGGGGAGGGGTTGCTTGAAATCAGTAAGCTGGTCTGACGAATGCAGTCTTTTTAGTTGACTGTTTCTATTAAAGGTCCCAGGATCTAATAATGTGTGGTCACCGTTCTTAAGCTATGAATGCTTACAGATCTGATTTTAGTACTGCTGTTACTTAGAATATACAGTTCTGTTGTTTACGTGCTATAAATTGAATAAAATGGTCCCTAAACTGTAGTGGAGCCTGATAAGTGGTCCTAAGAGCTGTGATCATTAAAGATTTTTTAGAAATGCTTTCATAGACTGGTTTAATGACTAGAATCCAAGTGTGCTGCTTGATTTTTGAAGCATGTGTTAAGGTTTACAGTAAAGACTGGAACTGAAGCCCATAGAGATCTTACCTCTTTATTTCAGTTCTACCTGTTTATTTTGGTTCAGTGCTTGTGGACCAAGAAAGAAGGGCAGGGGGCTCTTGTGCAGGCTACTATGTAAACAGAGTAGCAGACAGTTTATGTGCTGAAGACGTTTCCATCTAAGTCAGGACTTGAGGTACAAACTTCACCTTGCCTATTTAAATTTTACTGCATGCACGGTCTCTCTATCAAGAGAGAAGAATGGAAACATTGAGAGAAGTTTAATAAGTTACTGGAACACCCTCTCCAGCATAGCAGCACTTGCTGCTGGGATGAATGTGTTGTAAAAAGTAGACAGAACAAATGCATGGTGGAAAGATGTAAAACATACAACCATAAGAAGCAGTATAGTAGTACCAAAGATGGTCTTAGTTCTCTGGATAGAAATAGATTTTAATTTTTTGGGGTCTGTCTAAAAGTCCCTCTCCAGGAATTTCTGTAAAATCTGTAAAATTAATGTTAAAGCCATCACTTGTAATTTCAGCTCTTTACTTGCTTTTGTTCTGTAGGTCCTATTCCATGATTAGTGCACTTCAATGTTTTTGTGATTTTACAGCTTAAAACATGACTTTTTAATGTGTGGGGTTTTTTGGTTTTGGTTTTTTTCCCCCCATAATTTCCACTCTTAGGAATGCAGCATGTCATTTCACTATCAAATCCTGTCTTCCTCACTGTCACTTAGAACTCACGTTTTTCTGTGAAAAATAGTAACAACTTCTTGCCACCTAAAACAATCCCACCATTTTCAGCTGGCTTGGAGAGGTATAAGGGATTGATGCTTATTAAATTTCATCCCCTCTTATACACTGAAATTCTGTAATTCTCTCTGCTCCATTTTGGTTCTACAAAGCTAATGAGGACAACAGGTAGTAACAGCTTGGTAAGGTGGTCAAGTAAGAGGTCGGGTACATCCATACACATGTGTGTCTTGAAAGTTCATACTTTCCCCATCATGTGTTTTTTGCTTGCTAGGTCTTTAGGACTGGAGTCCTGTCTTCCTATACTAGATGACTGTGACTTGCTTGGAAAGCTGTGTGAAGGAGGTGTTTTCATATACTTTGGGAAGCAATAAGAAATGTCATGTATTGTAGTGTGTTTTGGGAAATTAAGTACTAATAGTATATGACTATTTGTATATTCCTTTTAATAAAATAGATCCTTGTACCCACTATAATGTGCTCTTTGATAGAAGACACATGCACACTTTTCTTACCTTATTACTAAATATAGTTCCATAAAAGCATGTTGTTTAAAGGTGTTTTTTTTTGTGTGTGTGTTCCACTTCTGCTTCCTTTCTGGGGTCATGATTCTCTGTCATCAGCATCCAGAGAGGTTTCTGGAAAAGTCATTATGACACAAATGGCATGATGGTTTCAAAAGGAGTGTGGGAAGTTTTTTCTTTTTGAGAAGAATATAGAGGATGGAAGTTGCAGAAATACAGGAGCTAAACTGTAGGTCTTCAGCTGAAGCTAAAATACAGAATTTAAACCTTAAACCTTTCAAGTACAGCCAGTGTGCTGTCAGTTAAAACAGTTCTGAGCCATGTTAGTAGATTGCTGTGCACCTTACCTTGGTGCAGCCCATTATGCATCTGCTTCCTATTACCAAATGGCCCCCTTCACAACAGGAGGAGGCTCAATGGAAAACATGTACATTTCTAAACAGTTTAACTAACTGTGCCTTTTGTCTTCTGGTGTTTCTGTAGTGCCGATTTTCTCAAAACCACGTTATCTGGATTTAGCGTGCTTCATGCTGATGCTAAAAGAGAATAGATGGGGAAAGTGGATAATTCTGCTGAGGTTTAACACACCTTCACTACTACTTCTCATCTCCATGTTGTTCTCTGCATACCATCATACAGAGCAATAGCTAGATAAAGGTGAGCCCTTCGTTCTGAAAGGCGTTGCAAAGTCGTAGGACAGAAGCCTGATCCCCACTCCAAAGTGCTTGGCAAGGCCACGTGTCAAGTGAAGGGGGGTGATGAATACAGGTGGGGGAATCCAAGAAAACTTGGTGCACCAGACTGGTGTACTGTGGTTGTAGCTGAACCATGGTGAAGAGGTTTCTTTGTATTCAGATACATTAGAGTAGTGGTTCCTAAACATTTTAGTTCAATTCAGAAATATTTTTATTTATAATTTGCACCTTCCATATGTGTGTGTGTGTGTGTATATATATATGTGTGTATGAGTATTGTGTACAACTGTTCCCTAAATTCCTGCACCCCAGGTTCTGAGCCTCGCTCTTAACAACCCATATGATCTGTCTGCTCCTTCTCCTCTGAAACAAATGACCTTTGCACCTCAAGTTCCAGAAGAGTTGTGCCTAGCCCCATGTAGGATAGCTCTCCCCTCTGTTGTCTTGGTTATCAAGCTTCTCTATGCTTTCTTGATGTTTACAGTCTTCTTGTCTCTGCTCATTTCTTAAGCTGCTTTGCTGCAGAGGTGCTAGGTGCCTTGCCCTGCCTGCAGGGAGCACCCTTCCCTGTGCAGCGGCCTTGGCCCAGCCCTGTCCATGGTCCTAGAGCCAGGGCTGGCGCTCAGAGGGGCCTCACGCTGAGCTGGGCTGTCTCGTACGGAACAGCTGTGGCAAGAGTCTTCGCTTGCTCTTGGTCCTCACTGATTCTAAATAAATGTTACATTCATCATGAAGTTGCTGGAGAGGGAAGAAGAGATGTTCTCTGGATGAAATCTTTCTGCAGCTTCTCCAGCTGTGGGCATATCCTTCCATCCCATTCTGTTTAGTGAGCGGTACAGCTCAGAAGAGTTGGGGAGATAAGTGTCAACTGAGTGTTGGTAGGAAAATATGAAGGTCTGATTCTAAAAAAAACCCCAAATGTTCTAAAAAGCCACGTGCTCGTGACTGGAGTTGGTCTATGAGAGGGTGGGGGAGTCACGAGCGGACAAGAGATGATTGGTGTTGCCTGCTAATAAATGTGAGAATCAGAGACCACTGTCTTCCATGTGCTGCAAAGGAGAGTGCTGTTGAAAGTATGGAGAGGGAGTCAGTGCACAGAAGACAAACAGAAAGGTTTAGTATCATGAGTGGAGGTGACTGAGGAAGACTGTATTTGTCAGGGCCGGAACGTCAACGTAGTAGAAATTAAATGATGAGGCTGTATTTTAGGATACTGTGCAGAAAGGTTCTGCATAGGTGATGATGGGCAGGTTTCAATTCAAGAGAAGCTGTTGGTTATGGTCTAGTAAAGCAGGCTGTCTGCTATCACTGCAAGCATGGAGGAAGAGTGAAGAGGAATAAAGAAGAGCTGTACTTCAGCCACAGCATGGTCAGGCAAATGTGACGACAAGCCAAGATGCTGGCTTTTTTTTAAAGAGTAAATGTAAAGATAAAAGACAAATTTGCTGAAGTCAAGTTTCTTTAGGAGTAACAGCAGGCAGCAAAGAAAACAAACCTGCTCTTTAAGTACATAGAGTGTGAGGAGAAAAAGAAAGGATAATATGCAGTTAGAATGTAGTAGTATTAGTATAGGTATTTCCAAATCTAAGTGAGTGCTCTGCTGCACTTCTTGAGCTCAAGGTGAGGGGGAAGGTAGAATGGGTAGTGGGAATAGAAATGCAAGTTAAGCAATAAAACAGAACTGGGAGCTGGTTAATTTATTTTTCAGGTTCTGAAAGAACTAGGCTGGTAACTACCAAATACTCCCAAAAAATCCTCTGAAGACTGGAATGATGGTTTAAGCACAGAGATGGGAGGTATTTACATCTGGTAAAAATGATTGCAGTGAGTGCACAAGTGCAGACCATGATTTTTAAATTGAGGAGGAGAGATGGATTTACTCAAAGATTGCAGATATTCCTGGATGAGTGGCAGGCTGGAGAAGTAACTGTTTCCCCTTCCTGCTTCCAGAAATGCTTAAGAAATACTGTCAACAAGTATTTTCAGCAACTGTTACTGCTGTGCAACAAGACACTACTTTCACGTTTGTTTTCATTTTTCAAGTTGTAGCATAGCCAGATGTGCAAGAACTTCACATCAGGAGACATTGCATGGCTCCTTGTTTACTTGTGCTCTTACACTGGCAATTTGTTATGGAAAAACAGAATTACTGAGGATCATATTTGTAAGCTGTAGAGGGTGATTACACCCAGGTTTCATGTAAAGTTAAAATCTCTGCTTTTGGTCCAGTTTAACTGAGACAGATGTTTTAATTATTTTCTTTTACCCTTAAACTCAGCTGAAAAACGTAGATCAAGTTACGGGACAAACAGAAGCAGACTTCATGAAAGAAGTTTACATCAATGTAGGGATTAAGTGGAGGAACAGATTTGGCCAGGAAACAACAGAAAATGGGAAGACAAGAAAAAGTAAGACTCAGAAGCATTAGCAGGGGATGTGTGTGTAAGGAAGTGCATCGAAAGTCTGAGGAAGTTCAGAGTAATCAGAATTGACAGGAACTGCAAAGGAAGGGGGAGCAGAGCAGTGTTTATGCAGGAAGTAGGATGAAAACACCAGGCAGAGAGCGTGGAGGAAGGACTAATGTGAAAAGGATAAGTGGGAAGGCATGTGGAGATATAGGGGAGAGATAGTGACGGAGGAAAGTGGGTGATGGTGGTATCACAGCTACATCCTACCCTGTAGTTTAAGAGGGTGGAAGAAGAGTTCTGCATGTTATATATCCAGAAAATAGGACATAGTACTATGTATTACGTGGCCTTTATTAGATGTTGTATATAGGAATTTTATTTGAAAAGAGAAAATAATTTACTTTATGAGGGAGAATTTATTGATGGAGGAACTGAGATACAGGGCTGCACCTGAATAGCTTTTTTCTTATGAGCAATGCTGCATAGCAGGAAAATGAGCTTGGTAGTGTGATTCAGTGCTTTTCATCTGGAGTAGTAGGCTTTGTTTTCAAGTGAGAAGGTGTTGACAGAATTGGAAGAATTTGCTGCTTTGTATAGGTGAACCGTTTCACAAAAATATTTACTATGGAATTGACACATTGTGCAGCGAAGTGTATTTCTTGGGAATATATTCTGTAAGGGTGGCAGTGAATGTGAAAGAACCTGTAGTATAAATTCTAGCATCTGACTTGTTACACCAAGAAGAGAATTGAAAGGGAAGGCTGAAACTCTGCTCCTCATTGTCTTGGAGCAGTGTGGTGTATAGAACCATCTGCTGTTTGTGGACCCCTCAGCTATCCCTGATTAAAGATCAGATTATCAATGTAGTTCTAGTCTGAAATCTATAATTCTGTCTAGGCATTATGCTAAGTATGTGTGTAGATAGAGCAAAACAGCTGAAGTGATTAGAGCTGAACAAATTACTTCTACATTCCTGAAAGCTTTGTTCTACATTTAGAAGGCGTATAGGAAGGGAGGAAAGTAGTGAAGCAATGTGAACATTCATATGGATTATTTTCTTGTTTAATGGTTTCTGTTCTTCATTTGGGAAAGATTTCTTTCCTAGGATCTGCAATTTCAAGGAAACTTAAACTGTATTCTAGGGAAGTCAACTTAGGAACAAATGCATTTACTAATCATTTTAAGCCCCTTCAATCAAACAGGATTACTGTTTGGCTACAGCAGTTAGAGTGGAAATTTCCTTAGCACATGCAAACCCAGAGCCCCTGCTCTCTCTGCACATGCAGAACCATGCAGTATGGTCTTCTGAAGCACATGTTTTTAATAATTGGTTTGTTTTCCAGAACTGTAGGTGTATGTTGCACAACACCAGAAAAAATACCAGCAGAGACCTCCTACACTTGGAGCTCCATGTAGAGTAGATGCTAGCTGTGCTGGAGAGAGGAGAAATGAAGTAGTAAATCTTTTGTAAGCTTTGTTTTTTGGTTGGTTTCATTCATTCTTTTGCTTAGTTCGTTCTCTTCAGTTGCTTAACTGCTCTGGTTGTGGATGACAAGGTTTTCCTGTAAGGATTTTCAGGCAGTCTTTTCTGTGCTTGGGCTGGAGTTGTGTTTGCCACTGCCTGCCCCTCTCCCAAGCTCCGTGGGTGTGGTGATGGTGCAAGGACACGCGGTGCTCGGTTACACATGGGGTCAGGCATCTCTCTCTTCAGTTGCACTCATTTGATTCACTAGCTATTTCCTACTTCTAAGAGCTGTTTCCTATTTCTAAGAACCCAACAAAAGAGTTGATAGGCCTGTGTCTGCTTCTCTGTTCTATGCAGTTTCATTTCTAAATGCAGAAGTTATGCAGCGTTTTGCCTTAGGTGGCAGCTCTGTGTGAATTTATCTTCCTAATGCTCTGCTCTGTGGTATAGATAAGTACTGTTTACTCCATTTTATAGATATTTTCTATGTATGTGAACTGCCTAATTATTTTGGCAAAGGTCACCCTGGAAGGAAATCTCTTTTTCTTATATGAAATACAGTGTAAATGGGTGGTTTCTGTCTACTGTTTGGTACACTAATAATTGTGTGACTTGATTCACTTACACTTCTGGAAAACTCTCCTTAGTGACACGTGTGCTTGAATTGTTAATTTTAGTTCTACCTTAAGCTGTTGAAATTCCAGCAGAATTTAAGATCATTGTTTTCAAGACTGTAATAGTGCTTTGAGATTTCTGTAGTGGGGTGCCTAAAATGAATGACAATATATGACAGTTTGGATGCATTATTTCATTGAAAAGCTTTATTATTATTCATTAAAATTTCATAAAAATTCTTTCATTTAAAATTCCCAAGTGGACATACATAATATACTATGTTTATGCATTTATACAACAAGATCTCAAGCTCTTTACCAATAGCTACAGCATGACAAAGGATCAGCAAAATGAAATTAGTGCAATTTCTTTCTCCCATTTAACCAAAAGAGGGAGATACTGATGTTATCGAATGTTTGCTTGCCATAAGTTGGCTAATCTTATGTTTGCATTAGCTGCTGTTAATTATGCTATTATGCAGTTACTTTTTAATAGGGAAAAATGTATCAGTACTGAGAGATCATGCAGAGATATTCAAAGGTGGTAGGTATACTGAATTATAGAGAGGTTGGGGTGCAAATCACAGGCTGAAGTCTGGAAGCCACTATAGAATAGAAATAATTTTACAGTATTTCAGGAGAAAATGAGTTTTATCATTTGGCACTTGGCTTTCATGTGATAACTGGTGAATGAAACTGAAAGGTTAACTATGCAAAGTGTATAAAATTGTAAAGGGAAGCAACTCTCAGCTGAAGAAAACTAAGCTGGAGTAATTAATATGCCACCAGTATTATAGGTAGATGCCTTTCATAAATTTCTACCCTAAAAATAGACAGGTGGTGTCTGATGTATTGCTTTACCTCTGCTTATCCTAATTTTGACAGCTGCTTCAGCCTTTCCCTAGGAATACTTGGAACATCTGAGGTGCCTTTGTCTCTTCTGGAGTCCCCTCTAGTTACCCGCTAGTCTTTGTTTTGGCAGTATAGTGTCCTAAAAGTTCCAGGTGCATCCTGACCTAGGTAGCTGGTGTGCCTTTTTTCACTTTCAGAATGGCCAAAGGTCTTTGTAATACTGATTTTATTATTTATTTCTATTAAGAGCTTCTCAGAGGCCTGTCAATAATACCATTTGATAGTGCTATGTTGCTGCAGACTGGTTTGCTTTTGGGGGGGTTAATTTCTGGTCCCTAGAAGGTAAACAAAGAAAAAGTCAAAGGAGTATTGGATGGGGAGGGAGAGGTCATTTTATGGCATCCAGCTGCTCTGTGCACACACCACAAAGGCTTTGATTTTTAGGGCAGAGTTAGGTGCATCATATGTAGGGAAAACTTACTGTTTAGATGGTCATCATTTTATAGAGATTGCAGCTGGGTTGTCTGTGTGACTCAAGTAGAGGGTTTGAAGACAACTAAAACCAAATTAGACCATTGGTGTGGGAACTTTTGAGCTTCTGGAAAGTGCTTAATTTGTTGATTTTTCCCCAAAGAAGTAAAAACATCAATATTAAAAAATGTTGTCATACATAGAATAAAAGGGTATTCTGTTCTGCAAATATTAATTCTTGTTGTCTGTGATGGTGCATAAAAGGATTTCATACTAGAGAAGAGAGTACTGAGGTGAGAAATCTGCAATCCCATCAGCCTGGTCAAGGCTGTTGGGCAATACAGGGTGAGGATCTTCCAACAGCTGGGCTCTGAACCATGAAGGGCCCTGATGGATGCTGACAGCAGGCAGAAATGCAGAAACATGAAGCTAGAGACAAGTCTCTTGCAGGCTGAGTACTGGAGAATTTTGACAAAGGTAAAGGAAGTTTATTTGGCTGTTCAGTACGGTCACCACTGGAACTTGGACCTTGTTATCTGTCTTACTTCATTATACATAATGATGTATCTCAGGATCTTGAAGCATGTAATACTAAATACATGGATGTGGAGATCAGGAATTGGCTAGTGGAACTGCAAAATTAAAACAAATAATAAATAAGGGAGTTCTATTTACACACCCTTTGCTTAATAACGAGCCCCTGTAAAGAGTAAGTGTATCAAGCCTATCACATTGCTGATGAGATCTGTATTTCAAGTCCAGTCACCTTTTCTATGAAAGCAGATAGCTGCAGTGTTGGTGGTGAACTTTTGAAGAGAAGGAAGATATATTTCTATGTATAAACATTGGTTAGTGCAGGAGGTGGATGTGTTCTGAAGAAATAGTTGCCCTAAGCGGCCTCCATTCTTTTCTCTTAGCCAAGAGGTGTTATGATACAGAATGTTTGGTGTCTGCCCCCCTCTTCAGTATCTGTTGCGTTTCCAACTTTATGTAGAGAGGGAAGCATGTGGAAATGGAGTGATTAATAGAGAGATGCAGCTCCTTTTTGTGCAGTGTGCATCAGCATCATGTAGTGACTTGTATTAAGGATGCTTTGTAACGCAACACTTTGTAGGCTCTGAACCTCTGATTTGGGATTTCTGTTTCCTGGTAGAGGTGGATTGTTAGAGATTCTGATTTTTAGGCGTCAGTGCTTTGTTTTAATAAAAACTAAAGTGGTTGTACAAAGTCATCATGCTCAAGTGTGTTTTTGTATACAACAGAACAGTGCCAGATTTTCCAGTCTTTTACTTTTGCAGCAGAATAACCTTTTACTTACAAGTATTAATTTCCCAAAGCAGCGGTATTACCTCGTTCCACTGTGCATACTCTTAGCTGTATGCACAATAGTGTAGAGCTGAAATGTTTACTACGTGTTTTCTGCCAGCCACAGTGCTTGTTCAAACAGATTGCCTTGGCATTGGGCCCACAAGAACCACCAACCCAGATGCAGGAGAAATAATGCTGTTGTGGAAAGCATTAGGGCTTTGCAGAGACAATTCTGCCATAAACCCTGTCCCTTTTATTGCCTGTCTATCTCTGTACCTTTGCAGTCTCTTGAGTAGATGGGTCTCATGCCTAAGAGCTTATTTATACAAATGAGCTGTCATAGCTACTGTAGAATATCATGTTCTGGAACGTTGCTTCACGTGCACACTCAAAGTAATTACTCAAAGTTTGAAAAATTGTTCTTCTTCTAGAGTACCTTCAGAGCCCAGAATGCCTTGCCCTAAACTATGGCTGTGAGGGGTTTTTCTACCTTGTGTATCAGTCCCTCCCTGAATGTGCCAGGTGAGCAGTGGAATGAAACTGCAGAGAATTTAGAAAAGAAACTGAGAAAATGACATAACAGTAGGAGAACAGAAGGAGGATTTGGGAGGGGGTTAAGATAATTTAGGAGGTTTTTTACCACCTTCTGTAACAGAAAAGTGGATTGAGGCTAGCAGTGTAGACAGTTAGTTTCTAATAGGAAAAAAAATAACAAACTGAGATAGAATGTCTGCGGGTATCACTGGTCTTTTGAGTCAGAGGAGGATTAATTACAGCAAGTATCAGATTGCCTGGAAAGATACACCAGAAAAGCCAAACAATTGTGCTTGCTGGTTACCAGTATTCAAAACTTGCTGTTGTTACTTTTTAAACAAGACCAGTTCAGCAAAGGCACGAGAACAGATTCTTGCTTTGCTGGCTCTGCAGTAATTATTTGATCACTTCTCTTTTCCTTACTGACCAAGTTGATTCCTGTGCCCTTTTGTTTTTGGGAAAGCTGTTCCTATTTGTGTTCAGCATCTGTAGCAGCCTCTGGCATTATTACTTACTCTAAAATACTGGAATGGGTGAAGGATGGAAGGATTTATGGCTGCTGAGTAGCCTGATTTTTTAATGCAAATTGCTAAAATTGAGAGTGAGATCAGATTTTTGTTTTATAGATATAATGGTTAATTGTTTATATAGACTCTGAAGTCCATATGTTAGTATTTTATTTATATCTTTGTCAATGAGATGTGCACTATGGGGAAGAATACATAGGTTCTTGTCTCCGGGATTATTTTACAAACGACTTGAGGATTTATTTCCCACAATTTTGTTACTGCTTTAGCAGTACTTCCAAGCAATTGTTGTTGTTGTTCTAATGGACTCTTTATTTATTGAGGGGGTGGAGAGAAAGTGGCTTGCCTTGAGATTTTATAGAAATTCAGATCCAGTTCTGTGAGAGTTTCAGCAAAAACCCCATCAAAATAACCAAAAATGTGTAATAGTTAATTTTAGCCTTTCTAAAATGAAGCTGCCGTGGGTAAGAAGAAAGGAATGTATTAGGGACTTTCAACTGTTTTGAATAAAAAATAGAGCAAAGATGGTGACTTGACTTCTTCCCATTCCTCCTTCCCTACTTCCCACAGTAGGCTGTCGTGCAGTCATGAAGGCACTGAGCTGTGAGAAGTCAAGTTTAGTTCTTTTCTTTCCCTTGTCTGGAATTAGAAAACTAGGGCTGCTTCCTTCTCTTGAGAATAGCCTGTTGGGCTATGTAGTGTTTCTGGTTGAGAGTCTCGCTGTTTTCTTTTGAAGTTGATTGCTGGAAACTGGGAGATTATCCTGGGGAAGAATGTGCTTGCTGCCCTGAACATCTGCTCTTGGCCACTACTGATAGAGGCTATCAGGGTAAACGGGGTGTTGATCTGACTCAGTATGGCTATTTTTCTGTTCCCCTACAGATAAATAAATATTTTCTGGGCCACAAAGAAATAAGTACTGGTGTAAGGACACTTGCCTAAGATAAAGACCCAGAATTCTGCTGTAAGATTTGCAGAAAAGATGTTTAGTGAATGTCTACCCAACCATTAGAGCCTGGAGACTCCCCATTTCTGCTGCTGTTGCCCTGTTTTTCCCCATACCCTTTGGTTCCGTAAGAGGTGGGATGTTCCATTGTGGTGAAAAAAGCAGATGCCAAAATAAACAGTCTTGCAACAGAGGTTTTTGAGTCAAAACAAGAAGCATTACACGAGAGGACAAAATGATCCCACCATCTGAATTATGTGGTCACTCTGCTTCAGAAGTTTCCTGGGCGATTTACGTGGGTAAAAAGCCATGCTGCAATATGCAACCTCAGAAGCCATTCCAAATTGCCCTGCTTCTGACACTGCACTGGAAGTGCACAGAGCAGTTGAATGAGGGGAGGGTAGAGCTTCGACCTGTGCGCATCTGTGTGGTGTGTGTGGAGCTAGGGAACAAAGACAGGATTAGAAATTCAAACAATCATAAACGCAAAGCTGCATTTAAACTGTTTTCTGAGTGCTAGGAGTTGGGCAGGGAGAAGGATGAGGCAATACAGAGACCAGTACTAAAGACAGAGAGCTGACATACTCAAGTTTTATGCTAAAATGACTCTTTTGAAACACTAGTTACGAATAAACACCAATGTCTTTAAACAATTACAGAAAGGCAGAGTCCCTCTCACTTTTTTTGGGCTATAAGAGAGACTGAAATGCCATATTAAAGATGGAGAGTTCTTCAATATTTTGTTTGTTAGTCTGTAGGCTCTTAAACGCAGCATTATCCAAAGATTTCACAAAGAAATTGAGGACTAGAAGGAACCTCCTGTGGCAGCAAGTCTAGTTTCTTACCACAATAGGAAACAACATAATAATCTTTCCTAAATTCATTTCAGTCTCTCTTAAAATCCCCAGATATCTGTTATCCTTTATCTCCTGTTCAGAAAGCTTTCCAGAATTGGCTTTGTTTTTCCCAGTTCCTAGTTGAAGGTTGTTCAGATACAGCTTTTACTCAGCTGTTCTAGTGATAATGTTATTTCTTAGCCTAAATATTCCTTTGTCTTTATCCCTTCTTCCTCTTTGTTACCAGCAGTAAGAAATGTAGGCAGAACTCTCTCCATTCCGGAGAGAGGAGGCTGCCTCCAGCCTGTCTGTCGGGGTAACTGAGCAAGCACAAGGTGTGGGCATCCAGTGCCATATGAGCCAGACAAAATCCCATGGATCATTAGTTGCCTAGATAGTAGCCCAAGCAGCCTTGTGTAGCTGGGGATCCTTTCAAGAAGGCAGCCTGTTCTTCCTACATTTTGTGCTTTTACATTTTTTAAAATTCTGTATTTATTTCATCTTTTTGTGCTTTTTATTTATTTATATTTGTGTAATGGGCACGTTCCAATTCCCTCTGGCTATCTGCTTGAACTAGGCAATTTAGAGTTTGCTGCAGCATATTCCCAGTAATCTAATTACAAAACCAGAGCAGTTCAAGGAAGAGTTTTTATTCAATTCTGTGCTTCACGTACTGGTGGATGAAAGCAACACCCACATGGCCTCCCATTTTGTGTGTGCAGTTTTCCATAAGTGTTTATCAGAGTCCAAAACCCCATGTTTCACAGAGACATGTAAATGGTCACGACCAACATTTTAGACTTATTTTGCATCTCAAAGAGTATGTAGTATCCAGTGGTTTTTACTAATTTGTTCCCTCGCCTTTGTTGGAAGAAGATCTCCTGTATCTTCATGGTTTTGTTTTTCATGGCTATATCACTTTGGAACCCTGTGGTGGTTCTGCAATCATCCCGTAAGCCAAACCCCTTTCTTCTCCTTAGTGTTTTTCTGACTAATTTCACAGTTCATATATGTATTTTTCCCTTGGATACACAACTTTGCAGTATTTGCTGTTTAGTTTCTTCCCATTCTCATTAATCACATCAATGAATTGAATCAACAATGAACCACTCACAAAGTTAGTTTATTTTTGTGGTTTTTTGAGAATTCCAATATTGGTTTAGGTTTTATATGCAAATGTGTGTACATGGAGCACTGACTGTCACACAGTACTTCAGTTCCTCACTTTTTTCTTTCTCTTTTGAGTGTGAGAGGGAAAAAATAAGTTGAGTTCATGTTGCCTTGATACAAAGGTAGGATACTTTGCTACTGGCCTAATTTTTCTCTGTTTTCATGGCTTTGCAGTGGATCATCCTCCTGAACAGAAGCTGAGCTGCATCCTCAGCTAGCAAAGTCATTGTTAAGTCAATGTTAGTCAAGGTGCTGTTTAGCCTGTGTCAGTCATACTGATTCCCTGGATGTTTCAGCAGCATTCTATAGACTCAGTGTTTTGTCACTGTAAAAATGTGGGAGCAGTTTCCAGACCAACTAAACTTAAAAAGCCTGTTCTGTAGCGGTGAATGAATATGTGAAGTGTTGAGACTAATGTAGTGCCAAGGGTTAAAAAACCCAGTGTGGCTGGTAGAGATAACAGCCCAGTAAAAGTGCTTGCCACAGTCATGCAGCTACTGAGTTCTCATTGAGAAATGTCCCTGGAGGATTCTTCAGCAGGAACACCTGGGTAATGTTGGTCCTCCTACTCATTCCTGTTTTTCCCCTTGTCTTTTCCGGTGGCTTGTTTTGTATCAGGGGGCTGCCCGATAGCCAGAGCTGGAAAGTTGACCCAACTGCAAAACACCTTACCCCCAGCCCTTTGCATCATTTGAAAAATGGATCGCTCGTCTCCTGTGGTTTACAACACATCCCTGCAAGCACTTGCACTGCCAGAGCTGAAAGGGCAGGCAGGGGAAGAAGGGAGGATCCACGGAAGGCAGACCTCGCAGTCCTGTGCATTTATACCCCAGCAGGGCTTTCTGTTTCCCCCAGTATTGTTTGTGGGGGGGTTTTTGGTGTTTGTTGTTTTTTTTTTTCCTGTCATCCTTGGTTTGAATTTCTCTGGTGTTGAGGTAGCTAGATGCTGGAATTGTCATCAGTGGTGTGTTAGAGGCATTAGCTGTCATTTCTGCTGCACCCTGGCTGTGCTGTGCCTGATGGGTTAACTCTTCTACTACGGAATCCCAGTGGAAGCAGGAGCTGGTTAAGAGGAGTTGCAAACCAAAATGATGGCTTTGGTTGAGGAAGAGGATTTGAAGGTTTTCCCTTACTGAGAGTCTGTCCTTCCTGACTGAGGCAGTCATTGGCCAGAAGGTTTTACAAATCCACAGGTCTGTCTGGATCCTTACTCACAGTAGTACAAGTGTTGGTAATTCACCCAATGTGTTTATCCTTCTGATAAGTACTGTTTTCTTTTGTTGTTGTTGTTGTCCTCCTTCTCCCCAAATTAAGGTGCAAAGATGAACTAATTTATCAACTGCACACACAAACCTGAGACTTAGCTGGGATCTGAATCTATAACTTTTAAGTCTCTGAGTGTCAGCCTTCCCTTTGCACTGTTATTTGTAATGCTTGTAGTTGGAGACATTCCTCTCGCTTTGTCTTCAAGAAGGTAATTGCCCTTTGATGCAGTTGTTGATGAAATTATCATTCCTCTGTAGTCAGCTGATCAGATGGTGCTTTTCTGAGGTTATTTTTAGAAATCACTGAATATACAATGAGGAAATGTACTTTGTTTACTCTTATCCTGACAGGTGACTAATCTAACCTTTGAGATCACACTGTACACAGGTTTCTTAGAGTGGATGCAGTTCAGATTGCTGAAGAGGGTGAACAGAGCTGTGTGTGACTTTTATGGGCTTTCTTATTCCCCTCCCTGTACTTCAGAATTCCAGGTGAAAAGGCCTCTGGACTTCTGCTAATGCATCTCAGATGTGAACTATAAAGATGCAGGAGGTAAAACTTCCAAAGGATATAGCAGTACCGTGACACTATAATGTGGCAACAACTAAATCTCTTGGTTTCCAAGGAATGCTGCAAAGGTTTTGCCCAGCTACTTGTGGTCTGAATGGATTCAGTTTAAGAATACTCCCATAAATATGAGGGATAATATTTCTTTTTTGCATTCAGTATGTTAACATAATTGGGTAGGCTCTGAGGGTACGGGCTTTTCCACATCATTTCTCTTACACAGATTACTAACAATGGTAGGTCAGATGTATAGCTGCTGCCGTTCACTGAAATCTTTTGAGTGTTGATGCTTTTTGTTTGCTCTTTTAGCATGTGTCATGCTAAACAGCTCTTGGTATAATATAATTTATAGTGTTGGGTATTGTTCTTTGGTGGAGTCTAAAGACATCACCATCTCTGGAACTTACAATTGAATGTTCTTGCAGCTTCACAAAGGTTTTTCGTGGGTGTTTGGGTTTGGTTGGTGGTGGTTTTCTTTGTTGGTGGTGTGTTTTCTGTTGGTGGTGTGGGGTTTTGTTGTTGGTGGGTTTTTTTGTTTGTTTGTTTTTCTAAATCATTTGTGTAATCATAATTCTGCTTCCCCATTCCAGGACAAGTATACCTTTTTGAGCCTGCCCATATTTCACTTCAGTAAGCAGAATTGCCCGCTTCCGCTTGTTTTTTGTTTGAAACAAATTGGTTATGAGTGCTTGAGTATTCTGGACAGGATTTAAACTTGAATTTTATATTGTATTGGTGGAAGTTTTGCCTGGTGATAAAATGTGTGAAAGGTACTTGAGAGAGATGTGGTTTATTTTGTTCATCATAGCAGTGAGAAAGTTCATGTGATTGAGAGTGCAACTGATTAACTCCATTATCTGGGAAAATTGAAAGGAAATTAACTTTTTAATGTTCTGCCCAGGGAAGTGATGCTGCTTGTTTTCTTCAGCAGTGTCAGAACCTGTGATGGCTTGAAACGGCTTTAAAATTAGTTAATAATTTAAGGTAGAAAGAAGATACTGTGTAGATAGTTTCACTTTTAGATGGTGCTGGATGTACACGATGCTGGTCACCAGCAAAAGAGGGAAGGTGTATTTTTGTGGACAAAGGGACAGAATAGGTTGTGTGGATGGGGGTGGAAGCAACTGGCAAGTAATTATTAATTACGGAAATAAAGTTTACTAACATAATCGTGTAATAATTACAGGAGGTTTCCAGGGCACAGGTTTACCAGAGGACAATCCAGTGTTTCACATTTAATTTTTCCCCTTTTGTTTTAGGCTCTGGATGTTGACCGAACTGTTCTCTATAAAATGAAGAAGTCTGTCAAAGCCATAAACATATCTGGTCTGGGTAAGTACATGATGATGTCTGGTAGTTGATATTGCTGTAATCGGGGGACTTAAACAGAATCAGGGTGAGTTATAGGGGCAAATGTGAGAAGAGAAAAATAGGCTTTAAATAGCTACTTGATCGTGAGCTCAGTAGGGATGAATGGACTCAGCATGGGTTTATGAAGGGCAGGTCCTGCTTGACTGACCTGATCTCCTTCTACAACATGGTCATCCACGTAGTGGATGAGGCTGTGGCTCTTGTCTGTCTGGACTTTAGTAGAGCCTTTGACATTGTCTCCCACAGCATTCTCCTGGAGAAACTGACTGCTCGTGGCTTGGGTGGGCATACACTACACTAGATAAAAATCTGGCTGGACGACCAGGCCCAAAGAGTGGTGGTGAATGGAGTTAAATCCAGTTGGTGGCTGGTCACAAGCTGTGTCCTCCAGGGCTCTGGAGGCAGCAGATTTAATATCTTTATCGATCACCAGGATGAGGGCACCGAGGGCACCCTCAAGTGAGGTTGATGGCACCAAGCTGGGTGGAAATGTTGATCTGCTCGTGGGTAGGGAGGCTCTGCAGAGGGATCTGAACAGACTAGGTCGCTGGACCAAGGACAGTGGTTTGAATTTCAATAAGGCCAAGTGCCGGGTTCTGCACTTTGGCTACAACAACCCCTGGCAGCGCTACAGGCTTGGGTGGAGTGGCTGGGAAGTTGCTCAACAGAGAGACCTGGAGGTGTTGATTGACACCCTGCTGAACATGGGCCAGCAGTGTGCCCAGGTGGCCAAGAAGGCCAATGGCATCCTGGCCTGGGTCAGGAACAGTGTGGCCAGTAGGACCAGAGGAGTGATTCTACCCCTGTACTTGGCACTGGTGAGGCTGCATCTGGAGTACAGTGTTCAGTTTTTGTCCCCTCACCACAAGAAGGACACTGAGGCACTAGAGCATGTCCAAAGAAGAGCAACAAAGCTGGTGAAAAAGCAGCTGAGAGAAGGCTCAGGGCAGACCATATCACTCTTTACAACTACCTGAAAGGAGGTTGTAGAGAGGTGGGTGTTGGCCTGTTTTCCAAAGTAACAAGTGACAAAACAAGAGGAGATGGCCTGAACTTGCACCAAGGGAAGTTCAGATTGGATATGGGGAAGAATTTCTTTACTGAACGGGTTATCAGACACTGCAACAGCTTGCCCAGGGCAGTGGTGGAGTCCCCATCCCTGGAGTTATTTAAGAGTCATGTAGATGTAGTGCTGAGGGGTAGGGTTTAGTCAAGGACTTGTCAGTGTTAGGTTCATGACTGGACTAGATGATCTTAAAGGTGTTTTCCAATCTAGGAAATTCAGTGATTCTGTGAAATTTTGTGAGACAGCTGAATGTATCTAGCTGGCATTCTGCTACCATGGAGGGAAGCCGTGCTCTTCTCTTCCCACCAGGTCTGGGCTACTTTCTCATTCTGCCACCCCTGGTGCTTGGCAGATCCATAGGTGAGATTTTTAGCTCATATTAAAGCTGCGTGTGGAATGAAATCAACTTAACTGGGGTTAGATGAGCACCTGGAATGGTGAGATATATGTACTGTTGAGAGCTGAGGGCATGGGGCGGTGAAGTTACTCTCTTTGGCAGCAGTAGCAAACTACATTGGCTCTACTGCTTTGTGAAACCTCACCCTTCCTGATGGCTTCCAGTTGTGTATGTTGAGAACTTCATGACAAGAGGGCTGATGAGCTGCAGTTTGTTTTTTGTCATGATGTATGAAGTCAGGTATTTCTCTTACAACGCTGATAAAAATACAAACAACTATTGCTGCATGCATTTTTGTGGGTGCCAATCTATGGAATTTTGTCTGTTTATCTTAGAAAAAATAACTGAAGCTTTTGTTCTTGTGGATCAGCAGCGTTTTGTGGATAAGAAACAGCATTTTGTTGGCTTTTGTTCTTGCCTTGCCATTCATAGCAATTAGAGCTAACAAAACCTATATTATATGCAAAATAGATAGGCTTGGCAACCTTGGAGAGCCACCAATATCCAGCAGAATTTGTGGGCATGTTGGTGTTCAGATAGAAGGTTCTAACAAGAACTGCTGTTGTGGTAGAATTCTTATCAGTTAATTGAAGGGAAGTTCCTTCTTGCCTAACATAATGAAGCTGTTATCTCTGGATCATGGCGGGCCCAGTTTAAGATTCATCTGGAACTTTGTCATCTATTACAGACTTGGCAGCCTTTCTTCTGGTTGATTTTTTTTGTTTTGTTTTCTTCTTCATTTTTGAATGCCTCATAATCAGTGTGCTTGTCCTAGGGCATCGTAGCAAATCCCCACAGTTTTTGCATAAAACAAGTACCTTGCCTAGTTTTTAAATTCATGCTGCCCAGTCTTGACAAGAAGGGTTTGGAGGCATTTCTCTTCTACCAGCACAAGTATCAGTAATCCAGCCACTTGCCAGCCCTTTGGGTTTCTTTTGCCACAGCAAAAGCTGTGACCCTGCACTCATAACAGCGCTGGATTTTTAATAGCGGTTCCCTGAGTATTAAGTACCCGTGTTTTGGCTTTTTTTTAATGTGTGAAGTTAGAAACTGTTTTGGCAGATTAGATAGTGACTCCAGTTTGTACGTAATTTAGTTTCTTACTTTAAAAAAAAAAAAGCCTCTAAACCCTCAAAGAAACCTGGCTCTGTTACGTTTTTTCCCATAGATTTCAACCCTTTTGTTTGTAGAGAAACTTTTAAAATCCATCCGGAAGAAAGCATAGGGCAGGGAGAGGGGTTTAGGGGCTTCCATGAAAAAAAATATAATTTTATGTTCCTTGGAAGCATTTGTGGAGCTCCAGCTCAGCTGGCAGTATTGCTGCAGTAACTCCCATCAGTGTTCTGGGGAACGGCTCAGAACTGCTGCTGAGCTACTGTTTTGTTGGCTTTGTTTCATCTGATACATAGATCCAGAAGAACGGGCCCGAGGATTCTAGGGGATAGAAGACTCTTGGGGATGGTGAATAGAATAGAAAGTGTTTGTTTCCTAAGGTGAAAAATCAGCACGGTTTCAGTTGTTGATTGCACACCTAACATCCTTACTTCATCCTACGGCTCAATTAGCAAGAAGTTTGGTAAGTGCTAAGCCCCTGATGTTGATACTGGGGAAAAATAAGTATTATTCAGCGCTAGGACTTAGTTTTTAAATTGCATGGCTATAGGCAAACTGTCCTTCACAGGCTGCAAATTCAAGTGCTCAAGGTAGAAACTTGTAGAATTGATGTCATTTGTGCAACTTCAATTCTGCATCTACATTATGACACTCCTTAATTACATGATGATATACTGCTACTCCACAGGGGTTTAGTTTCATATATTGGAAATTAAAGAAAATTTGTAGCTACTTGAAAAATTAAATGCTTGAATGGCTGTCCAAGTAGGAGTGTGAACAGACAGACTTGCTTTTATGTTGGAGCATGGTAGGTTTATTGAGCAGGTTGTATAACTAATTCATAGAAATTTGGAGAAAGGATGTTGCATCAAGGACCCTTTGAATATTAAATGTGTTGATGTATACAAATGGGCTTGAAATGAAGCTGGATTACTGCTTGTTTGAACAGATTAATCCTCTTTAAATAATCCTCAATCAGGGTTTTATTCTGGTCTCATAATAATGACCAAGAAAGGGTCTTTGTTCTTGTTAATGCATTATTCGTTTTCTGGGGTGTGGTTGGCTTTTGTTGTTGTGTTTGGTTTTAGTTTTTGGTTGGTGTTGTTTTGTTTTGTTTTCTCCTGACTTTGAAGTGTTAGAAATTGGCTACAGCTAGAATAAGAAACAGGCAACATTAAGTCTCAGGTGCCAACTTGGTGTGCTTTGTCAATGTGCTCAGGCTTGACATGGTCACTAAGCTTGGGTCCAGAAAGACTTTGTTTTATTCCACAGATCAAATCGTCGCGGACTTTTTATGTCTGTCTACAGAAGTCAGTCACCTGGTGTCCTAGGAGTGAATCGATGGGTCAGAGTAGTTAAGACTGAGGTCCCTTGGGTTTCCTCTATATTTGAATCAGGGGGACTTGCTTTACACCTAGATTTCATCTCGTTCCCTGGGATGAACAACCCACCAAAACATGCAGCTCAAAGACTTTGGCAAGGGCAGAAGTGTTAGGTATGTGCTGGATGACTTGTATTGGTGCCTCCCACACAGTCATTCAGAACCTGCTGTCTCCATTAAGCACTGGACCACTTCTGGGTCAGAGTCTCAGGTTTCTTCCCTCTGCATCTGGGGAGGAATAACACCAGGCATCGGTACAGATTAGGGGTCCTTCTGCTGGAAAGCAGCTCCATGAAGAAAGACCTTGGAGTCCTGGTGGATATTAAGTTCTCCATGGGACAGCAATGTGCCCTTGTGGCCAACAGGGCCAGTGGTATCCTGGGGTGCATTAAGAAAACTGTGTACAGCAGGTCTAGGAAGGTTCTCTTCCCCCTCTACTCTGCCCTGGTGAGACCACACCTGGAATACTGTATTCAGTTTTGGGCTCCTCAATTCAAGAGAGACAGGGATCTACTGAAGAGAGTCCAACAGAGAGCTAGGAGGATGATTAATAGACTTGAACATCTCTCCTATGAAGACAGGCTGAGAAGCCTGGGGCTGTTTAGTCTTGAGAAGAGAAGGCTGAGAGGGGAATCTTATGAATGTCTATGAAAATTTGAGGGGTGGGTGTCAAGTGGGAGGGGCAAGTCTCTTTTCATGGTTGCAGTGGAGGGACAAGAATAAATGGGT
>WUAM01000164.1:3440811-3460413 GCA_024336885.1 Actenoides hombroni | reverse complement strand
AGTTTATGTTCTGATTTTATGTTTGAACCAAATAATAATTTTGCATGGATGTGAATGCAATTTTTTTGGGGTTTTTTTGGTGTTTTGTTTTTCCTTTTTTTTTTTTTTTTTTTTTTTACCTTGCAATAGCATAAGCACCTTCTCTTTTCTTCTATCTAATTCTCTCTGGTGAAGGACAGTCTCTGTAAGGTGCTGCTCTTTCCTAACGTGCTTTGTATTGTTGAGGTTTGAAGTGTTTTATTTTCTCCTGACTGGTAGAGGAGAACCAAAGGAATAGAGGAACTTAATGGTCCTTGAATTTGGTGTTTCTCTAGGAGATAGTTTCCTCCAAAGAGATATACATATGATAACCAGATGTAAACATCACTATTGCTTGAAAATACCATACTTATAAACAAGAATTCTAGAATTAAAAAAGAATTATAGAACAAAACTATAGTTAATACCACTAGAATAAATTGTTGGTAACTGGTCACTTTGAAAATGTGTTTGTAAGTTCACTGATGGAGGTCTAGTTTTCTGAGAGGCTAATAGAGTATTGACTAGTATAAAAATTCCTATACAGGAAATAATTTGGGGTGCTATTTTTTTTTTTTATAGTCATAGCCTTGTGTGAAGCAAGCCCCGTGTATTCTCAGAGTGTGGTGAAGTACCCAACTCTGAATGCTTTAAGCTTGTTGGCAGTTAAACCACCCCTCTCCTCTGGTGCTTCCTTGTAGCACCCAAAGTAATTTGGTTGTAAATAGTTTCATCAAAAATGTAGCCAGGGCCATACAACCCACTGCTGTTAAAAAACATTCTGAAAGTTACTTGTTTGCAGTGGAACTTTCCCTGGAGTTTGACAGGGCACTGAATTTCCACAGAAGATTTTAGCTGAAATGAGTGGGGAAACGTACAAGGAAGCAAGAGGACATGTTCAGACTGGAACAGATGCCAAAGCTGTTAACACTGGCAAAGCTTTAGGGCTACTGTCAAGTTTTGCTTTGTCATATATTTTGCTTTTGTTTCTAGAAGCTGATGTGTTCTGTCAGCTCTTGGCGTGGGTGACATTTAGAGCTGTAGCTCTAAAGAGATGCTGCAAAAAGATTTTCCTTAAAGTTTTCTTTAGTAAGGTTGTTCTACTTTAACAGGAGTTTTAGGTTCTTGTTTTTTTCTAGTATTTCCAAATGTTTCCCAAAAGACTTTGTTTTTGTGGACTTATCAAGGCATCATTATTTTAAAATATTTCATTAACAGCTCAATTTTTTGTTTGTTTGTGGTGGATTGGTTTTTGTTGTTTGTTTGTTTGTTTCTCCCTTGGAATCCAATTATTTAAAAACTATTCAAGTTAAAATTCAGTTCTTGGGTTTTTTATATGTTTTGCTATATTTCTTTTATATGTGCTCTTTCAAATCGTGCATAAAACTAAACAAAAAAACCCAAACACCCGTGAAGAGCTTTGGTTCTTCACATTTGAAGTGACTTATAAAACACTGCTTTAAGAGAAGAAATACATTGACACAAGGTATCAGGTCCTTGTAGCTACTCATTGTAGCCTTTCTATCACATTGTTTGCACTGTTTGAAGCAGTTTGTTGTGGTTTTTGTTTTCTTCTTGCCATGGCTCCAATATCAAGCTACAAATTTTTCTTCAGCTTCTGGATTAGAAATGTTTTTTAAGAAGATTGATCAATCAGCATGTCTTTTTGGTAGCAAACCATCAGAAACCACTAGTGGCATTTTTGGAGGTACCACGATGCCTTTTGTGGTATGTACATTACTGCTACTTGATGGTAACCTTACTGCTAATTCCTGTCGGAGCACTGGCACCCACAGTTCCTAGTAGGTCAGGTCTGTATGGCACTTCCTTACTGTGTCAGTTATTCCATCTCCCTAATACATTTTGTGCCAGGTGATGAAGGTTTGAGTCTTAGTATGAAAAATGTTGGGACAAGGAATGTTCTTGTTACTCTTCTACATACTCTTGTCCTTTCTTTTTCATTTTATTTAACTTTAAAGCTAATGAAACATGCTGGGTTGAGAGGACTGGAATCTGATCAGCATTTCCACTCCGTGGAAGGTAGCTGGGAGGAAGAGACTTCATGTGAGAAATTTTTCTATTAATAATCCTTGAATTTTTAGCCAGGAGAACTGGAAGAACAGTGATAATATTTTTCTGATCCTATGCTTCTGTTTTACTTCATTTTTTAAATGCAAGAAGAGTGGAGATTTGCTTAAATGTAAAAGGTAACAAAAAAAAACCCTGAAGGAAATATCTTTTCTGTATTATATAACGAACCTAAGAAATTTATGCCCAGAAATTTATTTCCAGGATAATGGTTCAGACTAAACAAACAAAGAAACAAAACAAACCAAAACCCAAGGAAAGTTTGGTGCCTGAACCTTCACAAGCATATTTTGTGCAAAGGACTCATTTTAGTTACCTGTACTTTTTTTTTATGCACTTATTTGAGGTTGGAGCATTATATGTAAAGCTTAAAGATTTACACTGTGTTTCTGGTTTTCAATAGTAAACTTGAGGAAAGGTTGGCTTAACAGTGAGAGGGGAAGAAATCACAGTACTGTTTGATTTATGCTGGTAAAGATATAAACCAAGAGGTAGTAATTCCTCCTTAGTGGCATGGGTTCAGCTCCATCTGGAACCTTGTCCTTATTTCTTTGCCAAAAAGATATTGATCCAACTGGAAGAAGTTCAGGGGACATTTAAAAAAAAAAAAAAAAAAAAAAAAGCTTGGGGCTTGAATACGTTGATTTATGAAGAAAGCTTAGAAGAACTGGAAATGGATGGTTTCTCTGAAGGTAAGTGTGATTGTGGAAGAGGAAAATAAATTGGATATAAAAGGGATCTCACTGTGGCAATATTAGATGAAGTTTACCACTTAGGTGTGTTAATCTAGGTTAGAAAATGTGCAACTGGGAATTTTCTTCCACTGGTGAGGAAGATGGGCTGGAATAACCTCAAGTCTCTCTCATACTTTGCTTCTAAAATTCCTCACTTTACACTTTTAAGAATACCCTAAAAAATGTATTTCCTGTCATTTTACACTTGCAGTTCCTAGCAGAGATGTCCCCAGCCTGCAGTTTGAGTGTTGATGGTGGTACAGGAGCTGTTTCCAAGTAGTGTGTGATGGCCACACTTGATACCTTGTGCAAAGCCATTCCTCTAGACAGCAGAGCCATCGGCTCCACGTGGGCACGTGGTGGTGTTCAGCTCTGGCTTTGCTGGAGTCACTTTTCCTGCGGCGTGCGTACACGAGCGCTGGGTGATGGCCCAGGCACCGCGCCGGTGGGATGGGATAGGATGGGATGGGATAGGATGGGATGGGATGGGATGGGATGGGATGGGATGGGATGGGATGGGACGCGCTTTGTGCTGCGGGACGCACCGCTGTGCTGCAACTGGGGCAAGGGGCGAGGGCGGTGGGAAGTGTCAGAGGGAGGGGTGGTCCAAAGATGAAAGTTTGTGCTGCGAGTCTTGATGTTATGTGGTTTTCTGAACACTTGGGGTTGGATGCTAAAAGCTTGAAGTTGAGACAAACAAGCTGTGTCTCATCTCTAGAGGATGTGCTGATTTCCACTTGCTTCCTGCTGTGTTGATTGGCCGTGTCCTACTAAAGCTCACATCACTGGGAAAAATCTTGGAAAGTATTAAATGCAGAAGTACTTGCCATAAAAAAAAAAAGAAAAAAAAGAAAAAAAAAGAAAAAAAAGAAAATAACCAATGATTTGTCAGCAAGCAGTGCTGTTGTCACTTGTGCATGCCCGAGTTCCCTGGTGGTTGACAAGCCCACAGCCAAGTACATGGACTGCATCTAGGATTCAGTAGTGACAACAGGAGTCGGATCATGCACCGTTCGACTGCCTGCATTTTAGTTTCAATTGAAAAGGTTTTAAGGTCTGCTCCATTTGTCTGTGTGTTAAAAAAAGAATTTCATTTCTGAAGTCATGAGAAGGTTTTTTGTTGTTGGTTTTTTTCTTTGGCGTGTATGTAGAAAATAAACCCTATTGAAGTACTGCAGACACCAGTATCCAAAGCTGTTCTGGAAAAGACTTACTGAAGTAATCAGGAGAGCTGGCAAATGAAGAAATTCAGTGTTCAGCCATAGGCTCTTAAAATACTTGAAAATCTTTTTGCCCCTTTGCAAATATTGGCTTGCCTGTTGCCTCTACCACCACTTCTGGCAGCTACATGCTTGTTTATTTTTATATTCTCCCTCCTGCCATTTTTTTTCTTCTCCTTCTCTGAGCCTGCTCCAGCTTCAGAAGTTTTAATTTATTACCCTGTCTCTGTCATCTTACCTTGTTGGAAGCCATCAGAGGAAAACTGCAAGTCTGCCGAAGCAGCAATGTTGAAAGTGGAAACCAGGTCAACTACTTTATTTTTTTTCTTTCCTAGTTGTTTTTGTTTTAAAACAAAAACCCAAAACCAAACAACAAACCAGTACATGGAACTTGCTAGTATTCCTTAGACACAGCCTGACTTTAATTTCTGTGAAATACTCCTGCACCTTTGTGCATGTTTCTTTTTAAAGGATATTGTAAAAGATAAAATAGTCGAACTGTAGAGGTGGTTGCATACATTTTAGCTTCCTGTATACACACAGTGTAGGAGCTGCAGCATATTAATGCTTCTCTGCGTGCCAAAAACAGGTCTGTATTTTTAGATAGTTCAGCTTAAGCTTCTCAAAGAGGGGGAAAACCATGTAGGATGTTTCTTCTGCATATTACTGATTTATGCATTCGAGTGAGTATCATTCATCTAATGAGGTTACTAATGACAAGTTTATACATTATGTATGTTTACATTTGTGGCAAATAAAATAGGAGCACAGGGAGTACAATAGACTGATGGCAATAAACAGGTGATAGCACACAAGGAATTAATTTAAATAGGCAAATGTTCTCCAAACTTTTAAAAAGAATGTTTTTTTTTTTCTCCTAGTCTTCTCCAAAACTGTTTTGGAGGCTGATTGATGTTTAGATGAATGTGTCTGGGATAATACTTTAGGCTCTGATATTTTTTCTTTTCTGACTTGAGTCTGTTGTTGAGAAATGCTTTTTTGCTTGCTTTGTGCCTATTTATCTGGTTTTGAAGAATAATTGATCAGAGGCTGTAAAAGTACTGATCTTTAGGTTAGACATTTGACTGCATCATACTAATGAAAAAGAATAACACAGTACAAAACTCTGCATAGGGTGGTATCTTAGATGAGACCTTTTCTGCTTCTCCACCTGTATAGACATTGTGTATGCTTGTCTATAGGTGTACACGTTCCACCTGTCTTCTAGAAGTTTGTGGGGGTTTTTTACCTACATTTTGTGTGATTTACACCTTTTCATTTATCTCCTATATCTGCAATATAGAATTTTATGAACTTTGAGGCTGGTTATGTCGATATGCAGGTGGTGTAGTACTGCTGAGACCGTAGAAGGTGGATCGTTTCCAGCATTGCCAGCTAAGCATGTGTAGATGTTGCTCATTCAAATCTTATAAGAATTATTATTTTAAAATTCCCAAACATACCACAAACACAGACAGATGGAATTTAACTTAACTCTAAAGAGCTGTGGTTAAGACCTGCAGCTTTTTGGAGGGGTGGGAAAGTAGGATGGAGAAGAGGAACTGTGATTTGTGGTAAAAGACCAGATAGTCTGTATTTCTTCAACCTTCCCATGCAGAGGCAATGTATTGAACCTTTAAAATGTATGTATGATCACTTTCTCTTTGCTCACTGAATGAAATTTCAAGCGAATACAGTAAGGTAGTATCTTTGAAGGGGAAGGGTTGGGATTTGGGATCTTGTTTTGTTCTAATTGCATCTGTTGAGTACTGCTGGGGATGGGAGCCCTGAGTCTGCTCTGGTGAGGCCACCAAGTAACTATAGGGTGATAATGTTTTGTGGTTTTCCTTTCTGGGGAGGCTGGAGCATCACAATTGGAAATATTTTTTCTTGAAATTTGCCTTTGTGACCTTTCTTCTCTGGCCGTGTTACACTGAAAGGGACTTTTGATGTTCCTCACATTGTTCCTGAAGAAACAGAAGTATTTGTTACTATGTGATGCAAAGTTCTTTCTCTACATTGAACATTTGAAATCCATCTTCATATGCACATTTCAGTGCTTCTTGGAAAAATAAAAAATAATCACACTTTAAAAGAACAGCTAACAATGACACACAAAAAAATCCCAACTCGAAAACCTATCCAAAGGAAATCTTCAGCAAACTGCTGCAAAAGTAATTCTGATTTTTATTTTTTTTTCATTGTGTGGTTCTAATATATTCGGGTGTTACCTCCCCAGTGCAATCCATTTGAATTGTTACAGTTTAAACTCTGCGCTTAGACGTTGTGACCCATACATTGAATGTTTTCCCTGAATCATAAAGGATTGGACATGAAGTCTTTCTTTTCCTGGTGGATGCTACTTACTGTCTTATTCCTACTGTCTCACTTCATTCTTTTTCCATATCACAATATTATTGTACAGATACTTATCTAAACCCATGATTATTTTACTCTTTTCTTAATTTGAAATTATTTTTTTCTTTTGAATTACTTGTTTACTCTTTCCTTACTTGCCTACTCAAGACCTCATAAAATGTGCATTTTGAATTTTGTAGGAGGTAAATACGGCAGATGTGTTACTTCTGAAAAATACAGGGAAAATACTTGAATAGGGGCTTTTTACAGGCCAGCATTCTTTTGTCTTTATAACGTCTGTCAGGGTAAGATGCCCTTGTATTGTGAGAATAGCAGATATGTTTTATGGAATAGGTCTAAAGAGACTGGAAAATAAACAAGATTAATTTATAATGTGCTTACAATTTTTCAACACTTCTATATTTTATGATTGTTTTCATATAATTTCAAGAGTGAAATCAGGCAATGTGAAAATTAGTGATCTTACTTTGCAGTCACCACTGAATGAGATATTTACCATCTGCAGTAATTCTGCAGGGTTCCTGCTGGCTTGGGTTATAGTGTTTCCAGAGTAAGTTTAATTAACTTGTGTTGTCTCTGTCTTTGATTACTGGCTGTACTGATAAACTTCTTCATAAAGCAGTGTTAGGAAAATAATATCTAAGATTTCCTTGTAAAGCTTTCTGAAATGTGTGAATTGAGACAGTGTTATGTTCTGCATTAAAATATATGAAATGTTTTGATGTAATGTTCTTGTTACAGATTCAGAATATGAACAACATAATCACTTTTCCATTGGACAGTTTGCTGAAGGGAGATCTGAAAGGAGTAAAGGGGGTATGTTTATCTTATTATTTATATATAAAGTTATGTTGGTATAGTAAATATATTTAGCTAGTGTATTAATGTTATTTGGTGGAAGGCATGGGACACTAAAGTGTTAGCTTAATAAACAAGAGATTATTTGTTTTTTTGTTGAATCGAGTCATAATTGTTGGATTTGATCATCTTGAATGTCTCTTCCAACCAGAACAATTATATGATCCCTTCTGTTTGTGGTTTCACATACATCATGCTCTTGACTATGTGTACAAAATAACACTGGAGAAGCTTTAAAAGCAGCCCTGAGATGTACAAGATAAGCAGAGAAAGCAGTGCAAGAATTTAGATATTAGTTGAGGAGGAAGTAGCACTTTATTTAAAAAGGTTATTATTAACATATTTAGCATTCTATATTTAGCTGGAACCATATGGATTATTAAGAAAGCCATATTAGGCTGCATGAGCATAGGGGTTTTCTTAACAAAGCAGAAATCTATTGGTGCCCTGAGGATATTTCCCATTTGAGGTAATAACAACTCTGGACTCAAAAGATGATATGTTTATAATAAATTTCAAAGCCTATAGGCAACAAACTTACATGGCTTATGCTTTGTTTACTGCTGAGCAAACAGGAAGCAACTGGCAGCTATTGTTTGAGGATAGTGATGGAAGAAGAAAAATGTATGTAGACTACAAATGGTCTCTGTAAATTACTGGAGGACAAATAGATTATTTAGTATGATAGGCTGATTATCTTTGTGTTGCTTTCCTACCACGCTTCACTTCTCTTACTCTTCTCTTTGTTTTTTACATCAGAATAAATACATTTACAGTACAATGTTGCCCTATGTTCCTGACTTGAGAAAATAATAAAATGCTGCTTTAATTCCACAGTTGTTGAAATAGGTAGCTGACACTGAAAGATTAGTTCCTAATCTGTAGTTGCCGCAGTTTTCCAGCATCTGACAGTTAACAATAGTTTTTTTTGTAGTTGGCTGATCTCTTGCACTCCAAACTGCTGCATATTTAGACATCAGTGAAATAATTTATAACTTGTAAAGATCATTTCATCTGAACTGTCTTATTCTGAGGGAAAAAATAAGGGAACTTGGAACATAAGTAATTCAAAATTGTCTCAAAATTACTTAGGTTGATCTGTATGACCTATGCTGTTCCCATTAAGGCAGTGGGTTATTGATTTCTTTAACTGTAGTGGGATGAGGACTTGTTCTTAGCCAAGGCTATTCCGCAGCCTCAGGACAGGCTCTTTTTTCCCTGAAGCCAGAGACGGAATGATTGGAAAATAGCTGATTTGATTAATTGCATAGTGTGCTCTTGGGATTTCATGTGGTTTTACCTTTTAAGGAGTAAAATGGAGCTGTAAAAAGCATCCTAGACATGCTTTTAAAAACATAAGTCTATTAAATCTGTGTACAAGATTGTGTAAAACCAATCCTCCACATAGGAAGAACAAGCGTTAGGTGAGCTACTCAGTAGAGTCCCTTATTCAAGCATACTCTGCAAATGGTGAAGGTGTTCACTGTTAGATCCACAGTATTTTTCAGGTAAATAGCTGTATTTTTTTGTTCTTCACAGGACCTGAAAAAACCCTTTGATAAAGCTTGGAAGGACTATGAAACAAAAGTGTATGTATCTTTTAAACTTTCCTTTAAAAGGGTAATATAACTGAAATCTGTAAAGGTCTTTATTCAATGTTAAGGTCCCACACATAAGTCCTAGCTGGGAGGTTGATGTGTTGGGGTTTTTTTTCAGTTTTTTTGTTTGTGGTTTGGTTTGTTTTGGTTTGGTTTTTTGTTTTTTTTTTTCCTTAAAACTTGGAGGTATGTGAAAATACAAGTGCATAGACACAACCATTTCAAATTCTGTAGTATATAACTTATCTCCTGAGTAAATTGTCTTGTGTGTGTGTGTTTGTGTGCTGTGAGAGTTAGTGTTGGTGGTAGACCTCTTTGCTTAATGAAGTTCCAAGTAATGAGCATAATCTCCCAGTGCCTGTTCTTCGACAGAGTATTCTTCCACTTCAGTTGCGAAAGTTTTGCTTGAATTGGGAAATACTTGTTTAAAATTTTTGATAATATCCATATGACTACCCTGTAATCTGCTAGATGTTAAAGTCCACTTCCTTTTCTGCCCTCCTCTACTTCGGGAGGACAGTACTATAGAAAATGAGAAGTTAGCCACCCCATGTTTTCATCCTTAACTACCACAAGTGCAGCAACATAATTGTACTCAGGTGTCCTTTTCAGCAGTTGTTGTGGAGTTGTTTTTTGGGTTTTTTTTCCTTCTTCTCATCAGTGACTGTATCACTATAATTAGCAAGCTTCCTCAGTTGAAGAGCACAGAAGAAATTCTATACTTCATGCCTCAGGGTTTTGCAGTGTCTTCACACAAAAAAATCAAGAGTATTCGCGTCAAGATTTAGTTCTGGATTTGTTAGACTAAAACCCTTGTAATGACTGTAATATCTATCTCTAACATGTTTTGGGAGACTGCTCAATGCTGAGGTCTCTAGAACAAACTTATTTGATGCTGAGCCTTTGGCACTTACCAATAAGATGGAAAGGCTGGTGGGAGTGTTTGCTACTACAGTTCCAAAACTGCACGTGATTCCGGGCTGATCCAGTATCAGGAACATTAGTAAACCACATGTAATTAATGTAGTTTGTTTAAAGATAAGGATATTTTCTGCATTTAATGACAAGACCGAATGCTCTCAGCAGGCATATTGTGTACTAGAAGTGGATGAACTCAGATTTATCTGAGTCTTGTCAACTATGTCTCATGTTGTGGGTCTAGCCCAGCTTACCATAAGCCACTTGTTTGAAGGTACTCAATGCATAGTATAAACAGCTATAAAATCAGTTTTAATAACAATTTTATATCCAACTAAATGAATTAAATGAGTCAACAAAGCTCAGCACCAAAGATCAAACATAACTTTTTTTGGTATCTTGTAAATTTTCAAGCAGTTTAGTGCCCTACATCAGGAATAGATGTTTTCTTGGTTAGCCAAGTCACAGCCGATAGTCTTTGAAGTAGAATTTTGTAGTGGGTTTTATTCCTTTTTTGCAGTATTACCTGGATTTTGACTACTGGTTGAATTTCATGTAACACATCCAGTATCTTTGATATTCTGAGTTAGTGCTGCATGTATCAGACCATTTCTGATGATAGGGGTCCAGAAAAATCACATACTATGATCCTGTTTAGCATGAATAACTTGCAGTTCCACAGCCACCTAGATTGGCTGAGAGTCTAGCACTACTTTTAAATATAACTTTGTGACATTAAAAAAACCCCCACAGCATTTATTCTCTGGTGCCCACTGAGATGGTCCATCTGAATTCATGTGCAGTCTCCAGAAATTATTCCTGTATGGCAGCTTACTCACAAAAGCAGCAAGTTTATCAAGTTAGCTAATTTTTATGATTCCTTTTGTGAATAACAATTAAAAATAGTCTAATTACTGCTTTCTAGGCTTGGTTAGTGAGGAGGACCTGAGGTTATGAAGAGGACCCTTTTGGATTTTGAAACTGCCTAGCTATAGCTGGATTTTCATAGCAAGACATTCTGAAATACTGAGATAAACCTCCAGTCTAACAGTCTGAATCCTGGGAAGTTTGGCTTCAGTGTTTCAGGTTCTTAATACCAGTGAACAGTGTCATTTGGTGCCATGCCAGTTATTGGCTGTTGAAGTAACGAAGAGTTCCAATTATTGCCCATAGCAGTAGTTGATCTCTGAGGATGGGCCATAAAGAGCAACCCTGTAACTTATTCTGCTGTTGTCTACCAGTGCTTGATTGCTGGACCTGAAAGCTTGTTTACTTAGGTATAACTTATTCATAGTGGCATCCCACCAAGTTTGTGTGCAGAATTTAAAATGCATTTGCACACTGCTAGGACATATATAAGAACACTGTTACTACAGGATCAAGATCTCTGCTCTTAGAATTTCTGATAGATTATTCACCGGGATGAGTGTGTTGAAGTGGCAGAAAGATTTGAGCTTTGATCCTCAGTTTGGTCAGAGCAGCTGGTCTGTTTAAGAGTCAGGTATTCCAGAAATATTTTCATTTGGTTTTGCCTTAGTTAAGCACTTGGGAAGTTGAAATGCCCATAGAAAATGTATTTGAATCTGTATAACTGGAGATTCTCATTTGAGTTTAAGGCCCCTAGATACCTAGGAATGTTGCGTGTGTGTTTCGATTCTGTCCGTGGGATTGAATCCAATGCTGCTTGTGATATCGTGAGGTTTGGTTTTGGTTTTGGTTGGGTTTTTTTTTTCCTTTTAACCAACAGCCCGTTAGAAAGACTGCTTTAAGACTTTACTTTCATATAAGACACTTGGTTTTTGATCTGAAACGGGTTCTTTTTTTTCCACTGTATGGAGATACTTCTTTCCAAGTTACCTATGTAGTTTCTACAAGATTGTTTTAACAGATAGGTACACCTCCTTGACACTGCTTGTTTCTGAGCCATGTACGTCAGGTTATTCAACACACAAAAACTGAAGGTAGCACATGTTCTTCAAGAAGTTCTTTGAAATCCATTCCCATTTTCTGTGATATTTCCAGGTGGTGGGCTGGTGCAATTGCTGTGTGCTCTAGGGTTTTTTCAAGTGGTTAGATGAAAGCTCCACATCAATATTCTAGAGTTAAAGCTCTCAGTCTAGCCTGTTGGACTCCTTCACTTTGATCAAGACCAAAGGATCATCTGCTTGAGGCTCAGGGTAGGGAGCCTGGGAATTCTATGTACAGGAAAAGTCTTTAAAACAAGGGGCTTTTTTTTGTGGTGCGTGTGGTTGTTTTACAACATCAGAAATTACTTACTGTGTCTTGAGTTTGACAGCCAGGGAATATTGGTTTTCAATACAAGCTGCCTCACTTCTGACAAGGAGCAGACCAATTTTCCATAGTTCTGTGGAGTTAAATTCAGCCTGGAAAGTCCCCTGTAGGACTACAGGATTAGTCAGACCCTCTTGTGTGTAAGATCAGTTCCCAGATAAGTTGAGATGTTGCCAGATGTTATTACTGAGCATTGATCTTTACAGATGAGAGCTGGGAAGATTAATGATGTGGTTTTGAAGCTAGGATGAGAATATTAATAGGTAATAATTGGCTTGATTCTGTGGCTGTGCCAAATGTGTGTGAACTTCCAGCTGTACGTTTTGGTCATCTGTAGCAGTGGGTGAATGCAGAGTCATCTCAAGAATTCTTAGTTGTTAATTGAATTTTTTTGTTGTAATATCTTCACAGTCTCACCCTTATAAAAAGGGCAACGAAACTGGGAGAGCTTTACCTTTAGTCTCACTTACAGCTTGTGTTGCCAGAGGGGAATAATGGATGGGGTACTGATAGTCAGAGGATGGGTGCTCAGCCTCCTTCATCTCTTACCTCAGATGAGTCCTTGTTTGGACTGTGCCTAAAACCAGTCCTAGATTTATGCTTAGTTAGCTCTCTTTTCCGGTGATAGTTCTTCAAATATGTGCATATCTCTTTGTAGTTCTGTCCCCCACCCCTTTCTTTTCCATTTCCCATTGGGTTAACAAACCACTGTATGCTGCTGGGCTGCTCTTTGTCTGCGTGTTCCTCTCTATCATACGCTTAAGATCGTACTTGTTCGTCTGCATTTCCTAGTCACAAGTACAGACCTGTGAAGCAAAGTGCCAGATATCAAAGTGGTATTTTTGTAGTCTGTGGAGAAGTGACAGTGTCTGCAGCCTGATTTCTGTCTCGATAGGCTGTCTTTATAAGGAAGAACGGGAGATTGTTTGCCTCTGTATCCCCCCTCTCCTTCTTGCACCGCTGTGATGACCTATCTGTCAGGTGCTAATATACCCAAGTGTCACCTGTGTAAAAAGAAAATATAGTTAATTAAAAAATGGAATTTATTTTGCTTTTTTCCCATGACAATTTCTGAGCTGCTACTTCAAGCTCTGTATGTAACTAGGTGTGTTTAAAAATTACGTATATCTAGTGTTGTTTGTGAGAGCGATGTTGAGTTGCATTCTCAGGCTCTTGGATCCCCATCCATCAGTGTAGATTACTCAGCAACTTCTTTGCCCTGTTGCTACCTAACTTCTCGGGGTGTTTTCCTGAAGATTACCTTAGCTGAAGTAACTGGGGGAGGCTCGATCTATTTTTCCTTATACCTTGGGACTGTTCCTAAATAAGGGAGTAAGAGGAGCAAGTAACCCCTAGTTTTATGCCAGCCTACCTCAGTCAAAAATTGGGAACATCCTGAGGTGACATTGATGAATAATTCATCTTTTCTCACAACCAGTCATTAACATGCCTCAGTTGAAGCCATAAAGATTTTAAGATGTTTTTAAAGCTTTAAAGTAGTTAAAAGCAGTGCATTTCTCTGAGGACCTGGGTTCTAGTCTTTGTTTCCGATGGAAGCGCTGGGCAGTGCCTGCCACTAACAGCACTGCGGTGGGACTCGTCTGCCTGTGTCCTCTGGGTCCAACTGGTGCACACTGGGCTCTTGTTGTTAGGAGGCGGTTGCTTTCCCCCCTGTACTGAAACACTAATGGCAGCCGCGCCAGGAGAGCATATGGGGAAGGAGTACACATGTCATAGAAACTGCTCATTCTCCCAGCAGACCGGCTGGATTCAACAAGGCACCGGGCCAGATTTAACCCACATTCTTCAGTGCAATGGGTCCTGTTGGGGTAGATTTTGAGGTAAAGACATTGTATTAATTTTGCACAGGAAATAGAAGCATAAACTTCCTGCAGCATGTTATTTACTCTTTTTTTTCTGCTGAACAGTAATGTCTGTATTTGAGACATAAACCTGTCTTCCCTGAAAAGAAAGAAATGTTAATTTTTAAAATAAAGGTGTCTTAGGCCTGTAAATAGGCGTTATCTTCAGAAGTCCTCTGCTGGTAAGTGTTGTGCTAAGGCTAGATGAAGCCAAGATTAAGCTATGACTTAATGAAAACTAACAAGCTTTTCCTGGGAAGGCTGGCTCCTCTCCTCCTTTGCCATTCTCCTTTTAAGAGCCAGGCTGGAGGGCTGTTACAACTGAGTGAGGAGAACAAGTTCTTAGTATATGCTTATGGGGTTACAAAAATGAGGCATTAGGCTGAGGTGTGTTACATTTCTGTGCAGAAACGCAAGCACTCTCATCTAGGTATAACTCTTAGCATTAATGATTTGTTTCTGAACCACGTGTAGTCAAAGGAAGAATGAACAAATTTTCATTACAGTCTTCTGTGAAGATGTCTGTGTAGCTATTAGATTGTGAGGATGTTTCTAGTTTGGGAAACAATTTTTTTTTTTTAAATAGTACCTAAAAAATTTACCTGAATATTCTGCAAGCTTTTCTCAAGTTACTTCTTCAGAGCTTTAGCTTGGTTCAGTAGATCATTGATATTCATAGATTGTAGATATTTCTGCCACGTTCCCTTTTAAAGCACTCACATAAGATGAAGTGGAGGTCACATATTGAAAATAGCATCATAGAATGAATGTGCTACATAAGGTGGTTTTAATATAGGATCATAGAATAGAATAATAGAATCATTTAGGTTGGAAAAGACCTTTAAGATCAAGTCCAACCATTAACCCAAGACTGCCAAGTCCATCACTAAACCATGTCCCCAAGTGCCACATCTACACGTCTTTTAAAAGACCCTCCAGGGATGGTGACTCCACCACTTCCCCGGGCAGCCTGTTCCAGTGCTTTGCAACCCTTTCTGTGAAGAAAATCTCATAATATCCAATATAAACTTCTCCAGGTGCAACTTGAGGCCATGTCCTCCTGTCCTATTGCTTGTTACATGGGAGAAGGGATCAATCACCACCTCACTACAACGCTCTTTCAGGGAGTTGTGGAAAGAAATAAAGTCTACCCCCTGAGCCTCCTTTTCCTCAGGCTAAGCAACCTCAGTTCCCTCAGGTGCTCCTCATAAGACGTGCTCTAGATCTTTCACAAGCTTTGTTGCCCTTCTTTGGACATACTCCCAACTCCTCAATGTCCTTCTTGTAGTGAGAGGCCCAAAACTGAACCCAGTATTCAAGATGCAGCCTCACCAGTGCCAAGTACAGGGGCACAATCACTTTCCTAGTCCTGCTGACCGCATGATACCTGGTATGAGCCAGGATGCCATTGGTCTTCTTGGCCACCTGGGCACACTGCTGGCTCATGTTCAGTTGAACAACACTCCCAGGTCCTTTTGCACTGGGCAGCTTTCCAGCCACTCTTCTCCAAGCCTGTAGTGTTGCCCAGGGTTGTAATTCTTCATCCTGTATTTCAGCTTTGCTGTCTGTTACACAAATCTGAGCTCACTGTGCCTGAGTCGTGCGCAGTGGCATTGCGAATGGACTGACGTGTGCTCAGATTGCAGTCCTGGTCAGCAGAGTATGTATGGGATATGTGCTGCATGAGCTTCAACACCAGCAGCTTTATAAAACTTTTGCTTCCTTCTTACTGCTTCTAGAGGATTTTTCTAGTGTTTTCCCAGTTTTCTTTTTAATTTCGCTTAATTACTCTGCCTGGAAAACCTGAATAGCTTGCAATATTTGGAAATCTCACAGTGGTACATTGTAGAACTGGCTTTGCCAGAAAGATTTGGTTAATGTCACAGCAGAGTGACAGCTGAAGCTGAGCCAGCCTTTGGCAATTGGAAGATTTGCATGGACAACTGCTCTATGTGGTTTCTTTGTTTTCCACAGAAACAAAGTGCCCTGTAGTATCGGTCAGATCGGAGGTAACGTATTACTGTAGCAAACCAACAGGTTAAATTCTGGCTTACAAAGCTGAAAATGTAGTTAGAGACTAAAAGTGTAAGTAATGATGAAATGCACCATTGTCTGTTTCTGGTACTTGTCAATGAAAGATGGTTTGGGGCTTTTTTGTAAAGTACCTCTGAAGTTTTTGAGGGCATGGAGCCTGAAGCTCCAGAAAAAACCTTCAAGAGTGTCTTATTTCTCTGAACTACTTGGTAGCTGTTGGTATGCTTTAGTCTTGGTTTAACTACTTTTTGTCTGTGGAGTATGATTTACCCTTTGAAGAGTACAAAGGACTCTTTCACCAACATCAAGCTTTTTCTTTAAAAGAAATTCAATTTCTTAAAGCTATATTATGCCGTAATATTGTGCATAATGTTTGACTCTTTGGCAGTATTAGTTTTGGTTTAACTAGCATTTAGAGACAACTTAGGACATGTTAATAAGCTCTTAAAATTGTAGAGGTGTTTATGTCATCCAGTAGAGTCATAGAATCATTTTGGATGGAAAAGACCTTCAAGATCATTGAGTCCAACCATTAACTCACCACTTCCAGGTCACCACTCAGCCATGTCCCTAAGCACCATTTATTTTAAATCCCTCCAGGGATGGGGACTCCACCACTTCCCTGGACAGTGTGTTCCAGTGCTTTACAACCCTTCAGTGAAGAAATTTTTCATAATATCCAATGTAAATCTCCCCTGGCACAACTTGAGGCCATTTCCTCCTGTCCAATTACTTGGGAGAAGAGACCAACCCCCACTTTGCTCCAGCCTCCTTTCAGGCAGTTGTAGAGAGTGGTAAGGTCACCCCAGAGCCTTCTTTTCTCCAGGCTAAACCCCACTTCCCTCAGATGCTCCTTGTAAGACTTATTCTCTAGACCCTTCACCAGCTTCATTGCCCTTTGGACACACTCCAGCACCTCAGTGTCCTTGTAGTGAGAGGACCAAAACTAAACACAGTATTCAAGGTGCAGCCTCCCTATGTTCAAGTATTGTTCTCTGTAAGCAATGAAAAGACAATAGCATTAATAGTTACTAGACTTGATTCACATTTCAGTGAATTCTCTGGCCTGTGAATTGTTAGACTGATGTGGAAACTGGGAGAACTAAAACCATCCTGGATCTTTGCTCTGAGGTTTGACTTTCTTAGAACTATCAGGTATGATACCATGTTGAGTCTCCTAGAGTGTGTGCTAAAATGAGCTGTGTAGTTGTCATTTTCTGTGCATCTTTTTATAGTGGTTTATGTTCCTTATTCGTGGTTGATACGTGGTTTATTCTTGTGTTTGGACCCTGTGGCTAAAAAATGTCATAGTTAGCAGTAAATGAGGAAGAGTACAGACTTATGAAAACAGAACATTCTGGAATCGAGTTTTTATTCAGGCAAGTAAGACTTTTCAAAATATTTATTTGAAAGGAGAGGAGCTTCCCTCTTAATGTCTGCTGCTGGGAGGGCAGAGTGGGCTGAGGAGGAGCGCAGTACTGGCTGCTGGAGTGCTGTGTGGGACTAGCTCTGCTGTGCCTGCCAGTACCCAGAGCGCAGCGGGACCTTTTGTATCGCCGTTCCCAATGTTTCCCCGCGGAAATGTTGTGGGATGAGATGAATGGGGTTAATTCCAGTTTTCCCTGGCTGCTCGAGGTGTAAGAGGAGGCAGTTCCTCATTCTTGAGAAGTACAGAGTATATTGTGCAGTGGAAGTCTAAGGACATCTCAGAAATTTTGTCACAAACTGCTAGGGTAACGCTGACATCAGGTTAAGAGAGCACTTGAGACACATCATCTCTTCAGAGGGAGAGCTGAGAGACACTTGACCGCCCAAGAGAAGGTACAACAGTGCGTGTGTTATTTGTTCCTCTCATCTCCTTCCTGTACTCCTGTGTAGTGCTTCCTCTTCAGAAGCAGTGTAGCATTTCCTCAGGAAGCTCTTTCCAGAATTTTCAGCTTCCAAACGGTACAAGTGGCAAACTGAAAGTCTTTCCAAAAAGCAAACACCCTCCTGTATTTTCTTCTATTAATATCTTTTTTTCATTTCAGGCTTGTCTGACTGGGTAGTATAATTATGCTACTGCCTTTAAGATAATATCGAGAATAGCTGTACCAAATGCACAAGTGTGTTTAGGGGAGTTAGACTCTCTAGCAGGCGTTGGTTATTCATTTATATTCTGGAGGAGAACCTGTTTTATTCAGAGCTCTTGGAAAATGTTCATGGAAACTTTTAGGGAATCAGGACAGCTGGTCTAGCAGACTTGAAAGTCTGCAATGCAGCCGGCTGGTCGGCGTTCCCACTGCCAACTGGCTCAGTAGCAAGTAGAGATGGCAACTGTGATTTTGGCTTAGGAAACCCTGTATATATAGAAGATGACTTGATGACAGGCAAAACTCAATAAATCTGGTGACATAATTGAACTCTGTTAACCGGTGTTTGGTCAGTTGAGATTAAACATCCCTCTATGTTTTCAATTAAAATTCATTATGTTGTTTCTGGAATTACTTTTTTTTTTTTTCCTTCAATGCAAGAAATATCTTCCTCTCATTTAGTATCTTCTTTTGGAAAATATGTCAGGACATTATTTTAACAGATGATTGAATTAGATTTCAGCTACTATGTCATTGCTGATCTTCAGTCATTGTCAAGTTTCAAATGAAATGTCATCTGAAAGTAAGTCATATGCAACGCTACAAGATTTTGGCTCTGCATCTCTCCATAAACTTTGTGAATAATCAGATTTCCTGAGAGGCTGTGGATGTCTTACTGATCTTACTGTGTGATGTCTTACTGACTGATTGCCTTATTTGCCTCATAGAACAAAAATAGAGAAGGAGAAAAAAGAACATGCTAAACTGCATGGGATGATCCGTACAGAAATAAGTGGAGCTGAGATTGCAGAAGAGATGGAGAAAGAAAGAAGGTTCTTCCAGTTACAGATGTGTGAGGTAAGTTTCAATGTTAAAACTATATTGTTCTGGTAATATTTTTAGGAAAATTTTGAAACCCACCATTATTTAATAGCAATTGTGATGTTAGAGGAAAAAAGTTACTGGTAGACTCCATTTGCTAAACCACATTTTCTTTTATCCTGATGTGCAGGGAATTTAGATCATTTTTACAATGTACTTGTTAAGTGAAGTTAGAACAAATAACACAAAGCTCAATTAAGCAGTAAGAGATTATAATAAATAAGCCTTTATGCTACTGTTTCACTGTAAGTTATTTTAAGCCCTAGATCATTCTCTGAATTGTTCCCTACACTGACAGCTGTTGTGTTATTATGAGGAGACAGGCCAGTCTAGCACACTGTTGGGCTGATGGTGCTGAAAAAAAAAGTGCTCAGGGTGGAATCCAGTTCTCTTTCAGGATGGTTCAGAATGTTTCTGCTTTGAAATCTTTGTGATTTTGCAGTATGTTAAATCTGATGTGAATATTTTTGGTTCAGTTTGTTAAGGGTACGTCAGGTTCCGTGGTTGGGAATTCCAGTTTCTGTGTTTGTTCTTTCAGTGCATTAACTGGATCAGGAATGGTGTGGGCAGCAGGAGCAGGGAGGTGATCATTCCTCTGTACTTGGCTTTGGTGAGGCCACACCTCAAATACTGTGTCCAGTTTTGGG
>WUAM01000164.1:3399530-3440539 GCA_024336885.1 Actenoides hombroni | reverse complement strand
ATTAGGAAGCATTTCTTTCCAGAAAGGGTTGTCAGGCATTGGAATGGCCTGCCCAGGGAGGTGGTGGAGTCACCATCTCTGGAGGTGTTTAAGAGGTGGTTAGATGTTGTGCTTAGGGACACGGTCTAGGGGCTTTTGATAGGGCTAGGAGTAAGGTTGGACTTGATGATCTTGAAGGTCTCTTCCATCTGAAACTATTCTATGTTTCTGTGAACTTCAAAATATACCATGGGTGTTTTTTTCTGCTTTTGCTATGGTTATTAGAACTAATTTGACTCATATGCCAGTATAGCTTAACAGCAGTTGTTCCAAATCCCACTTCTAGTAACTGCATGCAGTAATACTTTGCATTTCTATGGAGTCACACTAAAGTACTTGACTGTTGAAGGGATTTGGGTACTCAATAAATGTATGGATGTTGACAGCTAATTACCCATCTGTATCCCTCCTAAGAAACAAGCAGGAACAGATGCTTCTCTCTCCCTGTGTAAAGGAGAAGTTCAGTTTAGTCAGTTGTAGTGATAATAAAATGAAGGGTGAAGTCTGTGAAATTGAATCAAGTTACCTTAACTATGGAATAGCTGAAGTGTAGCCTGTATTTCTTCTGCTTTTTGGGAAAAGAAGTTTATACTCAGTTACCTCTGAATAGTCATAAAAGGGGATTTTATTTTTGTTTTGATAGTAAATCAGAAGTGTGACATATTGAAGTTCCATCATAAGTACAGACTAATTATAAATTGTGAAATTCAACTGAGTAGCAAATATTTAGAGCTCCATTTTAAATTTACAGGAGCTAGAGAGGTGATTCTTCTAACTAAATGCTGTCCAGTGCACATGCCTACTGTTCATCTCAACCAACATAAAAACTGCACCATTGAAAGCTGGCCCTTGGATACTGCTTTATTTTACTGGGTTTAAAACATTCAAGGTGTTCTGCAGGTAGGGAAAATCCAGATGCATTAGAGCACTGCTAAAATGGCATTCCCTCCTTTCCTTAGAGGTCACTCAGGAGGGGTTCAAAATTGTAATCATTTAATGGACAGTTAAGGACCCCTATAAATATTTGGTCACTCTTACTTCGGCTTGTATAGCTGACATCTTTTGTGCTGTGGCATTCTGGGGAGGAGCTGTCACTTATTATGGACTTTCTGCCTAATGGAAAAGGATGCTAATTGCACTATTTTTTTTTATCTTGACAGTAGATTTAAAAAATCTCCTGTTAAACTGTAATTTGCTGTAATTGGCATATATAAGGAACTGATAGAGAAAATAACAAAATCAGAAGGCAGATTTAAAAATGATTAAAATAATCCCTCACTTTTTAAAGAAAACTACTTCCTTAATGACAATGAATTAAACTAGTGAGGTAGATACCTAGATGGGCTGCTAGGTTCAAGAATGAGTTCCTAAATTTACTACCCAAATCCTTTTATGTTACCATTAACAAAGGCTTCCACTAGGACCCGTGAAAGAAATTTTAACAACTTGAACTAATCATAGTGAAGTATCCCCACAGGATATCAAAAATGAGTGACAACAATTCCTGTTCTGTGATTAACCCTTAAAGCCACTGTTTGATGCGTTCTCTTTTAGGTCTTCTAAGTGTGCAACTGTTAAAGGTTGTTGAAATATAATGGAAAATAAAACATTAAAACAATACCGTAGCAGTAGTAATTAATTTCCTTTGTGAATTACTGTTTTAACAGTACCTGCTGAAAGTCAATGAAATCAAGATTAAAAAAGGAGTGGACTTGCTTCAGAACTTGATCAAATATTTTCACGCTCAGTGCAAGTATGTTTTCATTTTCTTTATATCTACACAGTAACTGGAGCAATGTTTGGTTTTTAACTTTTAACATCATAACACTTTTTTAGATTTTTCAAAATAAATCTATGATTCAACTGTTTTCACTGATGTCTTTTGACAAATTGCTTTTGTCATAGATTAGTCGTTGCTTTTGTTGCTGTTTTCCAAAACATGTAATGAGGTTGAGCTAGTCCCACAGAATATAATTGTCTGTTCCAAAGGAGTGTTGCACAATAATTTGGCATATTTCATAAACTCCTCTCGAAACACAGCTCTTAATTTGGTCTGTTAGTGGTCCATTAGTTTTGATGGGCTTTTTTCAGTGTATCTAGCAATGATCTAAATTAATTCTGTGCTCAAGAAAATAAATTGCATAAGCAGCAGGCTAAAACTATATTGAAAGAATCATTCTTTTTCTGATGAAGTGGAGGGCTCGGTAATAAACCACAAAGCTCTCGTTAGAACAATGTATTTTATGGTAGTCTTAGAGATCAATAATATATCAATAATATAACAATAAAGTCATAGCTATGAACTTGAAAGAGCTGCTGTTAAGCTGTTCAAATCAGCAAGTCTTTATCTTATAAGACCAGTCTGCATCTATGTAGGCTTTTTCCCTGGATAGTTATGTTGCTTTTAAAATCAGTTTCAGTTGTACTGTGTCATTCATCTGCTCTGTCCCCTGAATAAAATTTCAACAACACAAATGCTGTGTTGTGTTGTCACTTTCATTTCTGCTTCCAGAGTGAAAATATTTTCTGTTGCACGTGGTACAGCAATTTTTAATCTCATATGTGTGTGTGTAGTTGTTTTTTATTGAAATTTATTTCTCAAATATAACTTATTTTTTTAAGGAGCTGGAATACTTGGCATAGATAACATTACTGTGCCAATACAAAAATATGTATGCTACAGTAAGATGTAGCTTATTCAGTTTGTATATAGGCCATAATTAATGCTTGGGAAACAAAGGCATTTGCCTTTAGTAGGAAGATTGCATCAGACGTTAAATCATTTGGCTCCAAGAAATCACAATTATTTTATATCTGCTAGAGCTTTTGCTGTTCTACAGATGAATCTTGCTTGTTCTGGGCCTTCCAAAAATGGAATGAGAACCTGTATTTGAGGTGAGAATGAGGAAAACTTAACATGGCAGTGGATTGTGGCAGTTCAGGGTCTAATTGGGGATTTTGCATGTTAGGATACGCTCTCATGGAAATAAAAAGGTGGATCAGTCGGAGATGTGTGAAAAAAAATAAATAAATGTTTAATGTTTTGAAGTTTATGGCATGGCATAATACTATGCCATCCTTTGGCAACTTTTTAAACAGAAAATACAAAGTAAAGTTTAATAAGTTTGCTTTTTTTTTTTTAAGTTTCTTTCAAGATGGGTTAAAAGCCGTTGAAAGTCTCAAGCCTTCAATAGAGACACTCTCAACAGATCTTTATACAGTGAGTAGCAACCTTTCACATTTGTGTTGCAAACTTAGTTTTTTATAGTAGGACTGTGATCATTTTGGTTCAGGTAGGCTGACAGTTTTAATAGCATTTTAAGGTTTTGAGTAGATTTTTGAGTAAAACTTTGTTTTAATATCATATCCAGAAGTATTGGTTTCAGTTCAGGACCCCAGTGTGTAAAGTGGTAGGAAAACAGCCTTTGCTCTAAAATATTTACTGAATAACTGGAAAATCAAGTATGGTTTCAAATTGAACACAAAGAAGCAAGACCAGTGTAAAACAATATCAAAAGTCTTAACCCAATAAAATCCTAGCCATTATCAAGTTTTATGAAGATACCAAGAAAAATAAACTTATGACATTCTCTTTTCTCTTTGTGTTTTCATTCTTGCTAACCATTTCTCAGAAAAATGAACCATTTATGTAGCAAATTTGGAAGATCTGCTTTGAAAAGAAACAGTGATGTTAGTTTTAACCTGTGTTTTTCTTCATTCAAGATTAAACAAGCACAAGATGAGGAAAGAAGACAATTAACACAGCTTAGAGATATTTTAAAATCAGCACTCCAAGTTGATCAGAAAGAGGTGAGCATATAAGGTGATTGAAATTTGGAATACCCAGTTGCTTCTAATGTAATGTTAATATTTGAAATGGAGTTATTTTAACTTTTATCAGCCATCTAATTTCTTTTGTTCATTCATTTTTGTTTTGATGCTGATATTGAGTGTTTCTGACAAAGGCAGGTTTTTTTCAGGATGAATTCCCACTAAAAATATATGAGGCTTACTGCAAAAGAATTTCTTTTTATTACCAATATTGCAAAATACTGAAGATGGTGAACTGTGAACTAACAGACAATGGTGTTTATGTTGCTCATACTGAGAATGGGAGAACTTTGGCAGTATCAAGGACACCCCATTTAGTACAGTCTTCTCTCACAATAATATTCCAGACTGTATAAAGATTATGTAGAACTTAGACATCCCAAAACACCTCTTGTCATCATCTGCAAACTGACTATTAACTTTGCTTCTCTGCTGCACGATGCCAGTTTTGGAACAACAGAGCTGGGTCAGTTTGGCAATCTAACAAATAAGTAGTTTTTAAATTTCAGTTGCAATTGCTGTTAGATCTGCAGAATTCTGGAGTGCTTTTATTCGGCAAACTCTGATCTGAAAGCAAGTATCTTTCGCATAGTCTAATCCTAAATATTGAGTCTGCTTTTGTTTCAGATTGCTAGTGCTTCCTCTTCATGTCATGCCAGCCAGCCAGCTTCCTTTGTATGGCTGCTGGGCCATGAGTAAGTGATGAATGAGCCCCCTCTCCCCTTCTCAGATTCTCTTTCTGAGAGGAATCACAATGGAATAGTTTAGTCTGTAGAGCTCAGACTTCCTTGATCTTTTCCGGTCTTGCTTTCATCTTCCCATAAAAGTTATGACGACTCCTAACTCTTATTGGTGGCCAGGTGATGGTTGTTGAGCAACCTAATCTAGTGAAAGACAATCCTGCCTATAACCTGGGTATTGGACTTTATGATCGTTAAAGGTCCCTTCCAACCCAAACTGTTCTGTCATTCTGTGACTTGCTGATAGGCATCTGAAGTCCTCACTTTGAACACTCTTCACTTTGAGGTGCTGTTTGTTACATGTGAAGGTTGTGATAATGACCATTGTGTACAGAGTCCTTATAGTCTGAAGGCACTTTCTTAGGTTCTGTGGAAACGGTGACTACTTTGGATTCCCCATTGATTGCTCACTCTCAATGAGGAGTCTTTGCTGTTTAGGGTGTGTTAGCAGCCTTCTTATTTTATTGATGTGTTTCTTCGAGAGAGATAATAAGAGCAGTTGGATTTCATGTTTGCTGGGAATGTTGCTTCTCTGTGTTTATCTGTTTATCAATGATCCTGGTGTTAAATGTGCATGGAAGATATAGTGAATACATGTTGTTTCACAGCCTGAAAAATGTCACAGTACACAAATTTATTACTTGTACTGGTTTTATTGCATATAAAAATACAAGTGTACAAAGTGCTTTATGCTATATTCAGTAGTAATTAATTTGCAAATGCTTACCTACAGAGCATGAGAAGTACTGTAATTATTTTTCAAGTTTTTTGAAAACCTCAATTAATCAGTGGGAAGCCAAACAATCCGGGTATAATATATTAGTGGGTTGTACAACAATTTTCTCTTTGCACTGTAATTTCCTTTACTATAACTGATTTCTTTTTCCTTCCTGAAATGCATTTACATTTTGTGACCGAAGTCTAGGAGAGTAAGTGCTACTATGTTTTAATGAAAATAGTTGGCATGATTTCCACTCACATTTCAAGAAACTGGATTTTTTTTCCTTCGAGCTTTTTTTCTATTGGTATGGAAAGACTGGTTCTTTTTTTCTCCTCTTATGTATGTTGTATCCCAAAAATAAATAAATAAATAATTTTTTTTCTTCGGAAAGAAAATTGCTATCTGGTAAATTGGTGATTTCCTTTGCACTCTCTTTTGGGAATTAAATCCAGTTGCTTGATTTTATGTTCTTGCAAGATTTTGAAAATACATGTATTTTTAGTGAAAATGTAGTTCACGTATGAAATAATAGAATGTTGACAAATATTGTTTCTGTTGTGTTAAAAAAACCAAGAACGAAAACACAGGAAAAAAAAAAGACCCAAAGACTCATAGTGAACCTTTTTTTGTGGTGCCTGTATACATAGTTTCCTCCTGCACAGAACTTCGTCAAGCCTGGTTTGTATTGAAACTTCTTTTTGAAAGGTCACTGTGTGTAAATCTCTGTAATTTGTAATTTTTAAACTTTCATTTTTCAAACTGTAGAGCTCCTACAAGTTTTGGGGTCAACCTTTGAGTCGTATTGCCTTCCTTTCTCTCTTTTCCATGCCCTCCCCGAAGGTAGCCTTACTGTAGCGGTTAGATTTGCTTCTGTTTCTTCTGCATGTTTGGCAGAAACTATAATCTATTTAGGCCACTGCAAAATAGAATAAATTTTGTGGGTTTTTGACAGAAATTTGGTTAGCTGTGCTATAGGAGAGGCTGCCTGCAGGGCGTTTTGGCAGATATGCCTGTTGGAGGCTCTGTGGGGCTGTAATAGATAAGGGATGGATCTCTAAAACACCCTCTCAGCAATGATCCTGCAAGTGCAAGAGAAGCTCAGGCTCTTGGAAAGCTGTAAGGGCTTTCTGGCAGCTTTGTGCACAGGAGTGTTGTGATGAGTTGCAATCCTGCTCCATTGGAGCTGTGGAATGGGTAGCCAAAATTTGCTGTGTGTAAGTTAAAGCACCTTGTATGGAAAGTTGTGTTGTGTTCAAATAATGGGGCTGATAATTAAGTTTTTAGAATCTCTCTTATCAGTAGTCACAGACATCTTTACAGAATACTATTTTCACATTTCTTTCATTTTTAGCTACGCTGTTCAGCTTGATTTAGGAGTCAGTCAGTCTTTATAAGACTTTGGAAGAAATCATTTCAAACCTCTTTTATGGTTAGTGAAATGATCTGCTCTGAACATTCTTCAATGAAATGACTCACTTTTTTTTTTTTTTTTGTATGCCTATCTGCATTTCAAAGCTGATAAAGTTGACAAAGTTCAGTTTCTTAGTCTTTTGTACTTCAGTCGGTTCTGATCTTGTTACGTTGAAGAGATATTTAAAATGACAACACTCTGTGCTAGGTATTACCTGCAGTGATCTGTTTCCTCCCATAGGTAATGTACACTGTTCCTGTTCCTCCAGTGAGGCCACTGGGTCTGACCCTGTTATCTGTGATTTGTACTCTTGCTGTGTGCAGTATGCAAACCAGAAATAAGGGAAGAACCTCTGGGGAGTCTTCATATGGAAAAGGCATGCTGAAATTGCCTGGAAGGATGTTAATTGTGATGATCATTTGTGCTGTGGCATCCCGTTTGTTAGGAGCTAGCTCAAAATCATAAACTTGCTTGTCAGAGAGCTGTGGAAAACCATCATCTGGCGATCAATTTGGACACTTGATTTGGACATGGCCTGAAGCAGAGATTTACAACTGAAAATCTCCTTGCCTTGTCCCTAAGTTCTTTTTGTGAAATAGTATTACATTTTGTAACGATACTGTTCATAGTAATGAATGTGTGGAAATACACGTCAGCTACAGCAGCTTCCTCTCTGGTTGAAAGAAGGCAGGAAGCTTGTGTTATTGGCTTGCCAGTTTGGCCAAACACAGCAGCTGAGCATAAACAACAGCTGAAGAGAGGCAGCTGACATGCAGCGGAAGAGAATGCACAAAAAGTAGCAGCACAGTCCTAAGTAATGAGAATGGTGCTGTGGGCAGGTAGGTGTTGGAGGTCATCTGAAATCTTCACGTAATTGAGGGTGTGGAAAACTGAAAGTAATTTCCTGTAAGGCCTTTAATCTTCTGGGGAATGGAGTTCCTTTACTGACTAATGGGAGGCAGAGATCAAGGCATTGGTAGCACACAATAGGCAGTGTCAGATCAGATTTTTGTCAGAAGTCAGTAAATGTATGCGTGCAGCAGTTCTTTATCAGTGACCAGAGTTCTTTTCAAATGGGGTTCTATTTTTGTTTTGGGCAGCCAGAGTGCAAAACCAAATAATTCTGTGTAAACAGACTGGAGGGCAACAGTAAACAGACTGGTTTAAAGCTGGAGGGATGCTTTGTCAGGAGTGAACATTTAAGTGGTGGGTTTGTAGTGCCTTTAAAAGCCCCAGATGGATGTTGTAGCTACGTGATGTTTAGATCACTAGCTGAGGGACAGGGAAGGGGACATAGATGGCTTCTGCTGCAAAGGAGGCCCAAGGAGTGCTGCAGCCTGTCTTGAGCTCGGCTTGTGGTTCTCAGCACCACGGAGCTCCAGCACTGTGTTCAGGATCAGCCTGAAATCCTGCAGCCTGGAGTTGTGCAGTCCCAAGTGCACTGAACAGGGGTGTAGGTGGTATGTCTGGCTCTGCCATCGTGTTTTGGACCTGTCATGTGTTGGCACTACTGTTGAGGAAGATCCTGAACAGCTTTGGCTGCGTTAGTAGCTTTGGTAGTAGAATGTACTGCTGCAGCTTGTAAAGGAGCAGCATTCCCTCTGAACAGGCATTCTCTGGGGAAGGGCACAGTCCAAGTGTGGTCTTGTTTTTTGTTGGTCTTTTTCCCCTCCTTATGCCTAGTGATGCAGTGAAAAACTCAATAACCGAAGTTACCGGTTTATAAGAGTTTTTCACTGCATCACTAGAGAAGTCTTATACTTGGGCTAATAAAGTGGGAGAAGTTGATTGTAATTAGAGAGAAACTGTCTTCTTAGTGCATAATTTTTAGACCACTGTATATTTTATTTTATCATATGTATTCTCTGAAAACCCAAAATGATATATCTTGTGATCACACTCCTAGTACATCTGAGCTACACTATCTCATCTTCTCAGCCAAAGAGATCTTTTTAAATCAAATTAGTAAGTTTATTTCTTATATCTCTTTAGTTTTTGCTTAGAATAGCTCAGATATTTAAGTGAGCTGCTTTGTTGTTTTTTTTCTTCACCGTACTTGTATTCATCTGCCATACATCAGAAGTGTATTATATCTACAGAGCAAAGACAGTAGAAAAGAAAACAATAAATCCTATAAGTACTAGCTATTGTTACTGTATTTCTTGGAAAGTCCATCCCATCGTGTTACTACTGCTAATAGAATGTGACACATCAGATACCTCATTATCAGGTTGTTACTGTTTAAGAAGTTGGACTCTTGGAGCAGTGGGTTCTACCTCTGGGTAGTTCTGAGAACAGTGAGAAGGGTATACTCAATCCTTGTCACTTCCTGTCCTAGAATTCTATTTTGTTCAAGATATTTTGGTTTAAAGTACTCTTCTCCTGGAAATAACTTTTCAGTTTTCCTGTATGCCTTCTAAACTATATTTCCAGGAAGTCTCTTCTGCTTTTCAGACAATAACGTGTCTCTATTTCCACAAGGAAAACCACTTCTTCAAATGTCTGTATGTCATTATTTAACAATGGAAGGGTACAGTAGGAATTGCAGGTAATAATAATCTTTGGTGCTTGTACACTGCAGTGTTTGCATGAGTTGGAAAACCTGCTGCTCAGTTCATTTTTAGGTTAAAAAACCTCCATATGTTAAGAACAATAATAAAGCTAAATAAAAGCCACTAAAAGGATTTGGGCAGGTGCTGATAATGGCTATGTCTCAAGTATTTTTTTGTGCCCTCTTCAAAAAGAAGTGGAATTTTTTTTCTCTCAAGGAGGAAAAAAGTGCTTTGTTTGGCCTGTAGGATTAGATCAGGAGGGAGAGGCTCTGAAACTCATTAACAGGGGTTAATACTTCGGTTGAAAGCGTGGAATGCATTCCATACAAATTGTTGTGCTGTATATTTCAGGATTCTCAGATTCGTCAGAGTACAGCTTACAGTTTACATCAGCCTCAGGGAAACAAGGAGCACGGCACTGAAAGAAATGGTAGTCTGTACAAGAAAAGTGATGGGTAAGTGCTGCTGGATTCTTAGGTCCTAAGAGCTGAAGCAATGTGATACTAAATATATTAAAACCGAGTCACTTTTGGTTTTTTTTCCTTCCTTAAACCAGAATCAGAAAAGTGTGGCAGAAAAGGAAGTGCTCAGTTAAAAATGGTTTTCTTACAATTTCCCATGGTACAGTAAGTATTTGTTTACAGTATTTTATGTACATGGTTGCTAATAGAAAAAGGCAAGCTATGCTGGTCTATATTTATAATTTGGAGTTAGCTAGATTCCTGCTGCAGTGGTTTGAATCTAATGGATAGGTTTTTTTAAGGCAGTCTTTCAGAAATATACAGAGACATGTGCAGTAACTGAAAAAAACAACTGGTTTAATGCTTATGACTATTAATGGGAAAAAAAAGACTTTCTTAATGGCTCATTTTTTGTATAGACTGTTCATATTTTATCAGACTGTCTAAAAATACAAATTCTGACTATTTTTTTTTTCACTGAAACAATAAGGTTGGGTGTTAAGCCCTCTTTTAGACATGGGTTAAGCAATTTTTTGTACTTACAAGGCGAACTGAGAGAGTGCTGAATCTCTTGTCTCCCCCAGATTTGCTGCTATGTGGTAATCTCTTATGAAGGTAGCTTTCCTGGGGATAGAGTTGTTGGGGGAAAATCAACTCTAAATGCAACTTCTAACAGAATGGCAAGAGACAGAGAATTAGAAGTCCCTCTTTCTTTGCTACCAATATTTGAAAAATGTTGACAAACTTTTCATGTTTCTAACTAAAAGTTTTAAAACTTTATACATTGATATTTTGGACCTTTTACATTTGGCTTTGAACTCAGCTGTTTTTACTTTCCCATAATTTTTCTCTTTTTATATTGCTTTTTCAAAACTTTTGAGAAAGTTTCTTAAGACAAAAGTCAACTCAGTGACATTATTTCCTGTTCTTGGTCTAATAAACAGTCCTGTTTCTTGATCCTGTTATGAACTGTTCTGTTCTTCATCCTGTTATGCCTGTTGCTATGACTACAGGTTGACCCTGGCAGCAGAAATTAATCAATCTCTCATTTGTGCATCTAACCACAAGCTGTTGCCTTCTAAACTGACAACCAGGAGTTAAGGAGGAGTGCAAAACCAGGCCTGTGAAGTGGAGTTGTTGCTATGGCTTTGGAATTCATAGAATCATCTAGGTTGGAAAAGATCTGTAAGATCATCAAGCCCAACCATTAACCCTGCTGTACCCAGTCCACCACTAAGCCATATCCCAAGCACCACATCTATATGGTTTTTAAACACATCCAGGGATGGTGACTCACCCACCTCCCTGGGCAGCCTGTTCCAGTGCCTGACAACACTCTCAGTGAAAAATTTTTTTCCTACTGTCCAGTTTAAACCTCCCCTGGTGCAGCTTGAGGCAGTTCCCTCTTGTTCTGTCATGAGATACTTGTGAGAAGAGACAAGCACCTACCTCTCTACAACATCCTTTCAGGTAGTTGTAGTGAGTGATAAGGTTTCCCCTCAGCCTCCTTTTCTTCAGACTAAAATCATTTGCCAGTTTATCCCTCTTCTCATTGGAGTGTGTTTGAGTGCATCTTTGTCAGAGAAAAGTCTGTTAGTGTTTCTGTACCAGCATCTTTGTGTGCTGTAAATACGCTTGGTATGGGGTATGCTGTACTGGTACCAGCAGGAGCGTAGTTAGGGCAGCTCAGAGCTGGCAAAAGCTACAAAATCCACTTGTGTGGCAGAATTTTAAAACTTTCACATACAAGTACAGTTACTGAGTCTATCAAGATAGTGTTGTTCTTCTCCTTTTATAAGTTGTCTACCAGATGGCTCCTACATTTTTAGAAGCAGTAAGTTCCCACTGAAATCAGTGGAGCTGTAGTTGGAAATCGGTTGCTAAGGTAAAGACTTAAATTTTAGTTTGGATATGTGAGTTTCACAGGTTTGATCTTGATCTTTTTATTATATAAAATTAAGAGTACCTTCTTGTTTTAAAATACACTCCTAAAAGGTATTTTTACTTATTTGCTCTCTTTTCCTTGTGTATTGATGGGAATTCTATATAAACACTTAGTGCTTGTTTCATAGACATTGAAATGAGTAGAAGCAATTTCTGTTTAAGAATTTTCTGGGCTGCTCTGAACGTCTTCTGAAACTTCAGAAGCAACAACACTGATTTCCAAGTTTTCTCAGGATTGATATCTCCTGGTCTTTAAAATATGATGTGTCATTCTCTCTTCCCAGCTGTTCCTCAAAGTGAACCATCTCGCAGAAATTCAGTTATCGGTTTTGTTTGCTTATCCAATAACATTTGTGAATGCTTTTCCTTTAAAGGCTAAGTGTTCTTCACGAATTCCCTCCCGTTCTTTGTCATGGAGCCCATCTTTATGAGGGACTATTTGAAAAAACACTTGGTTCCCTGAACAGCTATCTTCAGGCAATTGCAGATGCTGTATTCTGACTTAACTTGCCTGCCAAGTGCTGTCAGGATAGAGCTGGGCAGAATGTGGTTGGTTCTCTGTTGGTCACCCACCTGTGCCCCTGAATACACGTCTGCATTGGCATACGTGCAGAAGTCATACTTCTAGACAACTAAAAGCTGCAAAGAAATTAGCATTCATGGACCAACCTGCAGTGTAATGGTTGAGGGAAAAACAAGACACTGCTCCTTCCTGTAATTATTAGCAGTTGGAAATGTTCTGACACCTACCTGAGTGCAGTTTTACACATGTGGATGAAAAAACAATAATAGAAGCAGACTGAACCATGTAAACAGAATTCCTAAGTGGTTTCCGGATCAAGAAGTCATAAGGGAAAAGCTTATATTTGAGGAACCTGAGATTCCTCAAAGTTGATTTGTATTTAAAGAGCTTAAATGGAATTTGCTGGTTGTCTGCTAAAAAGGAATACGAGAGACTCATTATCAAGGAATCTGTTGTTGTTCTTTCTTTACCGCTGGAAACTTTAATCTACCATTATGACTAACAGGACAATCTGAAGGCAAAAGAATCAGATTTAATCTTTTGATTCTTAAGTAAATCACTCTGATATCCAGAAAAAATGCATGATGAAATCAGCCAAGCAGTCTATTAAGTAGTGGACACGTTCACTCCTGCCTTTTGTAAAACTCGTCTCTGTATCGTGGCTCTGCGCGGTGTTGCCTTGGAGGCTGAACCTTTTGAGTCCTACACGCACTGGTTGTTGCCAGAACAGGTTGTCAGTCAGTTTTGCTGGATAGAGGGTTGCCATTTGTGCAGGGTTGAACATGAGTTGACACCGACGCCAGCATGTACGGCATGAAAGGTGGCAGCACATCCTTTCAGGGTCTGGTGTGTTAACGTGAGTGTCTGAAAATATAGCAGCAGTCTGAAATGGAATTGTTTAATTGGAGACTCCAGCAGGAAACTGGAGCTCAGGGCTTTCAAACAAACAGTGTGATAGCAGTTAGACATTTGTTGCCATTTTCTACCTCTAGTGTCTCCTCATCCTGCCAAATGTCTGGACCCACCTACAGCCCAGTGTGGGTAAGGAGTTTACACAACCTTACCTCCCTTTGTCTCGTGTCTCTTAACTTCTCTTCAATAAGTATCTGCCAAGTGATGAAAATGTTGTCCACCAAGTAATGGGCACATGCTGGGGAGGTGGGTGGGAGGAGGCTGTTACTCAACTACAGCTTAGAATCTTGAATGAGGTGGTATCAGCCACAGGCAAAAGTGTCAGAGTTTTTAATACTCTTGTTAATCCTGACCAGCTTAGGAGGCCTTCACTCAAAAGCTCTGGAAAATGTTTGGATTCCAAAACCAGCACATTGGCCCAGCATGTCTTCTAGGCTGTTGCAGAGACTTCTTTGGGTTCTCAGATCCCAGTAGGGAGTTCTTATGCTGCATTCTCCTATGCAAAGATACGAGTTCTGTGTATATTGGTCTTTCAGACCTCTCTGAAGCAGTTTAGTGGATCCTTTTAAAGCTTCTTATTTCCTAAGTTATAGAAAACTAGTTAAGTCCTGAATGCACTTCAGATTGAAAGTCCTGGGGCAAGTGGATTCTTTCTTAACCTGAATATACTTACATTTTTGTGTTCTCATAGAGCCTGTAAGAAAGGTACACATGAGTTGCCCTGGGACTTGTTTACCAAATAGAATCACAGAATGGTAGGGGTTGGAAGGGACCTCTGGAGATTGAGTCCAACCCCTCTGCCAAAGCAGGTTCACCTAGAGCAGGCTGCACAGGAACGTGTCCAGGCTGGTTTTGAAACTCTTCAAAGAAGAAGACTCCCCAGTCTCTCTGGGCAGCCTGTTCCAGTGCTCTGTCATCCTCATAGTAAAGAAGTTTTTCCTCATGTTGAGGTAGAGCTTCCTGTGTTCCAGTTTGTGCCCATTGCCCCTTCTCCTGTCACTGGGCACCACTGAAAAGAGCCTGGCCCCATCCTCTTGACACCCACCCTTCAGATATTTATAAACATTGACAAGATCCCAAATACTTACTATTTTTAGTTTTGTTTACTTTGGTTAGGTTTCTTTATTTTTTTGTCTTCATTATAGGCAGCTTCTGGACATTTCTTGGACAGTTACATTACAAATCTAAACGCTGGAAAATTAAGTGCTATGGTATTAAGTATATTTCAATATAACAGAGAAAATGGGCCCAACCTGGCATTTTCAAAATGCCTCTAGTTACAAAGAAGTTTGTTCTTGATAGGCTAAAATAATGAAAACTGTGTGCACTTTTGTACTACAAGGAACGCCTGGAATTGAAAAAGCTATTTACTAGGCAGAGAATATAATGCAGTTGTCAATTAATGGTCACCTTCTGCCTCTAAAACCTCTCTTGGGTACAGTTTGTTTTACATTGCCCAGGAAGCGACCTGCAGGTTTGTTGTTTCAAATCATTGAATGGCTTTGTTATGTCTGGTGCTTATGTTAGGCAAAGCATGAGTGTGCTGTTTTTCAAGGACACCATGCTTCTTTTTTTTTGTTCTCCCCCAATTTACATAATTGTTTCCCTTATGTTTCTCCATGTTTTTGATTATTTTCTTCTTGTTGTTGTTGTTTTTTTACTGGTCTTCAGGTATAATGCTGTTGTTTTTTGTCCAGCTACATTACTTTGTTGTTTCAAGGAAATCTGTACTCTTCAAACTTGTTCTCCCTTCTTCTTTTGAATTAAATATTGTCATTAGTAAGTTGAGAAGAGATAGAAAAGATCTACCTTTCTTATGATTCATTGCAAGTTAATTGCATTAAGTGGTAGTTCAGCTTCATTTGATAGTAGTTCTTGTTTAGATCATTGACCCTTGTTTTAGCAACTTGATAGATTATAATTGTTAGAAAGCAACAGTAAGAGTGGTAATGTGTTAACGTATATTGCTCTTTTTATAATAGTACTTTCCTACTGATTTCAGTTATTATTTTTCAGCTATTATTGTCTAGAGCAGAGTCGCTCTGGTTAATCTGCTTTTTGATGTCATTATTCTAAAAGAGGAGTAAAGCTGGTTTATTCATTGTAGCAATTACAAGCCATTCCTAAAGACAAGGTTTGGAAATAGGTCTTTCTAGGTCTTACTCCAGGTCTGTAGGCTAGGCTGGTTAAGGGGAAGAAGAGATTAGTGCAGCAATGCTGTAAAATATAAAGGTCGTTGTAGCCTTTCTAAGACTTGTTCAAAATTAAGTTGCTTGTGCATTTTGCTTTTAGTAAAACATTGCCACTTTTTATTCAATAAGGAAATGAAATAGCTGAGCACTTGACTTGAAAATGTGTATCATTACAGAAGTTACTTTGTTTCACTATATTTTTTAGTAATGAACTATCTTGGTTTAGTTTTGCATATGTTTGTTGCAAGATTTGTCTATGCAAACTTCTTTTAATTGTGTCCCTTCACTGATTTAAAAAAATGAGCTTTTCTGAACTAGTTACTTAGGCTTTCTTTGAAGACAGTAGCAGAGTCAAATTACTTTATTATTGAAAACCTAGACGATATTTTTTTTATTTTATTTTATTCTTTTTTAACTAAATGTTAGAGGATTAAACTTACATAAAATGAATCTGTCTCTTTGTCATACCTGATACTTTCAGATAAATGTTACTGGTAAGGTGATCAGAGTATTGGTAACTGAAGTGATTTTACCTCTCTCCCCTTTCAAAATTCTAGCAGCTGTCCTGTTACCAGTGAACAAAATAGCAAAATATAAGAAAATGGAGTTTACAAACCATGATGCAGAATAAATCAAAACCTGGGTACCTGAAAAACTGAAGTAACAGCCCTTTGTCTTATCTTTTTGGCCAGTGGGATGTTATCCTATGTTTTCAAACTGCAGGTCTCAGTCAGTATCAATATACTAAAATGTGTATGTTTTATCTTCAAACAGGCTAACCGACCTCCAGCAAAGCTCAATCTGTTAACCTGCCAAGTGAAAACAAACCCAGAGGAGAAAAAATGTTTTGACCTCATATCACGTAGGTTTGTTGTTTAGGTCTTTTTTTTTACTTGCAGCTAATATCAAAGAATTTTGCATTATTTCTGTAGATGTCTCAATAATCCACTTAATATTTTTGCTTTTGTAAAATGCTTCCCTTTATAAAATGCCCTTCCTATGACAATTTACCGTTTCACAGAATTTAGCAGAATGCAATTGACTGTACCTGTTTCTTTGGAAAACCACTTATTTTTAAAGCTGTCTTTACTCTTCCTTTCTGTATCATTTTATGCTACCTTAGAAGAAAGTAACTATTTCTGCTGTGACATCACTCTTTATATTGAAAAATGTCATAGCCGATCATCTTGAAAGGTTGTAATTTTTGTACAAGAGCAAAAGAAGCTTTTAAACCATTACAAGACTTGAAATTTAAGCACAGTGGTTGCTTTGTAATGATGAAAAAGATACTGAAAAAGTCTTTCGTTTTCTTATCTAATAATTAATATAAATGTGAGAGAGAGTCTATGGATTAAACCCAGCAAAACTGAACAGATTTGGGAACTGAACAGGATGATACAAAATAGTAGAATGATTCCTTTGTTTCTTATTGGGACATTTTAGTATGGTATTTATGGAGTCAACACCACATTACTAAAATACGTATCTTAAATTGTTTGGAGAGAGGAATATAAATCTATTCCTCATTTGTTTTTATTGGAGCATAAAGTTATTTTGTATTTGTAAATGTAAGATATGCTACTTAATGTTAATAGATTAGTAGTCCTGTATGCAATATCCAGCTTTTCCATTGCTGCACAAGTAAGGGGTCTTCCCTCTTTACTTCTGCATTTTCTTTCTTTGTTGATGACCGTGTCCTATTTTGCCCAATATCAGCTTCTCTCAACATTGCCATTTCTCCCACTGTACATATGACAAGTCATAACTGGCCTCCTAGCCTTCTCCAGATCACTTTTTCACTTTGTTTTCTTACAGAGTTTAAAAACATTCCTTGTTTTGTAACAACTGCAAATAGCTGTATCATGGCAAGATAAAAATCTCTTATTCTGTATCCAGCGCTTTCCTTTCTGTCCTTCCATGGATCCTCACTCTCTTAATGTTTTCCATGTTTGAAACTATCTTCCAATACCTTTCTGTCTGGATGTGTTTCAAACAAGGAATTTTCAGCCTGTCTTTTTGACAGTAGCTTTACCTCTGTTCCTCTCATCAGCTATTCCAGTGTAACTCCCGAATCAGTCATTAAACTCTATCGGATCTCATTTGTTTCATAGACTTAAAATGTATTATGTTTTCTTTTCTTTAAGAATACACTATGATAACAATACTTAGAATGGCAAACATATTAGTAAATTGAAATTTTTGAGCTTGGTTGCTTATTCTGACTGTAGTTTGGACTTTGTGTCTGGCAAATGTGTTTTGCCATTTTTGATTGCTGTGGTTTTAAGAGCTCATTTGGAAACTTTAAATCTTTCTTACATACAGATAATCTCAATATGGACTCTGTATTTTACTCCCCCCCAGCAGAACTTTATAGACATGTGATTACTGAGGTTATATCTAGAACATGGAAAAATTGCTGTGCTCTCCTGCTGCTTATGCAATAGAAGCACAGCACTCAAGAATTCCTGTTTAAAGAGCAACAACCCACCTTGTGTGAACATTGGAGTAAACATACATGAACTGTAGGTACTAAGAGTGAAACTTCCTAAAAGGACCTTTTGCCTGTGAACACTCCAGTGATGATAGGAGAGACCCCAGGAGTCCTATGTGATTCATTTTAGGGTTTTTTTCTGAGAGATTTCTGCAATGTCTGTTTTTCGATCTTTTTTTGTTTTTTAATCAGTATGCAAATTATTTATTGTACAGATGACAGAACATACCACTTCCAAGCAGAGGATGAACAGGAATGTCAAATGTGAGTTGCTTCACTAATTATATTTCTGATACTGGTCTTCTACTGAGACGTTACCTTGAACTTCAGAAGTGCCGAAACATTTAATAGAAAAATATTACTGCCATTTTAGATGGACATCTGTGCTACAAAACAGCAAAGAGGAAGCTTTAAATAATGCATTCAAAGGAGATGATAACACAGGAGAAAATAATATTGTCCAGGAACTGACAAAAGAAATTATATCTGAAGTCCAGAGGATGACTGGAAATGATGTGTGTTGTGACTGTGGAGCACAAGGTGACTCAATTAAGCATATTTCTAATTGGTAAAAATTCTATATCTCATGAGTATTTAAGATGATGTTTTATGCTTTTACTCCTTATCACACAAAGATTATACACATGGTAGAATATGCTAACAGTTTAATTCCACTACTTTACTGAGATTGGTTTGCTATATGCAAATTGTCAGTGGGGAGAAAAGTAATTAAGAAGCTTATGTAATTGTAACTTTTTCTTACAGAAATCAATTGAACTGATTTTATTGGCCTATATTTTAAATAAGGTTTAGTTAAAACTGGACAGCAGTAAGATACTTGAAGGATTTTCCTAATGCACTTTTTTTTTTTTCCTTCTGGTTTTTTTTTTGTTTCTTGTTTTCTAATTTTTGTGGTTGACTTTGGGAATGAGCAAGGGAATATGTCTAAGACTGCTCACTTGGAAAAGAAGGCACCTGCTGACTGTGGTTGACAGTGTTGATTTTGTTGATTGATTGAATTTCTACTTTAATCATTTTCAAATTGCTTCTTTAAATCCTGCTGTTTCCTGTGCTCTTTTTATGTTACAGAGGCACTGCAAGACTTAGGGTTTTTTCATTTGAAACTATAGCTGAAAACATCAGATCTGAAGCTGTATGCTCTTTATAAGTCAATAGGAACTTCCAGCAATAGATACTCTATAAAACTACGGGAAGAGCCAATTCTCTTGGCTGTAAAGGGCATTTTAAATAGCTATTCGTTTAGTATCAATTAAATGAATTTCTAAGCTGTCTAAATCTTCTGAAATTAACTATGTATCTGGAAGATGGGGAAAAGTTACAGCAAGAATGCAAAATAGTGGGAGAGAAGACAAAAAAGGGTATCAAAAGGAGAAGCTTGAGCCTTAGTATCTTTGAAGTAATTGAGAATCCCTTGCTGTTTGGTGCTATAAGTATACTTCAGAATCATTGCTGCTTTGCTTAGTCTAAAGTCTATACTTGAAATACGAAAAAAACCCCAACCCTGTAGGGATTATTTCAGTTTATGCTGCACTTAGGCCCCCAAGCTGTGAGTGTGACACCATTATATTGATGGTGGAAAAAACAGAGTTCCTGAAAGCCACATGGAGCACCTCCCTTGGAGAGCAGTGTTCTTTACACACACCAAAAAAACCCCAAAGCTACAAAACAAACCAAACAAAACTCCAATAATGTATCTTCACTTCTTTTACCATTAAAAGAACTGCTGGTTTATGTTTCCCAGTAGAGTAAATAAAAGACATAAGTTAAAAAAAATTGATAATTCATATACAGGAATCTTATTTTACACAATTTCATTTCTGTATACACTATTTTCTAGAATGAAGCAATTACATGCATAAATTTTAATTCTGTGGGTGCTTTCTGTTTCAGATCCTACCTGGCTTTCGACAAATTTGGGAATTCTGACTTGCATTGAATGCTCAGGAATCCATAGAGAACTTGGTGTTCACTATTCTAGAATGCAATCACTTACATTAGATGTGCTGGGAACGTCTGAACTTTTGGTAATCAAATTGCTTTTCTTAAGTTAAAAATAGTACTATAAAATACTTTGAAATGTATTTTTGTCACTTTAAGACTATGTTGTTACGGTCCTGAAAGTTGTCCCTGGATAAACATCATTTAATTCTTCAAGTTCAAGGGAATCTTCTGGAACATAGTGTCTTACTGTAAACTTAGATCTTAGAATTCAAATTAGTAGATTCAAATTAGTAATTCTAAGCCAAATCTTAGAATTCAAATTAGTAAAAACTTCATATTTTTTGTGTTTCCAAGTCTTTTTACCCTTGGTTGCTTTTTAAAAGAACATAGCTGTTTGACATATAAATATGCCTCTCAGATTAAAAATTGAAGGACTTCACAAATACTTATTTCATTAATTATTTAGCATTATTTTAGAAGATAGCTTTAATCCTCAAAGAAAGAAAATGTATTCAGCTTTGCTACACAAAGAAGTTACCATGTAGGTGCTCTGTGACAGTTTGTATGCTTGTTCTTATCCATCACAAAGTGTTTGCATCTGTTGTATGAACTGGTGTCTTGATGGATTATTCTGCAATTACTTGTTCATGTATTAAATCCCAGCTGAAAACTGATATCCAAGAAGGTATCTAATCTGTTCATGATTGCTGACATAGAAGCAGAACTAGGAATCCAAAGGGAAAAGTCCCAACAGCCATTTCCCTTTGTCCTCCCACTAGTATGTGTATGACTAGTAATTGAACATGTTTATTAAGTGAGCTGTGTATTTTTATTTTTACGTTTAACAGCTTGCAAAGAATATTGGTAATGCTGGGTTTAATGAGATTATGGAATTCTGTCTGCCGGTTGATGAGATGGTCAAACCTAATCCAAGCAGCGATATGTAAGTAAAGAGCCACGACTTCTGAAAAAGGCAGGCATTTAATTTAATATTGCTAATGGGTTGTGCCATTATGGTTTGCACCAGCAGGCCTTGGAAGAGGTATAATGTCTTATATACAGCCTTACAGCAAAGGAGTAAACCTTTTTTTTTCCTGGTGCTTTGCACGTCTGTTTTATTAACTTTATCTGATTGTACCTTCCCTAATAGTAAGAATTATTTTACCAACTCTCTGAATCATGATTTGTGGGACAGAAACAAATGAAACATGACTCGTTGGAAATTTTAAAGACACAGGAGGGTAGGGATGAAAAAGAAAGCTATATACCTTTGTGTTATTTAAACACAAAATTGAAATTTGAATGAGGTGCACGTTTTTCCTGAAAGAAACTGAACACCTGGTGTTTAGAAACTACACCTAGGATCTAAGTCCATAACTGTGGAATTAAGACAGAAGGTTTAATTGCATTCCTCAAAAACACTGAACAGTGATGGCAGAGACACAGCAAGGACAGCTGCCTACTTGGCTGCATACTACTCCATCGTAAAAGAGATAGTAAACGATGCAGAAACAAAGCTGGGAGAATTGGCTTTGAATGAAGCTGATTTTACATTATGTGGACTTTCAGCATTCTCACAGAACCAATATTAAACCATACAGTTTAATTTTTTTATGACAAATGTCAATAACAATACAGAATATTAATAATTAAAATCACCAATAAGTTTACTGAGTGCTAAATCAGTAGCATAAGAATACTTCTGAAAATTTATATTAAAAATATAATTTCTATATCTAGCTGTTCTGTAATACCTAGATGATAAATATGGCTAAATATAATAATTATTATTATTATAAAAAATACATCCCAAGAGCTGGTAAGGAGTTATGCCTTTGGGAGGCATGCAAACTCCTGTCTTGGTGTGATGGGAAGAGGAGTAGTCGTATGTTAGTTGGGTATCAGCAGCAAAAGTGATAACTTACGTGCTGATTCCAGTGTACGAATTTTCCACCTAAATTTAGAGGCAAAACTCAAAACTCCACCACGTCCTCCCTGTAGGATTGTGATGAAGAGTTGCTTTACAGAACATACTCACTGCTGTGAATGCAGATCCAAGGCCTGATTAGTCTGAGCAAAGGGATAAGACAGATTTTTCTATTCCATGCCTTGCCCTGTCCAGCATGTGTAGGAGTACAAGTCAGGTAAACATAAACCTGCAAGGCTGCTGTTGGCAAACCAGCATTATGAAGCTTTGATATAGCTTCTGTACATAGAGCTAGGTAATCTTGATCTCAGCTTCACATCAGAGTTCAGAGGGGAAAATTCATGAGCTGTCTTTATGTAGAATATTTGTTACATCTTCTGTAGCTCCATTTCGTACTGGAAATAGGAGCCTGCGTGTCTTACATGCATATTTAAAAAGAAAAATTATCATAATGAATGAGAAATGGCCTTTCCCAGATTTTCTTTCAAATGACATGCATGTATTTATGGAAATTCTAATGTGTATCTGCTGCTAAAAAATCATATTCAATTTCAGGAATGCAAGAAAAGATTATATTACTGCCAAGTATATTGAGAGAAAATATGCAAGGAAGAAGCACGCTGACAATGCAGCTAAATTGCACGCTCTTTGTGAAGCAGTCAAATCAAGAGACATTCTTGGATTAGTCCAAGTATATGCTGATGGTGTGGACCTCACGGAAAAAATTCCACTGGCCAATGGCCATGTAAGTGGTGTAAATTTTATTAGATGAATTGTTGTAAAAGCAGTGTGCTTTCATAATTAAAAGGGGCTATTTTTTATTTGGAAATAATTTGAAACACTATTAAGAAGACTTAGCCTTTTAATGATGTATTTTAACAATAATAAAAGAAGATATTAAACAATTTTAGAGTATTTACAAATACTGTCATATTTAAAATGGATTAAAACATCAAACGATTCAATAATTATTCATTTTCAACCCATTTTTTTTACTTGAAAGAAGGTGAAGCAATAAAAGTCTTCACAAGAGATGTTTTAATGGTAGTATGTCTGAATACTTTGAAATTAAATGTTTTAATTATTTATGTCATAATAAAATTTCTGCCTTTCTGTACATCAGGAGAAACAAATATACCCTTTTGTTTTATTCTTAGGAGCAAGATGAAACAGCACTTCACCTTGCTGTTAGGTCAGTTGATCGAACATCCCTTCATATAGTTGACTTTTTAGTGCAGAACAGGTAAGTGTATGGAAAACTCCTAAAATATTATTGAAACTGCATTTTTTGTCAAGCAATACAAATACTAAACCTAATTCAAATGTCATTTTATTCTTTGAAAAAAAATCTCCTAATGAGAGAGGTTTATTAGTATAGGATAAGAAACTAAGCTTAATCAGCTTTCTTCTTTCTTGTACTCCAACAGTGGCAACCTAGATAAGCAAACATGTAAAGGTAGCACAGCTCTGCATTACTGCTGTCTGACCGACAATGTGGAGTGCCTCAAACTGCTGCTGAGAGGGAAGGCTTCAATTGAAATAGGTAAAAGGGTGATGTGTACTTCAGTTTCGTATTTGTCACTGCCTCAGATAAGAAACAGTGAAGGTGGAATAAGTGCATTTTCTCCTTAACTGTTTATCATAATTCTATGTATATAATCATTATAAAAAAATTAAATTCAATATTCACTGTTTATTTCAAGTTAATTATGAACTTATTTATTACACTTGTTTTTAAACAAATCTAGACGTCTGTGCTGAGATTTCTAACTGATGTCTTACTACCTAGTTATATACTGCTATTTCCTGGCTGTTATTCCATATATATGGCCTGTTGAGTTGTTACTGCTTGACATGTTCAGAGGGTTGGTGTTAGCTGGACCTACATATGAAGGAAAGAGATGCATTTTAGAGTGTGTTGTTCTAGTACTGTACTATGTACCTGTAGGTTTGTCTTAACATGTCCATTACTAAAGGTAAATAGTGACACCTACCATCATAACTTTCTTTTCTTGTTGTAACATAGCTAATGAATCGGGAGAGACGCCACTTGACATAGCTAAACGTTTAAAACATACTCACTGTGAAGAGTTGGTAAGTGTTGCATCTTTGTGTGTTTGTGCCTTTAGAAGCAGAATTGTCTGAATATTTAGCTGTATAGATATTCAGTTAATATGTTCTAGATGGTATAGTTGTATGCTTAGAATTAGATACATTCATATATAAAGTTATATACGTTTAAGAAGAAAATTGTATTCCTTTTTAGATGATTTGGAAATGCTAAGCTTCTTGGGTCCAGGGAATGATTCTGTTTGAGCTATTAGTCCCAGATCCACAAGTAAGATCCTCTCAGTAAGTGTGCAGATGACACCAAGTTGGGCAGGAGTGTTGATCTGCTTGAGGCTATGAAGGCTCTGCAGAGGGATCTGGACAGGCTGGATCGATGGGCTGAGGCTAATAGGATGAGGTTTAACAAGGTCAAGTGCGAGGTCCTGCATTTGGGTCACAACAGCCCCATGCAACAATACAGGCTTGGGGATGAATGGCTGGAAAGCTGCCTGGCAGAAAAGGACCTGGGGGTTTTGGTCAACAGCTGGCTGAATATGAACCAGCAGTGTGCCCAGGTGGCCAAGGCCAATGGCATCCTGCCTTGTATCAGCACTAGCGTGGCCGGCAGTACTAGAGCAGTGATCATCCCCCTGTACTTGACACTGCTGAGGCCACACCTCAAATCCTGCGTTGAGTATTGTGTCCCTCACCACAAGAAGGACATTGAGGTGCTGGAGCGTGTCCAAACAAGGCCAACAATGCTGGTGAAGGATCTAGAGAAGAAATCTTATGAGGAGCAGCTGAGGAAACTGGAGTTGTTTAGCCCGAAGAAAAGGAGGCTCAGGAGAGACCTTATTGCTCTCTACAGTTATTTGAAAGGAGGTGGTAGTGAAGTGCGGGTTGGTCTCTTCTCCCAAGCGATAGGATGAGAGGAAATGGCCTCAGGTAGTGCCAGGGGAGGTTGATATTGGATATTAGGAAAAATTTCTTCACAGAAAGGGTTGTAAAACACTGGAACGGGCTGCTTAAGGACATGGTGTAGTTGTGACTTGGCAGTTTTAGGGTAATGGTTGGACTTGATGACCTTAAAGGTCCTTTCCGTGATTCTAAGTGTCTGACATTGAAATCTAATCAGAATAATACTTTCTATGGGTGAAGGCCGTGGATGAAGGCCATTTTCTTGTTGGCCAGAAAAGTTGTGGATGCCCTATCATTGGAAGTGCACAATGTCAGGTTGGATGAGACTTTGAGCAACCTGATCTAGTGGATGATGTTCCTGCCTGTAGTGGAGGGGAGTGGATTAGCAGATCTTTAAAGGTCCATTCCAACCCAAACAATTATCTAATCCTATGACGTTGGCTACCATCACTACTTTAAGTAAGAAAAAATGGATTAGTGTGGTCAAGGCTTCATGATAAACGAGTCTGACTCAAGCAAGTTTCTTTGACTTGGAGTTTCTAAAGTAAAGCAAAAAAGAAGTGGTGCTTATTGTCAGAAAATGGAGAGTGGACCTGCAATGGAAAATGGACCTGCAGCAGTTAATGAAAAACACAGTTACTTTTGATTTGTGTTGTATTTGGTCACAGACCTTAATTCTTTAAACCCACCCCAGTGCATTAACTTTCCAGATTACTAAAATCTGGTTTTAAAATGCTGTACTTAGAAAACAAGGTTTCTTCTGCAAGTGTTTTTGAAATATGTTGTTTTAAAGTACTGGACATAACATAGATGTCAACAGTCATCTTTTTTTCCTTAGCTTACTCAAGCACTGTCTGGAAGATTTAATTCTCATGTTCATGTAGAATATGAATGGCGGTTACTCCATGAAGATCTGGATGAAAGTGACGATGATGTGGATGAAAAGCTGCAGGTTTGTATTGATATGTTGCTATTTCTCTGTACGTATAAATGCTTAAGCATGATGTTCTGAGAGTGGTGGTTCGCTGGAACAGGCTGCCCAGAGAGGTTGTGGAGTCTTCTTCTCTAGAGACTTTCAATGCCCACCTCAATGTATTCCTGTGCAACCTGCCCTAGGTGAACCTGCTTTGGCAGGGGAGTTGGGATTAGATGATCTCCAGAGGTCCCTTCCAAACCCTACTGCTATGTGATTCTGTGAAAATCTGGTAGCTTAAACTTTAGTTCCATAAATTGTTAGTCTTTGTTTTCCTCTTCAGTATAAGGTATGAAACATACGACCGTGTGGTGATGATCAAATTATGATTAGCCAGATATAATAACTTTTTTCTTTTTTTAGTGGAGTCAACAGTTTGTTTCAATACATCAGAAATATTTAGATCTGCTAATGGTGAAAAACAACTAACAAGGGCTAGAAAAACTGCCTTTGCAAATAGGGGCACTTCATAGTGTCTCCTCATGTTTGTGAAATGGCTCCAGTCACCAGCTTTAATTTGAAACAATTTATACACTGGCTTGTCTTCAGTGGAACGAAACTTGTGCATTAAATAAGCTACATCTGTTAATAGCAGGATAGGGTCTTAATTCTGAATCTTCATTTAAAAATATTTTGGGTTTTCTCCCTTTTCATACCTGAGATTTCTGGTGCTGTTGTGGTGCTATTGGGTCCAGAATCACAGAATGGTTAGGGTTGGAAGGGACCTCTGAAGGTAATCTGGTCCAGTCCCAGAACCAGGTGCCCAGGACCCTGTTCACATGGCTTTTGAATATCTCCAAGGATGGTCATGTTACACAAGGATTCAAAGTATTCCAATAGCACAGGAACTTCATTGCCTTTTCAAAATTCAATTTCCCAGTTTAGGGACCAAGTTCAGAAAGTACTTATGCACTTAAACATACATGCGTGGAACAAACTACCGTATTTTGATACCTGAACAACATTTTAAAATGGCCAAGTAAATTGAAATGGCTTCTAAATACCAATGACATTCTGAAACTTTCATAATTTGAAGTACTGAGTACATGTTTTTGTTCTTTCTGTGTGTGAAGTGTTATAATTGCTTATGCCTTTTTTGTTTCCTTTATAAAATGCAAGGAATACACAATAGGCTTTATATTAGTTAATCTTTAGATGTTAGCACAAGCTTTTTTCCTTCTGAAAGTAGCTAACAAAAACCCCTTTCTCCTCTGGATGACGAACGTTTACTTTTTTTTTGATCTACAAGCTTTAACATTTTAATACTTTTCTTGCAAAGTCCTCCATCTCAGCTAGATCTTGAATTTCTTAATACTTACTTAATAACATAAACCCAAATCTTGTGTGTTGGGTTTTTCCTTGTTTTCAAAAATGTAAAAACCTGGCAGTCATGGGTTCCTTTTCTTTGCCTTCACAAAATGTCTTTTAAAATGCTGTGTCATCAGACCATTGAATTGGCTTAATGTTTTGGGTGCTGAATTTGACATCACTTAGTTTCCTCTGTTGCAAAATACCATTTTTGCAAGGTGTTGTCTGCATAGGCTTTTTCTCCCCATATCCTGTCTCTTTGATCCAAAACAGCTGTTAACATCTGGTCCTTGACTTGAAATAGTGCAACAAGAGCATAAAACATGTCACAAGCCATCCCTTTCAAAGCACAGTTGCTGCTTTCTGAGGCTTTTCTTAAGATTTTGCATGAGAATTTTTGATATCTGTGCAAGAATCCGGAATCTGTGAGCTGCCAAATCCAGTTCTGGGTGAGCTTTCTTATTATATCCCATATTCACGTATTCCTATATATCGTATCTCATTCAGATAATAACAGCAGTAATTAGGTTGGTTGTTATGAAGCAGCTTGAAACTTTCATTACATTTTAGAGATTTCATTTTTTTTCCAGCAATAAACCCTTTTGGGTAATTTACAACTAGGTATCTAGTAAATCCCTTTCTGGGACACTCTAAATTTATATTTTTGATCTTTTTTTGGTTTTTCTTCATTTGTTGCCAGTTTTCTTCTGTAGCTGAGCATTCTTTTTTTGGCTAGTCCCTGAGCTCCATCTCATACAGGAAGTTATCTGCTACTCAGCAGTGAGGCTAAAGTAATGAAACTGCTACTTCACTGCCCACTATTAATAGGCTTATACTACAGGGACTTTTGAAAGGAGATTAAGGACTATTAATCACAGACTGGTGTCTGTGACTACACTGAATGCACTGGTGAATACTGCTGTTGCTTAGGATCACATTGGAGCCCTGGTTTTAGATGTCAAGCTATTGGGCTTGTCTCTTCCCGGTGAAGCAATTGAATAGATTTTATAATCTTTGTCAGAAAGGGTCATGTCTGAAATTGAAGTTCAGAAGGTCCAGAATTTTTCGTATAAAAGAAAGACTAACCTAAAAGGCAGCTAAGACAATCCAACTGGTTTCTGCTGCTGTTCCACACACCGGCTGCCTGGTCCTTACTTGATCTTTTGCTTCCATTCTGGCACACATTTGTCCCTGTATGGAGCTGGTTCAGTTTGGTAAACCGGTGAAAAGCTAAATCAACAAAACAAAAATGAATTTTCTGCTGGGCTAGAAAGCAGAAGCAACTGTGGGCTGAAAGAAATGCCATAACCAGGACAGTGGAGAGACCAGGGAATGTCCTGGTCAGCCAGTGAGGAGTGAGGCTGCTAAGCCAAAGTAAATGCAAGGATTAATGCATCTGGCTGTCCCCTGCATCATTCTGATCAATCTTTGAACTGTAATGCTGTGCTAGAACACGTCTGAAGGCCCTGTGTGATCAATCCAGGGTAAGCATTGAATATATTCAGAGGAAACTGGTTTGCTTGTTTGTGACGCCGTTGGTGTCAATCTTTATTCTGCCTGAATGCTATTAGTGTAAATGGTTCTCTTACTTTCAGCCAGACAGTGTGTCAGCAGTGTGTTTGTCTGACGCTGGTTCGAAAGGCACACACACTCATGCTCTCCGAGCTGTCGCTTGCTGCAAGCCATTCCTCTGTTAGCCACGTGAAGTTCCAACTCCCGCTAGTTTAATTATCATTTGCTAACAATAATTACTGTGCTCGCTGTTGAAACAGGAAAAATAATGTGCATAGCAAGCAGATGACTTGCTGTAAATCTCAAAGGCAACTAATTAGATCTCATTTGATAATGTGCATGGGTTGAGCAATGTTCCATCACAGCTGCCAGTTGAAATAATATCCCAAACTTGTCCAGCAACGTTAGTGAGTTAAAAAGAGTGCCTGAGAAGTTTTGGCTCCTAATTTGTTGTAGGCTGAGCTATAGGCAGAATACTTAGATGCAGTTGTGACAGGTTTTTGAGATAATGATCGTCTATGTGGGGTCTGATGCTGCTGAACTTCAGATGAGGCTTAGGGTCTTCAATCCTTGGAAATATTGTCTGGTATTTTGATGCAGGGAAACTTCACTTGATCCAGTCTAAATATCTACATTGACTACCTATAGGAGTTTAATCCTGTGAAACTTAGGGTACAGTGTTATCCTGTAGGAGTATACTGCAGGAGAAAATGAGAAAATTGTGATTGTTTTGAAATCCAAGTCACAATTAATCTTTTTCTTTTGCTAATGTGCACAGTTACTTTGTCTTGAAGATGTTTTAGATTACATATCAAAAGCAATAAAAATGTATTTCAGAAGCCATTTTTCTCTTTCTGGAAACTAGTAACTTTCTATTGACTAATAAATGAAATGAGTACAACTAATGTGGTATCAGTGAGTGGTTCTGTTACTGTGTTCAAGCAACCCAGCCCCAATCGCAGAGAGGACAGGCCTGTCAGCTTCTATCAACTGGGATCCAACCAGCTGCAGCCCAACGTAGCATCCTTTGCAAGAGACGCAGCAAACATTGCCAAGGATAAGCAAAGAGGATTCATGCCAAGTATATTACAGAATGAAACTTATGGAGCAATACTCAGTGGCAGCCCACCTCCCATTCAGCCTGCGGCACCTGTTACAAGCAGTGCACCTCCGCTACCTCCGAGGAATATTGGCAAAGGTACAAACACCAGGAGATAATGTTTTATGTTAGGAGAATGAGAAAGTAACATTTTTTTGTTATTATTACATTTTAGGGTTTTCTTTTACAGTTATTTTGCATAGGTAGGTGTTGGAACAGTTTATTGATGACTTTGTTTTATATACTTGAAGCGAATCTGCCAGACCTGTTCCGAGTTTGGTTCGTAGTGTGAACTGCAAGAAAGCACCCAGTAGTGTTTGGGAAAACAATGCCCAGGTAACCTCAGCAGAATGAAACAATTTATTAAAAGGAAGGCTGCAGTCAATTTAGTTCAGTAATGTTGGTTTGGTTTGGTGGGTTTTGTTTTGTTGGATTTTTTTGTGTGTGCATGTGGGTTGTTAGGTTTTTTCCTGTTGTTTGTTTTTGGGGTTTTTCATTTGTTTTGTATTTTGTGGGGTTTTTTTGTTATATTTCATCTTTTCATACTTCTGTTTCTTGAAGCTGTCATTGTCAGAGTTCAAATGAAATGTACAGTGCTGCTAAAGTAGCATTTGGCTGCTGTGGCAAATTGGTTAAGACCTAGGAGAACGGAGAGTGTACGCGGAATGTGTGAGATTTTAACCTTGCAAAGCCTTCTCTTGATAAATATATGCTTCAAGGTTGTTGACATAAAAGTATAAGTATCATGATGTGGAGAACTGGATGATTGTAGAGAACTGTCAGCTGACTGAAAATATAACTGCCAATTACTGGTTACACCCTGATCAGCAGAACAGTGTGAAACGTACATGTCTCATCCTGGTTCAGAAAAGTTCTGTGCTTGTAAAATCTACCATTAAAGCTGGTGCTGTGAATTCCATTCTTATCTTCGTTTATAATCTGTTTAGGTCATATTAAAGAAGCATAGAGAAATCTGTATAGGTCCTCTTTGTACTGTACATGTTTGGTGTGTTTCATGGTTTTATTACCTGTATTAATCCAGCAGTTTTCATGGATGCTAAATTTATGTGAAGTTCAATGCAAGAAAAATGATAATGTAAACACATGATTTTCTGTGGTGCTGGAATTCAGATTCTGTAAAAGGAGAGACAGGAGCAGGGAATGTTCTAGGTATATACATCAGTGGTTTCTGCCGTTGGGAGCACGCTGCAGAGGTCAGAATGCAAGACTCTATACACCCGTGATTGTGTCTGAGAGGGCAAATTGAACACCTCTATTATGAAAAGTTAGTTATTAATCTCACAGGAATGGCTGCAGCATAAAAAGTGGATTAAAATAGGTAATTATGGGGGCAGAAATACTGAGAACATAACAGCATGGTAGTGGGCTACTGAAAAAGGACACAGGGGATTTGTAGCAGCATATAAAACTTAATCAAGGTGGGATTCCTTTTGTCTAACATTTTTGCAGTCTAAGCTCAATATCCAGATGCTTTTTTTACTTGATGGAAAGGAATGTGTCCCCCACCAAACAGGAAGTTTCACCCAGGGAGCTTGTGTAGTCTGTGTAACTGTTAGATTCTATCTCTAAATTCCTAATACAATTGGATAGTTAAAGACTGATTTACCATTTGGTATTGTAATCATGGCCAACATATTTTACTCACTGTATGCCTTTAGGTTAAATGACACTTTTCAGAATGTCATTTTAACTTCATTCCCAACCCCAGACTTCTTGGCACTGATATAGTGCAGCTCAGGCCAAGAAAGCGTGCTCCCTGTCTTAGATTATTAGCTCATATTCTATACTCTAGCAATGTATTAGCCTATTATTTTATATTCTTAGTTAAAACCTGTAATAGTATCATCAATCTTAGCTTCTTGTTGATTGCTGATGTTGTTGATGTCATGCTTATGGTGTATTATTACTCCTTTATCCTCTTAGCTTTAGGCTGTTCTCCAAGTCTTCTGAGCCTTTTATGCTTTTCCCTGCAACCTAATATTTATTCATACCTTGCTCTGTTTCATCTTTTCTTAATATAATGCTCACATGCTGTACAGGGAGAAGTGGCACGATACCTATGCAAAATACTGACTCTGTGAAGAAAACCTGTAGTGTGTTTTTATGAAATGGGGAGGCAGCTTCTTCAGCCTAAGACTGGAGTTATTCAGGAGGCCCTGAAGAAGTCTTGCTTTGTAACTGTTTCACGAGTAGTTACAGCTTCTTGTTTCGGATGAAATTCAGACTCAGAGCTTTATATCAGAACGTATGTTTCCCTTGGAGTCGGCAATGTCTGTAACGCTCATGCAAGAGTGAGGTGCTTTTCTTGCAGTACCTGAGAAGATTGCAGCTGTCACTCTGGGATAAAACAGGATAGCAAGGCTTGCCTTGTGTCTTCTTGTTGAGAAATTTCTGCTTTTTCAAGTGTCGACATCTTTTAAAGTAATGACTGGAGACAAATTTTGCCTTAGCCAAATTGTTAGTAAGACTACACCCAGAAACTTCTATGTGATTTTTTTACACCAGGCTGATTTCTGGTCTGGTATTCCAGCAGAACAGCAGTGGTTCCTGTTGGTGAATATAGTGGTCTAGCTATACCTTTTTTAAAAGCACGGGTGTGAATATTAACACTTTGTGCTCAGGGTAAGCAATAATAATAATACAATATTTTCCTCTCTTTTTAGTTCAGCCTTCAGTTCTTGGCAGTGGTATTCAGACAATTTCTTCATCTAATGCAATGTGGAAGACAAATTCTTTAGGAGTGGAAAGTATAAGCAGGCAGAGGTCTTCATCAGATCCACCAGCTATTCATCCCCCTGTGCCGCCATTGCGTGTAACATCTACAAGTATGTTTTCACTTTCCCCTGTTTTCCCTTCTGCTGTATCTAATCATAGTTGGCTTATTTTTCCATTTTCCCAACTCATATTTCCTCTTTGGGTGACTGTAGCTTCGGCCTATCGTTCCCATCCAGTAACTTTGTACCAACCACCTTCTCTGCCGTGCCGGTGAGGACTGGTGGCTGTAGCGCAGGGTCAGAGATGAGCGTCACCTCTAGGCCTGAGGCTGCATCTTCACCTGGTACTTGATTGTTGCAGGCCATAGGAATGCAAAAAGATGTTTTAATGCCTGACCAGCTGCTGCTGTGGTGGTTTCAAGAGTTCAATAGGAATTTTAATTAATTGCTAAACCTAATGTGAAGTTAGATCTTAATAGTAACAGGATTTTAAGAAAATATGTTCCTTTAGATAATATTTCTCAGATGTTGTTTTTCCATAAAATGCCAACTGAAGGCCTTGATTGAGCAAACAATATTAGCACTTTATTAAACATATTCTGATCTACTGTTTTCAAGAATATGACTGACATCAGTAAGATTTTGGTTTGCTTGTGCTTTAATGCTTGAATGAATTGAAGTACTTGTGAGCTCTCTGACCTTGGCTAGGTGAAAGAAAAAGTAAACCTCTTTCCAAAGAGGTCCTCCTTCCAATGGAAGGATTGCTTTCTGTTTAAGGTGTTGATTGCATGTAGTAAAGAAGTTTTCTTCGATGGGGATAAATCCTGTAACAGGAAAACCTGCGATGAGAACCCAAGGACCAAAATGGTAAAGAGAAATGCAATTCCAATTCACTGTCTTCACTTTCTTCTATAGATGTGCTTTCTCCAGCACCGCCACCTCCGGTGGCAAAGACGGCCAGCATTATAGAAGCTTTGAACCAGCAATCTAAACAGCAACCAGCTCCTCCACAAACTAAGCCAACCCCACCACCGCTGCCCCCACAGCCTCCTAGTAGACTCTCTCAAAGAAAGCCTATTCTTGGGTAACTGATGTCATTTTAGTATTTAATATACTTCCTAGTTACTATAGCTTTTCAATTTTACGGTATATAACATTCAAGACATCTTCTTTAGCCAGTGGTGTGGTGTAGAGTGAGGGAATGAATAGAAGGCAGACACTAAGAGAGCAGATTACAAGGATTCCCACAGTAAAACCAAGGCAGCCTAGTGATTTTAGACTGGATGACTCTGCTCTACACAAATTGCAATAATTGAATCTATAGTATTCTTCTGCCTTACGTTTTGAAATTAAGTGCAGTTTACAATCAGCGTAATCAAACATACGGAAGCAAAGTAGTATTTTTAAAAGCAAAACAACTGTCAGCAGAATATACTGAAGACATGACAAGAATTTTATAATTTGGAAAGTGCTCTGTATTGTTGCAGTTCAAGTGCTCGGTTTTTTCCTAAATTAATTTCTAACTTTCTACACAGGACTGAGAAGTCATCTGGCTTGACTAACAAAGGGCAGTCCAGAGGACTTGGGTCTCTACAACAAGCTGGTAATTGTGGTTCAGAGATTTATTTTGTTGTAATTAAGCTATCATTGTAACAGCCTAAAGGGGAGTGTGATTGGTTTTGTTTTGTTTTTTTATTTACCTTACACATTTAAATACAGTCAGTACCAGCATCCATGTTGTTTCTCTTCTTGATTGTGTAGGCCCTGAGGACTTGAGCTCTTCTTCATGAACAGAGTTATGGGCTAATTCCTGTAAATAATGGAGCCATGTAGTAAGAAATAAAATCACAAAGTGGTCGAGGTTAAGAGGGACCTCTGGAGGTTATGTGGTTCAATGCCTCTTTTCAAGCAGGGTCACCCAGAGCCAGTTGCCCAAGATTTTGTTCAGATGACTTTTGAGTACCTCCAAGGATGGAGACTCCAAAGTCTCCCTGGTCAGCCTGGGCCAGTGCTGAGTAACCTTTACAGTAGCAAAGTGTTTCCTGACGTTCAGACAGCACCTTCTGTTTCAGTTTTTTCCTGTTGCCTCTGGTCCTGCTTTCCAGCTGAGTGAGTGTCCACCAGCATATGTTGCTGCATGTGCTTGTTCATCTCCTGGTGCAGGATTTTGTGCTTCCTTGCTCCAGATTTTCCCCAGTTCTCTTGAGACTTGAAATTCCTGAAGACTTGTCTTGCTAGTGAAGGCTGAGGCAAAGGAGGGATTCAATATCTCTGTCTTTTCCCTCTCCTGTGTAACCAGATCCCCACCTCACTGGGCTTACGTTTCCTCAGATTTTCCTTCTTGTTGTCTTTACCATCCCTTGCAAGATTCAATCCTGGTTGGCCTTTAGCTTTCCTAACCATGCTTAAATCCCATTCAAACAAAGGATGCGTTATGAAAACTTCAATTAGTTTACTCTCTTGTTTGCAGGTGTCATGAACAAGGTAACAGAGAGACTTTTTAGAATAGAACAATGTGTTTCTAGTTTGCAAATCGAAAGATTGTGTAGTGTCACCTTTAACTAAAGTGCAAATTGATCTTGCTCTCTTCACGATCATGAACAGAGTTCATTATTCAGAGTTCATTATTCATTCTGCACTTTTAATTATTCCAAGTAATTGCTACTATGGGACATTACATTATTGTGATCTCAGTAAAATGTCCAGAGTAAACTTGGTGTGGATTCTGTGGCACTTGTAGTGGAATTTCTCTTACGCAGTTTCGCCTTCCACTGTATATTACGTTCATTGGTTCTTACTGTGATTCTTCTTTATTTCCCCTTGGCACACCCGAGGGGAATTTGCTAATGGCTCTGCCATCTGTGTCAGGAGCCTGCTGTGAAGGAAACAGCATCTTGATAATGATGATCTTTACTAGGAAAGAAGGGTTCTAAAGGCACAGAGTCTTTACTGAGCAAATGGGGAAATGAGATATTTCCTTCTGCTCTCATCTGGTTTGTAGGCTTTTTTGTCTTCTAGCACATCTGTGCTATTAAAGGTCTTAGGTAATTGTATTTGGGAAAAGAGGGCTTTTTTGCTAAGGAGATGGATAAAAAAAATAAATCTGTTCAGTTATTTAGAAAAAAATATTACATTAAATACTCATGGGATAAAAAAATTGTTTGTATCCTTTAAAGAATAATTGATTTGGCTTTAATTAGTATCACCACTCTTAGTTCTTTCTAAAACATGCCTAAAACTTACATTTTTTTACTTACCAGCAGGAGAGTCGACTTCTGTATGCGAAATGCCAGTAACACAAACTGGTTCTACAACAAATACTTTGGCACAGATCCAGCCACCAGCACCAATGCCGAGGAAATCACAAATAGTAAGTAGCCAATCTGGGTTCTGATTTTATTAAAGCTTCCACCTTCTCTCAAACACACTGTTAACATAATAGTGTGTCCTGTTGTGGAGAAAGTGTGAGAATCATGAAAAATACAAAGCCTGTATCCTGTGTTAAATATGTGTGCGACCTCTACTAAATATTTATGAAAATTTTGCTTTTCTTGCATTTCCTATATGCTACTATGTGATTTCAACTTAAAATTAAAAAAAACCCTATCAAAATCCAAAGTGAAACCAAAGAAAAGAAGTATGGATTCTTTGCTTATGTCCAGATGTGACCAACACAATCTGCAAAATATATGGCTTGACTTACTGAAGGTCTAACTTTGTAAGTTAGTCACTTGTAGGTGAGATTAGTGAGTGACTCACTTGTAGATGATACGTAACTTCATTCTTAAACTTCAGTCAAGTAAGTAATACGGGAGCTTTGTGCTTACTTGTAGAATCACAGAATTTCTTAGATTGGAAAAGATCTTTAAGATCATGAAGTCAAATCATTAACCTAACACTGAAAAGTCCTCGACTAAACTGTACCACTCAGTACTACATCTACACAACTCTTAAATATCTCTAGGGATGGGGACTCAACCACTGCTCTGGGCAAGCTGTTGCAGTGACTGATAACCCATTCAGTAAAGAAATTCTTCCTAATATCCAACCTAAACTTGCCTTGGTGCAACTTGAGGCCGTTTTCTTTTGTTCTGTCACTTGTTATTTGGTTGAAGAGACCAACCCCCACGTTTCTACAACCTCCTTTCAGGTAGTTGTAGAGAGCAATAAGGTCTCCCCTGAGCCTCTTTTTCTCCAGGCTAAACAACCCCAGTTTCCTCAGCCACTTCTCATAAGACTTGTTCTCTAGGCGCTTCACCAGCTTTGTTGGCCACACACTCTGGTGCCTCAGTGTCCTTGTTGTGAGAGGCCCAAAACTGAACCCAGTACTCCAGATGTGGCCTCACCAGTGCCAAGTAGAGGAGTGAAATCACTTTCTGGTCCTACTGGCCACACTGTTCCTGATCCAGGCCAGGATGCCACTGGCCTTCCTGGCCAAATGGAAGTAAATATGGTTGTTCACGGGTAGATCAAATGATTTCAGACAAAACTAGTAGGAGTCAAGCTCAAAACGAAATAAATTGGTTCTTTGTGCAGTTGGTTCTCTTTGCATCTTTGTCATGCATTTGCCAGATGACAAGAGAGAAATCTCTTGGTGAGTACAGAAACCACATCTGATTTGAGGCATCCCCACCTAGAAGGTGGTTGAAGGGTGAAGAGGAAAGCTGGAAGTGTTGTATATTCTTCTTCTCCACTCTCCTCCAGCCTTACACTGACTGTTAGAAAAGAGGTAGTGGATTTAGATGGACTCTTGTTCAGATTGTGTGGCCTTTTTAAACTCGTCTTTATTCTTATAAATAATTCAGTACTATAAAAGCTAACACACATGTTGGTGTCAATACCGGTATTCTTGTACTGGTGTAGGCAAAGGGGTGCATTTCCAGATGTCAGTTGTGCTGTATGTTATGTGTAGTTCAGCCAGGTCTTTGGTCCTGTCTCTAATTCTGTGTTGCTCTCTTGTGTGATAGATGTAAAACATCCCTATGCTTTATCATGACAGTATTTCTCTGAGGGAAGTAAATGATGATAGAGGCTGTCCATACTTGTTGAGGTGCTGTAAGTGACTAGGTTTGGGCTGTTTCAAACCCCCATTCTGTGTAGCAGTGTGGTTCAGCAGGTAAATAATAAACTGCGAGGTGGGAGACATTCCGTTCCTGGCTCTGCAGTTGTCTTATTAATGGGCTGTAAGAAAGAAACCGCTGCTCTTCAGTCCTCTTGTCTTTCTCCATCCATCTTTCCTTAGCCATGTCTACTGAAGTAGTAACTCTTGAGGAGGACAGACTGTAGTGTGCTTGTATGCATAGTCTTGCCCATTTGTCCAGAGCTCTTAGAACTTCTGGTAGCTGTTTCTCATCTGGTAATGTTAACAAGCCACAGAAACATCTGGAGTTCATTCTGCATTAGTTGGGAGTATAAAACCTTCTGTTTTCTTGCCGCTTCCACTCTTGTTCAACCAAGTTACTATCTGTCTTGCATCAAAATAACTTGCCTGGTTTAGGCCACGATAAACTTAAATGGTCTAATTAGTGTAAAATGATCTGTCTGTCCCTTTTGCTTACATGAACCAAAGGAATTGCCATGCTTACTCTGTGATCATAGTTTCTGTTGTGTGGTCTGAGATTCAGATGTGAGCACGGGATACATCCTTTCGACACATCTGTCAGTTCTGAAACAGCTCCTTACCTGGCTTGCTGTATAAACTGAGGTTGTAGTAGTTCTCTGTGTTGTTCTCTCCTTCTTTGTTTTAGAGGGCAAATTGCTTTCTTTGTGTGTGAATGGGGTGTCCTGGCTGTTTTTTCAGAACACTCATAGTGTCTCCACAATTTAATGTTAATTGCATGAAGAACAAATCTGACATCTTGTGAGACTGAGACAATCGGCTGGATGATTTCCTTCTTGTCACAGGACAGAGAAGTAAGGGAAACCTGGCTCAGGGAGTGTGTGCTAGTTAAGGTGCTTTAGCTAAATCAATCTTGCTAAAGCATCTTAGATGAGATTTAGTGAAGGGCCCTCAGCTAAGGAGCTTTAGCTAGATCAATCTAGCTAAAGTACTTTGGCTAAACTGCTCCATTTAGCTTTATACTCCAGCCTTTTTTGTTAAGTCTTTACCCTGCCAGAGAACCCAGAAGCTGGCCCAGGTTTAGGAAATGACTGCAGAAGTGCTCCTTGAATAAAGAAAAAAGAGGTCTAGTTGTACATGCACACGTAGCCAGTGGCTAGTCTCTTATACAGCACATTTGCCCAGTTAACCTGTTTTTCAGATGGAAATTCCTGGTGTGTTTTAGTTAGGTTGGGTTTTTTTCCCTCAACTTTAGATGATTGAAACCATAGATACACAGGAAACTTCCTGGAAGATCTTAGTCTTCTGGGAATGGTATCCATTTTCATGTCCTTGCCTTCTAAAGAACAAGAAATACCTGTAATTACTGCGCTTCCAAGTTAGTAATTATATCGCTGTTGTACTGATGTGAAGCTTTTCCCTCTTGACCTAGAAAGGTGGTTGTGGTTCAGAGTGCAGCTTGAGTGCGCTGGAGCCTCTGGCAGAATTGCTCTGCTGCAGTGCACGCTGCCAGCTCACAGGGGTGTGCCTCACAGATAGAGCCCAAGGGTCTGCCTGCTCTGGGCAGGTCAGGGTTTTGTGCTGACAGGCCAATGGCTGCTCACAGCGGGGCGTAACAATCCCGCTACCTCCTTCCATCCTCCTTTTCTCTGCATGGTGCTCAGCTCTTAACTGAATGGCACGTGAAGAGGCTGTTGGGCAGTACTGTCCACAGCAGAACATTTTGCTGGTGGAGAGAAGTGTGAATGGAGTCTCTTCTCCCCTCACAAGCTTCCCGCTTCATGGCTGAGCTAACTAGAGACTGGGACCAGTCTCTGGGGTGCTCCAGGATGGTGATGAGACCTTCTTTTCTTTGTCCCCTCTGGAGCCTCTGCCCCAGGCACTCACTGCATTAACAGACGTCTCTTGGTGTGAATGGTACTTACTGCTCTGCTCTGGCATCTTAGGAGAGCTTTGCTGGCTGTGGCTGGGCAAACTGGGGAAAGGGGTGGACTCACAGTAGAAAGCTTGAGCTCTACCTCCAGGTCCTGTGCCTCTCCACTCCTTACATGGAAACACCATTATTGTTAGTCTGCAACAGAGTAAGGAGGCTGAACACAAATGCAGCAGCAGGCTGGGCTGTACTGGGAGAGCTGTCAGGTTAGGATGGTGGATACTGTGATACCAGAGCAAAACAATCTTGGCATCACTTCAAATAGAACGCAGCTAGGATTGGAGTCCCACTGCAATAATGGAACTTGCTAAACTTTGCTAAACTTTTTTTTTGCTAAACTCCTTGCTAAACTTTCCTATTGGAAGAGTTGCCAAACCCCTCCAGTACTCAGAGCACTACAGAGAGGCAGGGGGTGTTCCGGAGGCTTTGCACACTGCTGAAATGGGTTTGGCAAATTAGGAAGGGACGTGTTGGCAGGTGGCTCAGGCCTCTTTCTGCTAATGCTGCTGCTGTTACACTTGCTGTGTAGCTCTTCATCTTGATCACCCCATCTTTGCAATAAAATTGTGCTCCCTGCAGTAATGTAGAGCTCTGAAGACAGGTTTGGATGAACCAAAATGGAAGACTGCGAAGGGAAACCTGGCTCACGTGGGTGGCATAGTGCTTCCAAAAGGCTTTGGATGCTGCCAAATGCATGAGCACCCAGCATAAAAGAAGTAGCTGAACTCTAACCTGTGAAAAATAGCAGCTGGAAGCAGTTCTGAAGCTTTCTTTAGATAACTCCAAGTCTGTTCTGTCTCTTCTGTGCTGTATTACTTAAATTTAATTATTTTTATATTTCAGTCAAAAACTAAACCCAAGAGAGTAAAAGCAATTTACAACTGTGTAGCAGATAACCCAGATGAGCTGACTTTTTCAGAGGGAGATATTATTGTAGTTGATGGTGAAGAAGATCAGGAGTGGTGGGTGAGTATTTTGCATTTTTCTATAAATAGACTTTGAACAAAACAAATGCAATCTAGAAGTTCACACTGACTTCAGAAGATCCCCTGATGGGTTTCCAAAAAACAAGAAAAGTTTCATCTCCTGGAAACCTGGTTCCAGAAATATCTTTCATTGGAAAAAAAAAAAATAATCAAACTTCAGAAAAATTTTTAGCTTTTTTTTCCTTATTCAGAAAAAAACCCAACCCACAACTGATTCGTAGGGTTCGTAATACTCAGGGGACATGGTGTCTGTGATTCAGGAACTTCTTGTCAGCAATTGAAGAATCTGCTATTATTGTGGGGCTCGGAAGACAGTTTTGTATTGTCCTAATTCTTCAGCTGATTGAGGTTGAGATACCACATATTTGAGCTGGGAAATCATCTCAACTGTTTACATTCCAGAGTGTCACCAGCTAAAGTAAAAGTCTTGGAGAATTGTTATGCATGGAAACACTTGCCTTTGTTAGCTAGTGAAGAATAGAGCTTCAGATTGCTTCCAAATTGACAGTAATGCTGTACAAATAAAAACGGATTCCTCTAGAATGCAAAACTGTTGAAGCTTGATCCATCCTTTCACCTTTTGGTGGTTGTTAAGAGGGGGAAACAGAAGCATCTTAACAGGCCCAGAATATGGGCATTACAGAATGTGCTGAAATGGTGCAGCAGTGGTGCTGCATTAAGAAGTGTTACTTTCAAAAAATTGGACAAAACAATTAAATTTTTTTTAGAAA
>WUAM01000164.1:3387946-3399430 GCA_024336885.1 Actenoides hombroni | reverse complement strand
AACATTTAAATTTTTTTTAGAAATAAATATATATATATATATATATGTCTATAGCTGAAAAACAAATACCCTGGATTTTCACAAAACACCACTGCTGCAGAAGATCCGTAGGGAGAGGCTTGTCATCCTAGAGTCAGGAAGGTCACTGGTGTTCGTTGTGACGATACTGAAATGCTGGTTTGAGATTAACTTAAAAAATCTCTGGACTCTTTTCAGATTGGCCATATTGATGGAGATCCCAGTCGGAAAGGAGCTTTCCCTGTATCATTTGTGCACTTTATTGTTGACTAAATTGCTACTGATAAGTGGAGACATTTCTCATTTCCAGCGGTCACAGAAATAAGTTTTGCTCTGTTTCATTTCATCTACCTGTCTGCAGACACCTTGCCAGAGCACTGCCCAAGTCCTAGGTACTGTACCTTACTTTTTTACTGCCATCTTTCTGATTTTGGGACTTTTAAAGCTTTTTTTTTCTATGTGAGCAGTTTACACTTAAAAAAAAGACAACCAAAAACCACAATTCTTCCTGTATTTTTTGAGGTGAACTGAAAAGCTTTAACAATCAAAATCCATGTGAGTGTGTGAACATCACAACACTGCCAATGTTCTTTTCAGTCAATTCACTGTAATTTTGTTCTCCCTTTTGTAACGTGACAATACCACAGTTCAGTGTTCCTTCCCCAGTCAAAGAAATGGTGTGCATCTGACAGGGCAGTGAGTTTATCCAGTTAATGCCATTTGAAGTGTTGGAACCAAAATATGCAAGCTGCTGCATAGTTCTAAATTGGACTCATTCAGCATCTTGACATGCTGGCTGCCATCCAGGATGTCAACAATTACAGGAGAAACTGTTTTAATTGGGTGTCTTCGGCCAGGTGAAAGTATTTCAGTTTACCACAGGAGAAACTTCTTTCTTTCAGAATGGATGTAGATATTTGCTTAAAGTTATCTGAAATCTGTGTCAGTTGTTGAACTTCCTAATTCTAATTATGTGGGCTTGAGACTGTTTCATTTTTTCTATGCTGCACGTGTGTAGAACCTGTTTTTTGAATGTTCTTTCTGTACGTTACATCCATTTTGGCCATTTAATGTGACTACTGCTGGTTAACTAAACTATGGCAATATTAAGGAGTTAGTACTTTTAACTCAAACATATGAAAGCTGCACTTCCTGAAATGTACTTAACTATGATGATGGATTGCAGAGCGTTTCTTACACTTGTCTCATTAGAGTGGTTAGATTTTTTTTTCCTTTTTTTTACATTCTTGCATTTTCTTAAAATCATCCAGCCACATGTTCACAGAGAGAACATATTTGGTGGAAGACTTAATTACCCTTGGTCAATAAGGTATCTGACACCTCACAAGTACACTACCTTATGTTCTGGTTTATAAAATTTGTGTGCCACTACCTTGCAAACTATGAGAGTTTGCTAACTCACTCTGTATTTATATGATATACCCACATCTATGGTAGCTACACTGTTGTTACATTTGTTTTACTAATTTGTGAACAAAGGCTGGGCCCTGGGTGGCTGGGTGACGGATCGCAAAACGCCGAGGCCAACCTGACGGCATTTGGATGTTTGTATATTGTGGAGTCGTGCCAGGTTTGGCTTATGCCACAGGAAACAACTGGTGGCATAGGGTAAGGACAAAGGTCACATTGGCTTTGATCACATCTCGTGAATATTGTATCTCTAGATTTATGGAGAGAACTTTGCCTTTCTGACAAATGGTGTTTAGATTGACCGTTTGATACCGAAGGGAAAGGGCAATAGGCCACCACTACCTGTGGTTGTTTGGAGAAGAATCCCCTGGCAGTAGTGCTGGAAGAGCAATGCCCCTCCCCCCTTCTGTCCCCTTTCCTAAATGGTACAGCTGGTTGGTAGCCTCTCCAACGCGTGGGTACAGCCGAGTAGAGGTGTAACTTTCACTTCCTAGATGCTGTTGCTGCAGTATAAACGGGGAACAAACTGGAATGTTTCGAGATATTTTTGTTGCAAGTTGAAGCAAATTAGTCCGTATTTTCAACGTTCCCAGTGAAATGATAGAGTACTAGCTTAGCACTACAGTTTGATCCACTTACCGATAGGTTCAGTTTGCAACACTATTTTGTATGTTTCTATCCCTGATAGAGTCTAGAGAGTAAATGGGAATATTATTTTGCACAGATCTCCTAATGTACAGTATTTTTAACACAGAATCTTATAGCGTATGTAACAATTCCTAAAGTTAAAAGATGATGCAAATTTTCCTGGAGTTCTGCTAGAAGAGGAATACACTTTAAAATGTCACAACCTTGGTCACGGGTCGCTTAGAAACTAGGAACACAACAGCACGGACAGTGCAGACACACAAAACCTTGAGGACCAATAAAGAGCAGCTAAGCAAAATTTATCCCTAGATTTTCCATGTTTCTCAAAGTTTGCTCCTCTGGCAGAGGAAAAAGAAATTCTAGAGCCTGTAGATATCTATTTATAATATAAAATTAAGACTTTTAAGTCCAAAATCTTGGCATATTTCATACAACTTTTCAAATCTGATTAAAATGATTCCAAAACCTGTTAATAGACAGACTATTAGGTTGCTGTGTTAACTGTTTAAAAAGGAGCAAGTGACACTTAAAATGCAGCTTAGAGTGCTATGAGATGTATAATATTCAATTCCGTTGGTTTTGTTTAGTTGCAGAGCAACTGTATATATTGTATAACCTAAAATCAACTCTTATTTTCAATGTCCTGGATGCAGTGATTTATAATTAGAGCATGATTAATAAATTTTACTCTTGTTAACCAGTCAAATGTCTGGAAAAATAAAAACTACTTTTAAAATCACTTTGGCTACTTCTCTTTTTCTGCATCGCTTAAGTGACGTTGCTTTTTTCAGTGTTTAAAATGAGAAATACAAACAAGTAGCACCTGAGACAAAAAAAAAGTTCAGAGTGTGGATTTTTTAGTTGAACACAGAAAGTGTGTAGATGGCACAGCTAAGATGAGAGGTGCATTTTGTTCTAATGTCTCGGTTAAGCGGAACTGTATTACCAAATCCTTTCTCAGACAAAGAGATTAAAGCAAGTGTCAGTTTTATTTCCCATTTCTACAGTACTGACATGAATGTACAAAACGTAATTTAGGAAAAACAACAAAAAAGTCATGTTAAATATAAAATTCTTTATTATCCCAGAAACTGGAGATGGAATAATTTCTTCAAGTTGTATTTGGGGGGGTGGCAAAGTACCATGTGCAAGGTTGTGCGGCTCATCTCTGCACAGCAAGTCTCTCCTAGGCTTGTGTGTAGCTCCAGCCAGTCTGGGATATCACAAAGGACCCCCCTTTTCCGCTCACACAAAGACCTCTTTGTACTACACAGTTATTTGCTGCTGAAGAAAATCAGGACTTCTCTGACATTAAAACTGAATCAAAGGCTGTAGATAACACTTTGCAAATAGCTTGTGCTTGTTCCTAAAAAAGCCCAGAAAACAGGCACATTAACACTTTCTGAACAACTCAAAGCTCATTTAAAGCAGAACATGACCTTTATCGTTCTTTTGGCCCAGACGTGCACCACTGAGTAGCACAAGTGAGATTTAATTCGATTTCTGCGGTCTGCAGTGAATCACAGAATGTTCAGGGGTGGAAGGGACCTCTGAAGATCAGAGAGTTCCACCCCTCCTACCACAGCAGGACATGTGGAAAGCTGTTTTAAACGAGCTCTTTTGAAACAAGTCCGAGTTGTCAGCTTTCCTCACAGCGTGGCCCTGGCATTCAGAAAGTCAGTTCTGTGTCCCCCCCGCGCTGCTAAGGGTGTGTGTCCTATCGTGACAAGGAATGGTCCTGCTCTTAGGAAGGGATTGCTGCCCTTGCTTACAAAGCTGAACACATGCTCTGTTACCAGAACTGTTACTCAATCCCTCCCTGCTCTGTCTGATCTTAGGAGGTTTTTGTCGTTGAAAATTGTCCTTAGCAGGAGGATTGTCCTTAGCAGCTATGGTGGCACTCTGCAGATTGCAAAGAGCAAGGCCTGCACATTGATTGGCAATTTTAGGTAACGTAGGGATTTTTCCTCAAAGTTGATCAAAATGCAGTCAGCAGGGCTTTTTTTCCCCCCTTTTCCCTCAGGAGCAATCCCCCTCCTACCAAAAAGCCCTCACAAGGACCTTGGGATTTACAATCTCCCTTTACACTCAAAACACTGATACTTCAATACTGCAACCATAAACTCTTACCAAACTATTGCACTGATACACCCAGAGGCTGCATTCTTCAGAAGCTGCATCTGTTGTCTTCAAAGCCAGTAAACTTTTTCCTGCTCCCAGACCATCATCATAGCAGACCATCCGTACAATGAGATAGAGAGCGTGCCTGTGTAACACATCCTGAAACCAGGGGGCAAAGAAAAGTTACTCTGGAACAAGGCAAGGGCTAGATCAGTTTCCATCTGTTTTAATTCTCTTACAAAAGAATACTTCAGGTTTATTTACAGGGGGAAAGTATTCTTTGGGAAAAATAGAATTTTTTTAATTGAGAGTTTAGGCAAGATTTAAAAAAAATAAATTGGTGGTTTAACACAATTTTACCTTAACTTTTTGCTTGTATTCAAGAACTGCATTCATCTCTGGACTACATATGTGTGCCATGTGTTCACACACATTTTTTTCCTACCTGAGCAGGCCAGGTGGTACAGTCTGGACCTACCTCTGGCACAGAGGTATCTTAAAACAGCTTTTTACTTTTTCAGTATTTTTCCTGACACTCCCCTGTCTCAGTTCCAGGAAGGGTTCCCATGGGAAACTGTTCCCAGAAGAGGGCAGGGACAAGGTTAGTTGCTTTGGGGAGGTAGAGGGGGGTAGCCATGTGGCTATAGCCGGGCCCCTTGTGGCCTGAGACACAGCGTGGGCCCCGACTCGTGCAGATACCTAGTCTGGGAGACTTCCAAGTTCTGCCCCAGATGCAGGGTTACACCATAGTCCTGACAGTTCCCAATTCAGCCACACAAAAAGGTGTTAGTTGATGTTGTCCTGTCCCAGGTCTCTGCAGACCTACCCTATACAAAGCTTTTCTCCTCAAGCCGTCCTACCCAAATGATATTAATCTGGTTTATTCCAGTCATACCACCTCTAGGGTCTTACAACTTAAACACACTTCTTTTTGCTATGTTCATTCCATCAAACACCTTGTCCCTATCAGTAGCTGAAGCGTATAAAGAAACTTCCCGTCACACAGAAGCTGTGAAAATGGACAGTGAGCTTGATGGCTGCTACGAAACCCTTCAGGGAGAGCCCTCTACCACAGCTCTCAAGATCCTCTTGCTTAAAAACATCTCCATCCCTAACATTCACTCAGCACTTGCTCACCATTATTCACACCATCACCATCTAACAAACTGCAAGAAAGAGCTGCCCATTCAGCTGCAGAGGTACCTGCAAATCACAGAACTCTCATCTTTCCCTCAACATCATAAAAAAAATTAATTAATTCTATGTATAAATGCAGAGAAGACCTTTCCATCTTAGAACTCCATGAAAGAGTTAGGTGGACTAACACTCTAAAGGACAGATTAAGTATCAACAGTGACACAGATGCAAAAATCCAGAATTTGGGCAACAGAATGCAATGTGATAAACTGCCAGTGCAAACTGGCTTCATCAGCTTGTGCATGCTTTCAGCTTGAAGACAGAATGACAGATCAAAGCCTTAAAGTTACCTATTTGTTCTTTATCAAAGTACAAAGGAATTTAAATGATAATGTAACCCATGTTCTTAATGAGAGTTAAGAATTTAGAAGGACAGCAAAACCAGAACCCAAAAGAATTCAAAGTTTGAGTAACAACTCTTCCCAGGCATTAGAAATGAGTCTTTTATTTTCTGAAGGGACCAAAGAAAGCTTTTTGGCTCTCTTCAGAGCATTCAGCTCTTGAGAAGTGTTATTCAGGGTCATCATCTCTAGGCTTTTATGAAGAGGCACTGCTGGGTTGGTGATGGCTCGTGACTTCGTAAGGCCAAGTATTCATGGTGTCTGGGAGCTCCGAGGGCACCCAGAAGGAAACCACGTGGCTGCGGTACAAAGCTACACAAAGGCAAATGGAGCGCCCTGGGGAAGAGGCTGCATTTTTATTTTTACCAAAAAAGCTATTTGAAGTGCCCTAAGGGAAAATAAACTGTGTTGGAAATGCAACAAACAGGCTTGATCAATAAAGCGGAATCAGGAGGCTTTAGTGCAGGAGTGAACTCCCACTCCTGGATTAGGAGGGTGAGACTGAAGCTGAGGAAAACAACCGCTCAGGGATGCTGAAAAAAACCCATCCTTTGTTTTTTCCTCTACAAAAACATCAACAGTAATTACACTACTAACTCTGGCTGAGGAACCTATGATCTTAGCCGCCACAGTCACGCTACTTTTCCATGTGAGAGGATGGCAGCACAGCCACAGAGAAAGGAGAAGAACAGCCTGCTTGCCTTTGCTCTGGTGCTCTATCTCAAAAGGAATGGATTTTGGTCATAAATCCGCCCAGGAAAATACAGCGAGTCCTGAGGAGATAGGACACGATGCAGCGGTGTTGTCATGAGAGCTTTTTTGATTGTTTTACTTCTGCTCAAAGCCAGAAGTGGCACTTTGGTCACAGAGATCACCTATCAGAAGAAGAAATGAAAGCACTTTTCAGCTCTCACCAAAAGGGCAGTGTTGTTGTGAATCACTTACATATTGATCAGATGTTGAAACTTTAATGCCGTACTTGGAAACTCCCATAATAAACTCCTCTTCACCTGGAACAAAAGGTAACTTTCCATCTTGCTTTAGAGGGAAACAAACAAAAGCCTTTAGTGCAGACAGAATAACATGAACAAGGAAGATACACAATAGCTGATGTGTTTAGGTGTCCTTCAGTCCACCGGAGCAGCAGCGTTGCTAACCCTGTGCCCGTCTCTGCCTGCCACTCTTCCTCTTGTCCCATCCCTTAGCACTATGTGAAATGCATTCAGAGGAAGTCCAGACTGGGCATTAAGAAGCATTTCTTTACTGAGAGGGTGGTCAAACACTGGAGCAGGCTTCCTAGGGAGGTTGTCAATGCCCCAAGCCTGCCAGTGTTTAAAATGCCCTTAATGCTTTAACTTTGGTCAGCCCTGAGGCAGTCAAGATTATGTGATCATTGTAGGTCCCTTCCAACTGAAATATTCTAGTCTAGTCTATTCCTATGCTATATATTACATGATTCCAGACAGGCATTTACCATCTCAGGGGGAAATCTGGCCCTGTGGTCAAATCAGATGGGCTGAAAAATAATTCATGCCCTGTCATGCTGCACTGACCCGGGTGATCTATGCTCCCCCTGGCAGCAATTTTGTTACTTGGCTGTAAAAATAATATTAGAATATATTCAGATACTTGAGACGTCAAGTTGCTGTAAGATAAACAAACATTCTGTGCTTTTAAGGATACAAACAACCAGCTACCTAATGAGAACAACCAGCTACAGCTTTTAGTACAAAAAGAAGTACAGGCAGCCAGACTGGAAAGGATGACCCAAATATTATTCAGGTTCTTTGGTCACAGGTTCCCAAGTGATTTAAAGAGAAACCTGACATTTTCTTCTACGGGAAAACTTGTAGGGTACTGAGGAAATCTTCATGACCTATTCTTTCCCAGCTACTAATCCTAACAGTGCTGAAGACAGCATGACAACTTTCAGTTGGGACACTTGTTGCATGAGTAGTGATTAATGAAAAGGGCTTTTGCTCTGGGCCTGCTTCTTCAGAAAAGCTTTCTGGGTGCATCTTCCCCAGTTACTTGACAGGACGGAACTAAGCACAACAGCTTTTGAGATTCACAGTTCAGTGCTTTTTGAAGTAAGCTACTTTATTCTGCTAAGGTTCACATTTACAAAGAAATATGGCAGGTCACGTGATGATAGGAAAGAAATACACCTAAGCTCAAAATGTTCTGACACTGCCTTTTGTAGCCCACTTACCTGTGCAACATCTATGTAATTTATCAAGTCCAGTGGTCCTTCAAGACTCTTGCTCTCATTGTATTTCAATTTTTCAATGGCACCAACATACTTAACTCTGAATTCTGCACATGTATCAGAATTACTATTGCTTTGTCCTGAAACAAAATAAAACAAAGTAATTCTGAAGACTTCCAGAACAGCAATGCTATTCTAATTGGTGTAGTGGGGGTAACTTCTTTAAAATTCCATCATTTTTGCAGACTTTCATCACACATTTGACCTTACCACAGTTTATTAACTCCTCTCTTTAATGAGCTGTCATGGGTTGATTCAGAACAGCCCTTGCTAAAGGCAACAGTTTCCTTGTGAAGCCGTGATACAGCACTATTTATACTAACTGGGATTACTGGAGTTAACAACACTGATCAGAAAACATGGAAAAGCCGGTTCTACTTTTCTATATTTGTTTTAAATGAACTGTTTTGTCCAAAAGTGATGCACTGTGATCTGGTAAGCAAGAACAAGTAAAAGCAAATCTTATTTCCATTATTTCAGTGTGAATGTAAAGTTACAAAGGCAGGAAACATAGCTTCCAAAAAGTTACACCAGATTTATGCTGTGTAACAGACTGGTAACACAACCAAGTTTTTTTTACTCAGACACTTGGAAAACAGTGACTTAATCATAGATGATTCATTAGTAACACTTGAGAAGCCTAGAGCTATGCATGCATTAGTCAAGAAGCTACCAGATTCACTCACGGTTATTCAGAATACTAGGTATTTTAACCTTATCCATTTTCTGCTCTTTTATATGAACACACACAACGTTAATCCTGCTCCATACGTATCTGCTCAAACTCTGGTTACATACCTGAGCTTTTTGTGGAGTCTGTATCTAGACTAGCCACAGTACTAGACCTGGAAAGTCCCCCAAGACTGGAATCTACAGACTAAGAAAAAAATCAGTATGATCAGAAAGTTACTGAGAACACATTAATAACTCACTTCTAGATGCCTTGCCTCGACTCCTTCTTATAAATAAACTAGCATTTATGTTCTGATTACTTAAGCAGCACTGCAAAATGGGGAGCAAAAAAACCACCACCAGCTATTATCTTTCTGCCTCAATGTAGATTAGACCGATACAAATTCAGCAGGAACCCTTGGGAAGTCCACAAATATTTTGAAAGGAGGAGGAAATAAAAGAAAAAGAGAAAATGAACCTTAAAGTTATGTCCAGACTTTTCTGGTACTGCATCTTAACTTGAAGAAATTGACAACTATATGCTTGTCACCAATGCTGGAAATAACATAGCAGTGCAAGGGAAGTGAAACAGCACCTTGGAAAATCCAGAATATTCAACTGATCATTCCAAAACCTATCAGACAAAATGGACACATTATTCAGAACACTTTCTAGAGATACTGACTAACCAACTAGTACTGAAGAATAACTCATTCTTGGTACCTAGCACCAGGCACCTTCTCAAGGGCACCGTTCATCACTACAGAACAAACGTGCTACTTTTGTCTCCAAACCTTACAACGTGCTGCCAGAGCCACTTATGCCTGTGGGCTTCGCTATGGAAGCAGTCAAGCATTCATCTCAGGATACAAGGCCTTTATAATAGGTAGGTTTGTTTAACTCTCAGAACACAATCTGAGGAACAGCACAAGTAGGACATTCTCCTTGTGGAACGTGGCATTTTATGCAGAGCACATCCTACCGCCCGCGCAAGCGAACCACTGAACTCTCTATTTGTAACAAAGAGAAGTGCTTCCATCAACAGACCAGATACCAAATGCAGCTTACCTTGCTTTTAGTGCTGATTTCACTGCTTTGTGAACTGCTGCTGCTGTGTCTTTTTTTGCCTTTTCTAAACATTTTCTCATAATTGGATCAAGGAAGATCTTCTAGATAGGAAAAATAAAAATTAAAGGTGTGATATCGTCAAGGGAAGGAGTTTCTGGCAAACACCAGAGTGGCTGTGTCCAAAGTGGACAAAAACTGGAAACTTTTGTTAAAAGACTCTTGAGAACAGAAGCAGGAATGTTCCTCTGGTGCTCTTCATGTGTGACTGGGGAAAGTCCCTCAAGCTCTCTGCTAAAACTTTCCTATTCTTCTAATTCATCAATAAAAAAAGTAAATAAAAATGTTGCTACTTAGTTTACAGAGTGTTGCAAAGGTCAGTTTCTAATGCATACAAAAACGTAGATTTAGAAACAAGACAAAATTCTAAGTTTATATTCCCACTTAAAAACATCAGATGATTTTTATTTGTAGCTACAATCTAAGTGCCCTACAAAGTGCATCCAACGCAATCCCTGCTCCAAAGATTACGGTCTTATTAAAAACCAAAACCCCTTACTTCTGAAGAGCTACTGATTGTAATACTTCTAGAAGCAGCTACTTAACATGTTCCTGAAAATTAAAGCTAGAAGCATGTCACATTTACTGCCTTACAACTGAGTTACTGGGAGTTCCGAGAGAAATTCCAGAAGCATTTTTCCTGTAGCTGTCCTACTGCTTCAGTTGCGTCACTTAACATTTGGCTGGCCCGGGCCAAAAAGCAGAATTCTGGCTCCCAGTCAGGGAGCACTGAAACCCTACTTTCCAGCTTCAGAGAAGAGTATTTGAATTATAAAGCTTCTTAAATTTTGAGCAGGTGGAAGAAAGAGGACAGTGGAAGAAGACAGCTCACACTGCAAAAAATACTGGAAGATGCACAAGGAGGAGCCCAGACCTGCGCTGCAGCGCTGGGTTCCAGTCCCAAGGCTGCTGCTGTGTTTGTCGTCAAGCAAACACTCAGTCCCAGCCGACGGAAAGGCACCCTCAGAGACAAGGGGTGCAGCGAGACAGGGCGGTACCCAGCACACCCGCGTCCCTCGGGGCCGCCTACAGCCACCAGCACGGATCTAGCAGCCCCTATTCAGAGCAGCAGCTGCTAGAACAGGGGCAAATCTGGCGATTCTGCCGGCAGCCAGGCACGAGGTAACATCCTGCTGCTTCACAAGCCTTTAAAATACGTGACACGAAGAAGCAGCTCTCAGCATGTCAATTATGCATGTCAATACTTTGAGCCTTCAGTATGCAGGCATGGAACGAAAACCCTAAGAGACCAAGTCCACACATGTTGTGGTTGGTGCGGGGCATCTTTTCCGCTATGGATGTGTGGGAAGCATCGAGTCCGGCCTCGGGCTCCGGCTTCTTGGGGCGGGGTGAGGCGCGGCCAAGCCGGGCAGGGTGACACCGCATCCCGCGGTTCCCTTTTCTCCTTCCTGTTTTTCCCTCTAGCCCCGGACTACAATCCGGTAAGTGACAAAACGCCAAACCAGCGGCGCCTTCCTACAGAAAGGCGAGAGGCGGAGCCCCCCGTGCCCATCGCCGGGGGAAGGCGGGAGCGCGGCCGCCGTCACAGGAGACAGCCCCCAGCCCCGGGCCCGGGTTCCCCTCTGCGGCACCGCCCTCCCTCCCCCCCCCCGCGGACGCCCCGCCTCAGCCCCTTCCAGCGCCGCCGCCGGAGGCTCGGCG
>WUAM01000164.1:3367818-3386801 GCA_024336885.1 Actenoides hombroni | reverse complement strand
GGGCGGTGTGGCTGGGCCTGGGGCGGCGGGCGGGCGGGCGGACGGGCCAGCTGGGCCGGGGCGCGGGGAGAAGCCCCGTCCTGCCGGGGCGCGGGGGCTGCGTGCCCCCCGTCGCGGGCCGGCGCCTTCCCCGGGCGCTGGTTGTGCCATCGGGAGCGCGCCCTGGGCGGCCGCAGGGAAACGCTGTTCGAGGCGCTGCAGAGCCGGGCTGCTTTCCCCCCAGCTCCCGGTGTTTCGGTACTTGCCTTGCCAAGGAGCAGGCAGCCCGCGGTCTCCGGGGTAGCCGTCAGACTCGCAGATTGTGTCCCTTCCTTAGGCGCTATTGAAGCGTTGTCTGAGCAAAAGCCTTTTTGCACTTTGACAGCAGTGTGTGTTCTTTTAAATTGATTTTTTTTTTTTCTGCGGGTTAAGATGCCAGTGCAATTTGAAGGTGTTTCTGGCAGCATCACAAGAGTTGTCTTATGGACAACTTGAAGATGCTACTTCAAGCCTCTTCAGCCCAAGGTAATTTAAGTAAACCTTCCATTCATTATACATGTCAATACCTTGAGCCTTGAGTATGCAGATATGGAATAAAAACCATAAGAAACCAAAATTTCCTGAGATCTTTTTTGTTATTTGTGCTGTATTAAATAGGGTCTCATTTCCATTGGGATACATAGAACTGTTCAGTTACTTTAAATACATGAGCTTAAAAGGACTGTGCAGTTGTTATTTCTACATAGAAAAATAATCCTATTAAGGGCATCCAATATACAGTTGCATCTATGTGGTGTGGGTTGCTTTAATGTTGATGACTTTGATATCCTTTTGCAGAGGTGCTGGCCAAGAAGTAGGAAGGTCGTGCATTATTTTGGAGTTTAAAGGAAGAAAAATAATGGTAATTATTGCACAACTGTATTTATACACCCTCTCATTGCAGTACTTCAGGTCACAAAAAGAAGTTTCTGGTTGAATTCAGCCCCTGAACTGAAGTCAGCCACTGGGCTAGAAGAGGCACCTCTCTAAGCTTTGGGTAACAATACAGCATATATGATAGCAGGCATTACACAGGCTGGCCTGTAAAATAGACCCATTTCCCCAAACACAATGTATGTATCTGAAGTGTGGATTCTAAAATTGACTCCCATTAGTTTCAGTAGAACCTAAGGCTGATGTTTACCTTGCAACATATACGTGTTCTCTGTCCCTTTTCCAGCTGTCTGCTCAGGTGGTGGCTGAAATAACTAAGGTACACTGGTTCTGACTATGCAGGTGTTGTTGGAAGTGTGAACAAAGGCTTGCATAGCTACAGAACTATAAACAAAGACTGGGATCTTTTGAAAGGTGTCCAGTTTCCCACTGGAGAGAAGTCATTTAGACAGAAACCCAAGATGTGAAATCCAATGCTAAATGCAGAGTTTAAGGAAAAAATACTTTTTAGCGTGATGCTAAATGTTACCAATCATTATAGCTATCTTTGAGACCAAAATGGAAAGAGACGGTTTTTATATGTTGTATTAGAAGCTTTAACTTTCCCTTTTCAGCTTGATTGTGGAATCCACCCTGGACTGGAAGGAATGGATGCTCTTCCTTACATTGACTTGATAGATCCTGCTGAGATTGATCTCCTCCTAATTAGTCAGTAAGTTGCAACTAAAAGAACAAATATACTGAGCTCGTGGTCTGAGCTGTGTTCACTTGTAGGTTATTAAGAGAAGCTAAAAATACATGGTTTATAGATGGTAGCTGCATGGCAAAATTTTACTTTCCAACTTTTTTTAAATGAAGGATGTTCAGTCACTTTTGGCATTACAACTGTCCTCTGAGCTCCCTGTTATTTCTGGCATTTTCATAACCTGGCTGCTTTAACACCTCTGGGACAGCTTCTAAGATGAGTTTTCTACATGAAGACTGATGAAAAGTACTAGTTGTGGGTTTTGCTCTGTTGGCTTTGAATGTAAAAGGTTCTCTGAGATTCATGCAAGCTTTGAATGTGGATTAAGTACTGCTTAGTGGCTGAGAGACAGGAAGAGCCATTTCTAACTGATTTTCACCAGTCATAACCAGGTCTCTAGAAAATCCTGGGTTTTCATGACATACGCTTGTTCTACTTCTGTTTCAAAAGCAGCTCCTTAAGATGGGACAAACTAGAAGTGTGGTCAGATAATTTTATTTTAGTAGTTCATGATTTAATCCATAGTATCCAACATGCACTGAGGATCACATGAGTTAGCTTTCTTGTGCCTTTGATATTTATTGTGTGCCCAATTCTGCTATTTTTCTCCCTCTAACTTTTTTTTTTGTAATTTACATCTAAATTTAGTTCTGAAATTAAATGGGTAAAACCTTTGCAGTTTCCTGTATTACTCTTAACTTTTCTTGGCTGCATTTCTAGGCAGTGGTGTGCAGAATGTAGACCAGCGTAGCTAAAGAGGTTGCAAATTCTGTTTCTGGATTTTTGCGATGCTGTGTTGATCCACTGAAGTAGTGAATTATACAATTTAAATATTCATTTATTGTATTATTTATTTATTTCATTAGTGTTGTGTAATGTTAATGTATTAATTGGGTTTGTGTGTCTATTTTAAGTTTCCATTTAGATCACTGTGGGGCTTTACCATGGTTTTTGCAGAAAACAAGTTTTAAAGGAAGGACGTTTATGACTCATGCCACAAAAGCTATTTACAGATGGCTTCTTTCAGATTATGTCAAAGTCAGGTAAGATGCCCCTTGGGTTGTCTCTTCAGCTCCTGAATTATTTCACCTAAATATCCGATAGAAAAACCTTAAGAGGAAGCCACCAAAGGTGGCTGGATGAACTTGGATGTTACCACAGGTAGCAATATTATAACCAGGTTAGAAGTAACGAATCATCTTACTGCCTTCTGGATAATACATCTCTCAAATAATTCCCTATCAATAAAAAAAAAGTCTTTCCTGTTTTCCTCTCACTCTTTTCATTTGCCTTATTTGATCATTTAATAGTATCTCTTTTTTTTTTTTTTTTTCCCCTACATCTGTGTCTCTTAATACATTCTTTAGTTCTCATGCTTTTTAATGTCTGTTTTTTTCTGAAACTTCACAGAAATAGTGAATTTTAAGCCCCTAAAGATACAGATCACATTTCAGGGCAAGGTCAGATGAAACATTAAATACACAAAGAATGCTCTGTCTCTTCTTTTTTTCTTCTTTCTTTCTTTTTTTTTTCTCCTTGTTATGTTTGGGGTTATTTTATTTCTGTTGCATGGCTTGACACATTTCTTCTATGTGAATGCAATGGTCCTGAGCATATCTCAGCTCAGCAGATTCTCACTCAGGTCAGAAACCTGACAAGCAGTCCTTGTTTGTTCTGGGCCGATGGGAAAAGTGTGATTCAGTTTGATTTTTGGGGACAGTTAGAAGCTGAGTGGCAGATCTCTGTCCATGGCTGGGAATCTGTTGGTACTTTCAGACAAACAAAGAACAGATCCTGACCTGAGAAGACCACTTCAAAAGAAAGGTGCTTTAACTCTGCTTAGGTGAACTACATTAGAGTACCTGAACTCAATGTCTAGCGTGGGAGATGTAGTAGTACTGAGTGGAATTTTTACTGGCAGTGGGGGAAAAAATCCAGGCAATGGTTTTCCAATTGTTATATAATCTAAGTTGGTAAGATGAGCTGATATTTAGCCATTTCACTTCTATCCAGTAACATATCAGCAGATGACATGCTGTATACAGAAACAGACCTTGAGGAAAGCATGGACAAGATTGAGACCATCAACTTCCATGAAGTGAAAGAGGTGGCAGGAATCAAATTCTGGTGTTACCACGCAGGCCATGTTCTGGGAGCAGCCATGTTCATGATTGAAATAGCTGGTGTGAAGGTATTTCCCTTTTATTACAAAGTTGAAAGCAAGACTGAATTCTACTGTAGTCATTAATTAATTATTATTGCCTGTTAAGTCTCATCACTGTGGCCGGAGCTGTCAAATAGACCTGAACTCAAGTCAAGGTGGGAGGCCTTGACTTAGACCGTGTATTTTCTCCTTGATTAGAACTAGCAAGTGACACGTGTACTGAACCTGATAGGATGTTGGGATTTTATGGGAGTGAGTTACTTGGAACCAGTAAAGTTGTAGCTTTCCTTGCTGGCCCACCCAGAGGTCGCTGGTAGCTGAGGCATTCTGGCAGCTGCGTTTCAGTAAAATCCATGAACGTTTGTGTTTGGGTTTGTAGTTCTGCTTGACCACCTCTGCCTGTCTCAGTGCTTGAATGGCATTTGTCAAAGTGTGCGAGTTACATTTTTCTCAAAACACTTTTATTCCAAAGTACCTAAAGAAGTTTTATTATTAATTTTAGGCGCAGAGAGATTAAATAATCATCATATAATCACAGGCAGCACTGTGTCAAAAACAGATACTTGAAACTCATCTCATGAACGAGTGTTTGGTAGGATAATCACCGCCCCAGAAAGGTTTCCTACAGCCCTGAAGAGGGAAGAGAAGTGGTGGCCCAGAGGCTTGCTCTCTAGTAGGGCTTTGTTCATGGCTTATAATGCTTGAGAATTTTAAAAGTGTTTAAAAATAGTACAGAAATAGAACTGAATTTAAAATCACTACAATAAAATGTAGATATCTTGCTGCCTCTTTTTTTGTGGGTTTGGGTTTTTTTAGTTTTATTTTATTAGGGCATGATGGGTAAAGAGATTTCCCTCTCTCCTGGTTTCAGCAGGGATGGAGTTAATTTTCTTACTGGTATTCTGTACAGTGCTGAGTTTTGGATTTAGTGTGAGATAATGTTGGTGACACACTGATGTTGTAGCTGTTGCTAGGTAGTGCTCATTTTAAGTTAAGGATTTTCAGGTTCCCATGTTCTGCCAGTGAGCAGGTGCAGATGAAGCTGGGAGGGGGCAGAGCCAGGACAGCTGACCCAAACCAGCCAAAGGGATATTCCCTACCGCAGAATGTCATGCCCAGTATATAAACTGGGGAGGGAGGTGAAAGAGCAGCTGTGTGGTGCTTAGCTGCCAGCTGGAGTTAAACCATGACACCCCCTTACTATGCATGACTCCAATTGATTAGATTTTCATATCCATTATTTTCTTTAATTCCATATGAAGCAAATGAGCAATGTGACAGTAGGTTGCCTGTATACCAGTTCTGTGCTGTTCCTGACTGTATCTTCTGTTATTATTCACATTTTCATCAGTGGAATGATTCCTAAGTAAAAAATGTTTGATTTTGAAACCATCATGTTGGACACCGAGAGCTGCATTCCACCCTGCAGTTAAGGATCCATTAGAAATTGCTAACAGTTCCAAATTCCTTCTTGCTGTAATGAAGAACAAGATCATTCAGCTTGAAGAATCTACTAGATTACAGGCTTTTTTTAGTATCAGAAAATCTTAGAAGAATTTTTATTAAGTAATTTTATCAGATTATTCATTGCAGTTGCATTATGAGATGTGACCTTTTTACCACAAATTCCTTAAAACCAGTTTTGCTTAAAGAAAAAATACAGTTCCTATACAAGAACTTTTGAAAGACTGCTGCCCTGGTAGAACCTGTCATCAGAACAACTGCTTCTCTTTGTCGCCAATAGCTTTTGTATACAGGTGATTTCTCAAGACAAGAAGACAGACATCTGATGGCAGCTGAGATTCCCAATATTAAACCTGATATTCTTATAATTGTAAGTTTTACAAAATGATTTCTTTATATTAGTAATTAAATATGTAATATAAGGGTATTACTTAAAGCTAAACTGGAATGAGAAAGACAGGGGAGATTTAATGGTAGTACATGATTTGTGTTGAATGTCCAAACTCTAGGGCGTTCAGAACACTCCAACATACCTTTTCACTGGATTAAAAAGTCTGATTTTTGTTTTATAATTCTTCTGATGAAATTCTTTAAGCATCTAGACAAACCTTTTCAAGTTGGGAGATAATTATTAAGTTTTGACTTGGGTTTGCTAGAGGTATTGTACAAATCCCAGACCAGGCAGATATCTTTCTTTAGTAAATCCTAATCTGCTTCCAGCTACATTGAGAATTTGTCCTGGGTGGAGGTGCCCTGAGTGCTATTCTGTAGTTTTGTTTTGTTTTCTGAGCTAAGTGGTTTTATTCTTAATCTATGTTTGGAAAATCAGAAGCTTAGGGGAAACTTTTAAAGTAACAGTTTTATCTGGAAATGAACAGTAGGATCTTTCAGAGTAATGCTTAATACTATTTCATTCATTCTAACTGCTTTCTGCAACTGATAATTTCATTTTAAGTCACATCAAAATCCTGTATTTTGTGTAATTCCTATATTTTAAGCTAGGTGTTTCTAAACTGTGGCACATGCACCTCTAGTGAGCCATGTTGATCAAAGCAGTGGCAGCATTTCCAGTCAGGAAAAGAAGTATGTTAAATTTGAAACCTGTTAAGCATCAAAATTAATAGGGTGGTTTGTTTTGTTTTTTTTTTTCTGACAGGATCTGTATTTCTAGATTGCTGGGAGGGGGTTGGGAGAGGGGAAATTATGGTTCTTTATCTTGGTGGAGGTGATTATGGGAATTGGGGGGGGTGGTTGTGATGTTTTGGGTTTTTTTTTTCCTTTACCTCACCCCTCTCTTTCCTCTCCCCACCATGTTAACAGCAGTATGCTTTTTTTTTCTGTTGTCCAACATTTTCTTGTTGGATTCAGAGGAGAAGATGAAGAATTTGTCTCAATGTCAGTACTTTTAATACTCAGTTTCTCTGTACGTAGGAATCCACGTACGGTACTCATATTCATGAGAAAAGGGAAGAGCGAGAGGCAAGATTCTGCAATACCGTTCACGACATTGTAAACAGAGGAGGTAGAGGTCTGATTCCTGTGTTTGCCTTGGGTCGAGCTCAAGAACTGCTTTTAATTTTAGGTATGTACCTTCCCAGCTCCTCTTAATAAAAGGCATGAGGTTAAACGGGAATGTTTTCATATGCAGTGTTTCAGATGTAACAATTTGTTAAACAACTCTTCAGCCATTTTTCAGCATCTCAAATCCCTCAGAATATGTAACACGTGTTTGTTCAACTGTGAAAAATCCAATAAACCAGCCAAGGTGGTTTGTGAGGTGGAACAGAGATCTGGAAAGGAAAGGGTAATCTCTGCTTGACTTTTGAATCTTGTTTAACAGGATTTCAGCAAACAGGGGCGATTATTACAGATTGAAGGGTAAGCAGTGACAACAACAGCTGTTCTATTTAAACTGTACTGCTGAAAAAAAGGTATATTTTGTTCCAAAGTTTCGGTATCTTTGCCCTTTAATTCACAAACCTATATAAAGAAGTCTTTATAGGAAAAGCCAAGAAGACCGTAACAGACAGGGGTGAATTATACACGATCATAAGAAGCTACTTCACATAATATATATATATAGGTAGTTGTTACAAAGTATTTCAGATAAAACAGTTTTAAAATAAATTATTTCCAGACCGTTTTTTTCTCCTAGCATATTTCATTTGCACTAGGTTACATGATTTTTCATGAGTCTTGTTGCTTATGCAAATGCTAGCAAGACTGAAAGATGACTATCTCAGAATACCTAGTTTTAAGGGTGTTCAATCTAAAGCTGAAATACCTAAAATACTTGAAATTCTTCTCACTTTCCATTTCATTTTAGCTCAACATTAGAAACTAGTTTTTCATAATGTGTTACTGGACTATTCAGATGTTAATAAGAAATCCGGGTCTAGGCATGGGTTAGTATTTGATATTGTAGGATTATTTACTACTTATCATTGATTGAGGGATTTTTATTTTATAGAGGAGATAAAAACTGAACATTTTCAATCTTAGGTAGCCATTAGTTTGTAATTTGTTGGCCTTTTCTTGCTGTGTGTAGATATTATAGTGAGTTTATAAAGATAAGCTTGGAAATATATCTAGTAGAGCTAGACATGTAATCGGGTGCTTAATTAGGTAGAAAATGCAATTGCATCTCACAAGCCTATACAATTGAGCCTGCTGACTTCTGTGTTTGTTTTTCTTCTTTCCACGAGTGTATGACCAAAAAAAATAAATAAATACTGTGTTATGGCATAGAAAATTGTGACGATGGGTACAGTCTTTTCATGTCACTCTAAGTCCTGCTATTGGTTATCTTTATTGGCTGTTTCCACCTTACTCTTGAGGTAGTTGTGGCAGTGAGGCTCTCTGACGTGTTCTGGAAAGCATTGCCCACAAAGAAAACCATTCGGTTAAAGTTGTGTCATTTTAAATGTACAAATAGAGCAAAAAAGAGAGTACCACTATTTTTGAATGATTATTCCTCACTTATGTAACATAAATACGTTTTAGACCAGCAGAGCTGTATCTGAGTGGGAAAAGAAGTTATGTTTGTATAGCTGCATTCACATCTCTTTGTGATTAGTAAAGGTCAGGGCTACTGTCATCAGTGATAAAACAGGTGGTGCTTAGTGGAGGCTTTTTTCCTGTTTTGGTTTCACTTAAGCTTACAAAATATAACTGTTGATAATGCACAGGAAGCCAGACTTGATAACTGGGTGATCCCTTCACACCTGAACTCCATGGATTTGTTCTACAGAACTTTGCTAGTAGTGAATTCTGACCAACATATCCATGTGCAGATGTCCCTGCCTGTTAGATGGAGAATGAATATCTGACAGAGACATTTTAGCTCTATTGCAGTGGTGTGGTAAATCTTGCATTGTTGTAAATGTGGATGTCTTGCTGTGTAATATCACATGCATGTTACACCTTGGAACTGAAGTTGGTGATTGGTTGGAATTTGACCTGCCAGAATTTCTGAATTCCACATTTTTCTTGTTTGTTTGTAATTGTAGACGTTGTTGTAAACATTTTTTACTTGCTGATTACTTTTTCTTCTCTAAGTACAACAGGTGAGGAAAAAACCCCTCTGTGATTGTGATTTTCTGTAACAGAAATGAAAACCCCCCCCAGCTAAATCTGTTTGAAAGATCTATTAGCATTTCTGAGCTGCATGCATTTTGGAGATAACACTGTGGGCGGGGTTCTGTGGGCTTTTTGGGTGGTGGTTTGCTGATTTATTTTATTTTCTGTTCTTAATTGCTTTTGTTTTTTTAGATGAATACTGGCAGAATCATCCTGAACTGCATGATATCCCTATATACTATGCCTCCTCTTTGGCAAAGAAATGTATGGCAGTTTATCAGACGTACGTCAATGCCATGAATGACAAAATCCGCAAGCAAATTAACATCAACAACCCATTTGTTTTCAAGCATATTAGTAATCTGAAGGTAAGCTGGTCTTACAAAAGAAGGGTGACGGAAGAGCTTCTATTTGCTGAACAGTTTGCATGTTTAAAATCCTAATAGACTGATAAGCTGCAGGTTTATAGCTGAGTTACCGGCTATCCCAGTGTTTGAAGGGCTGGTCGAGGGGAGCTTACATCCCAACTTTTCTTCCACTATAGATCCCTGTGCTTATAGTTTGCTCCTTGTGGGCATTGGTAGGAGGAACTTTGCTGCAAAGGGCACTTTTTCTGAGGATGGGGTATAATCTATGAACATCTGCTTGTGCGTTGTTCAAGGCTGCAGCCAGACTGTCCCTCAAGTGAGATTGATAACTGATACTCTTGCTGTTTGTCCATTTAGAGTATGGATCATTTTGATGACATCGGCCCAAGTGTTGTGATGGCTTCCCCAGGTATGATGCAGAGTGGCTTATCCAGAGAGTTGTTTGAGAGCTGGTGCACAGATAAAAGAAATGGTGTAATTATAGCAGGGTACTGTGTTGAAGGAACACTCGCTAAGGTGAGTTGCTAACGCATTGCAACTTCTTTATGTAAAGGAGTATTCCTGTTACGTGTAAAAAGAAATGGCCAATAGTGAGTGTCTTTATTTGGATTTACTGAGAAGATTGTTGTCAGGTATGCATAGTTATGTAGTCAAAACTAATGGGTTTTGACTAACAATAATTAAAAGTACAGAAAATATGCATATGGCCATTTCCAGTGATGTTATACAGAATAACTTTCTCTAGGAGCAGTTATCTTGTCATGAGAAAGAATGATTGATACTTTTCTCCATCTTCAGACCCCTCCACCATTTAACTTTTTGACAGGGGGAACCCTAACCCTGGTTATAGAGGAGTCTGTATTAAATCTCACTCTACTTATGTGTGGGAAATCAGACTGCCTTGCACATGTTGTGCCACTGTCCTGTTGTGGAGAATTCAGTCCTTCCAAATGCCAGCAGCTGAAGGCAACCAGAGCATCTACTTTTGCCTTTAGAGTTAGAAGTCACACACTTGTTATAATTTCAATGCACATTTGAGGAAGATGTATCTGCAAGAATGAACTCCCAGATCTGCTGAGGATGCAAAAAATGAAATGGTGTGTGCTGTGCATGCTTTTTTTCACTTGAGTGTGTGTTTTGTGATATTTAAGAGATTTTTAAAAAGTTCTTGATATTTAACTTGGCTGACAATATTATTCCATTTATTTTTTTTTTAATGTAAAGCATTAGTTATTTTGTGTCTGTAGGAGGCTTTCATTTTTTGATTTAAAGTGCTCTTTGTTTTTTTTTCTAGCACATCATGTCTGAACCTGAAGAGATCACAACAATGTCAGGGCAGAAACTGCCACTGAAGATGTCTGTGGATTACATTTCTTTCTCTGCTCACACAGACTACCAACAAACCAGTGAATTTATCCGGGCCCTGAAGCCTCCACATGTGGTTAGTATGTATACGTGCTGCCCATTTCTCTAGAGTGGGATTCATCTAACCAGTTCACAGCCTTGGGTCATCAGGGCATGTACTGGAGTCCAGCAGTAACCAGCACCCCTATGCTGTGAATAATAAAAGGTGGAGATTTTAACCATTTTTCATGCTACCTCAGCAATGATTAACTTGCTTTCAACTGTCTGCATGTGGGATATCTGGGGATGGTTTTCAAGAAAGTGGTGTGGTCCAGAACCTGTTTCAGCAGCATTTTGCACAAGTAGGATACCTCATAGGATAACATACATCTGGGGGCACTGGTATTGGAATAATTCACTGGAATTTGCCCCAAAAATAAACAAGAAAACATTGATTGAAGGTATGTAGCAGGCAGCAAAAGGCAAAGGCAGCACCTGGGGGGAAAAGCATATGAGTAAATCACAGGGAGCAGGAGGTGTGAAGGACCAGAATATGAAAATGGGGACTAGAATCTGAAACGTACTGAGACTGAAGAAGAATCGGTGTGCCAGCACAGATAAGAAAAAAATAAATCATAGCAGAAGAAAGGAGGATTTAACTTTGAAAAGAAGATCATGAACTGTGAAGCATCCTCTCTGAACTGCATGTTTATTATGCTTATATTTATCTACAGGCAGACAGAAAAATGTAAAGCTAACTAACTTTCATTGTTGACCTTCAGTTAATACTTCCCTTTTGTAATATAATAATAATAAAATAAAATAATGTTTTGTGCATGGAATGCTAAATGGGATCTCTGTAATGCATTCTGCTTATTTGCATGTATCATTCTAGTAATACACAGGGCCATCAACTCCAGGCCTTTGAATAATGCATAGAATTCAAAGACACACATAGAAATATGTAACATAATTGAGCTAGTGTTTTGTATATTGTGATCTCATGGAATTATATTTTTATAAAGAGGTAAAAGATGGCAGTTTTCTTGCATAGTTTGTTTACTGAACATACCTGGTGGGACAAGTAACTTCTGCTAACAGCATAACTGTCTTTCCTGTAGATTTTAGTTCATGGTGAGCAAAATGAAATGGCCAGATTGAAAGCAGCACTGATAAGGGAATATGAGGATAATGATGAAGTTCATATAGAAGTTCATAATCCTAGGAACACTGAAGCTGTAACATTAAACTTCCGAGGAGAAAAACTTGCCAAGGTATAATAAAATCAGTATTTTCTGATCCGTACAACAGCATCTTCCTCTGGAATAAAAACTACACCTTTTCTTCCAAGCCTCTATTTTACATTGGTTTTGGATTGTGTATGTTTTCCAATGACTCCAAGTATGTGAATGTTTTGCAGTTTTGTTTCTTTGTTTTGTGTTGGGTTTTTTTTCGTGGTGGGGTTATTTTGGGCTTGTTTGGGGTTTTTTGCTGTTCACTCTTCCAGCCTTTTCTTGTGTTATATCTTAATGTTTGTTGGTTACCCCAACCTTCTTTTATTTTCAGAGTTAATGTTAAACTATTTTGTTGTTTTTTTTTTTTCCTGAGAAAACTAGATTTCATAGTTACTTTTAAGCTGTGAATACATGAGATAGTGAAATAAGGCAATGTCTGTTTTTTCTTTCCAGGTGATGGGATCTTTAGCAGATAAGAAACCAGAGCAAGGACAGAGAATTTCTGGAATCCTAGTTAAAAGAAATTTTAACTATCACATCCTTTCTCCATGTGACCTCTCCAGTAAGTGGAGACAGTGATGTGCTCAATAGGGAATTGAAACTTACTGTATCCTTATTTTGTCATTAAAACACATACAGTCTTGTTCTCTTTAGTTTTCTGTAATTTTGTATTTGATAATCAATTAGTGAGTATCCTGGGTTTATTTTGGTTTAGTTTTTTTCTGAAGTCTGAAGTTCTGAACTGTTGTGGTGAGAAGAAAGACATTCAATGCATTGTCCACTGAAGCTTAAAATCTTTTATATTTATTTCTGTAAAGAAGCGAAGCAAGATTTCATTTCCTATCTGATTACTTAAAACGTCTTCCTCTGCATGAATAGGCATGAAATACACCAGTGAGAAGAGCACCGTGGTCGATTGTCCTCCCAGTTTCTGTCATTAGTTTTTAGTATAAAAAGCTACAGTGCAGTGAAAATATTACAGTATTGCTCCTATGCCATTTATTACTAAAGAAGCAGATCTATTCTCAAAATAGAATAATTAAATGTAAGGTTAGAAGAGCTTGGGGGAAAGCAGTTCTGCTGTCCTAGTTCATTGTTTGCCTCTAGTGGGTATGATAAAATAACAAGCTCTTGCTGGTTCCTTTTCACAAATACATTATTTATCTTCCAATAAATGCTCCACCCTCCTCTTTACAAATTGTCCTTTTCAATCCTCTGTCTTTAATGTACCAATGCTGTTATTTATCTGTAGTGGCAATGTTATTTTTTAGAAAGTGAATTCAAAGGGATGATTTTTAATCCATCCTTGTTAAAACTGTTTCAGATTACACAGACTTGGCGATGAGCACTGTAACACAGACACAAGCCATTCCATATACGGGCCCTTTTAATCTGCTTTATTATCAGCTCCAAAAACTTACTGGTACGTATTTGGAAAGACATGGTCAGGATGTATAGTGGTCAACATTTAAAGCAACTTGAGTCTTCAGAGGTCTTTCAAGTGGAAACTCCTTTGCCAGTAACTCAAGTGCCACAGTTTTTCATGTTTTACATCTTCTGCCGGATCCAATTGACATATGAGTATGACACATCCTTCTGGGGGGATTTTGCTGTGGCTGTATTACAAAATCATGAGCACATAGCAATACAGAGGCCAATTTTTGTCTCCTGTCAGCCCCCAAAGTGAGTGCTATAGCTGCTCTAATGTAAAATCTATTAATTGATCTTTTATTTCCAGCTGCAGAATAGAATGGATAATGCTATCCAATTAACAAAAACAAAAGCTCTGTCCTCCTTTGTGCCAGAAAGCCTCTTCTGTCCCTCCCCAAGTGCCAAGAATCTAACCTTCTCGGATTTTTCTGAGTCAGAAGTCATTTAAATCTGCCACTGGTGTGATCCCTGGTGCCTCTGTCTAGCTTCCTTAAAAGTTAGGGCAACTCCTGTCCTTGGTCATTAAAGGCACACTCACTCTGCACGGTCCCTTCCCAGATTTAAAACTCAGGAGTTTTTTCTTCTCTAGTGTCAGAATCTAATTGGTATCACTAGTGAAGACAAAACCTGTATTCAGTTGTTGTTCAGGTCTCATAACCTGAGTGCTACCTGGAATAGAGATGCTTTTGTTTTACGCTCTATGCTTATGTAAGCAAAGGGTTATCCTCTAAGGGTGTAAGAGGAGCTGGTTAATTCAGCAAATGGAACACTAAATTTCTCATTTTCTTTTTCACTGGTGCACTAAGATCAGTGTACTAAGCCAGTCAAATATGATAATTCAAAACAAGTGGCCAATATTACATACTAAAAACCCACCAAACAATCCAGAACAAAAAATATAATACTGCCTTGTAAGGGAATTTTGTGAGCTGCTCTAAGCAGTTGTGGTAATAACAAGAAACCCCTCTTACTCTTAAAATGACCTGTTTTCTTATGCAAGTAAAGTTAGTCTTGCTTTCAGTATAATTTTGTTCTTGCTAACCATGTGTTGTCATTTCTTAGGTGATGTAGAAGAAATAGAAATCCAACAAAAACCAGCCCTGAAGGTTTTCAAAAATATTACTGTGATCCAGGAGCCTGGCATGGTTGTCCTTGAGGTGGGCATTGGTGAGGGAGAAAGAAGGAATTTGTTCTTCGGTTTCTGCAAATTAGTATGTAATAGATGCTGTGCAGAATTAAATGTTTTAAGTAGTTTTCTGTTGGGTGACAAGTAGAAGGAAAGATAGAACAAAATTTCCCTTGAGCTGTGGTCCTGTGTTTGCATGTTGGTTCACTGCCATGGCTCAGAGTATAGTGGCAGATGTGGTGCCCTTTTTTCTTATTTGGCATGTAGTAATTGGAAATAATGTCAAATGATCTTCCTTTCCCCCCCTATAGTTGGGGTAATTAATAACTATTTCATAAATGTGTTCAGAAACATTCAACAGCTCAAATTTTTCATGGGAAGTTAGTGGGATATACCAAGTTAAAATTAGTTAGTAATACGGTGTGAAATGTGTGACAGTCGTTTCAGAGAAAAGCAAATAGGAGAATGCAAAGAATGCTACATTGGGTTTATGTTGCCTTATTCACTCATCCCAAATAATGGACTCAAATTATTTTAATAATTTATTTTTTTTTTACTATTCCAGTGGGTGGCAAATCCTGCTAATGATATGTATGCAGACACCGTGACAACAGTGATACTGGAAGTTCAGTCAAATCCCAAAATACAGAAAGGTACTAAGTTTAGTGTATGCTTATTTAACTAAGGCATTTATTTTGTTTTGGGTTTTTTATATCAACCTTAGAGGGATATCATGCCTTGCAATAGATTGTCATCCCCCTCACTGTACTTCCTCTCCTTATCAAAGTTTTTAGGGAGTAAGATTTATTGCTTAAAAATAGAATTACAACTTGGTCTTCATGATTTGTAACACATTTATTTATTGAAACTTTCTCTTTTATGGCAGCTGGTACCTGACTGTGGAAAATGTGGCCTTATTTAAAATAAGTTACATGTTACTCACTTCAGATTTTTTTTTTTATATATATATAAACAATTTATGATACCCAATTTAGATATTTCAGTTTCTCATTTGAAAATTGTGATTACCATTCATGAGTGATATTCCTAGGAGTGTACATCAGAAAAAAGTTAGGTAGACAATGCTGAAAAACAGTCAGACTAATTTCACAGTTCTACTTATGCAGACCTTGTAACCAGCTAATAGTGGGTAGTGAGATCCTCATCAGATACTGGGTTTGATGTTGCTGTTCAAGAATCACAGAAATTTTGTTGGGATTACTACTCATGATAGTTTATATTTTTTCGTTCTTCTGTTTTGCTTTTGAATATGTATGTCACTGTGCTGGGAACCTGGAGCAAGTACTCAGTATTGGGTTGGCCCCTGAGGATAAATGTTGGCAGCCTGGCAACACAGTAACAGTTAATTTCATGATAATCCATTTATCTAAATAAATAAGGATTTATTTTTTTTCTATTACTATTTGCTAGGGTTTTAAATCACTTTTTTGCCACTGCCTTCATCATTACTTGGAATACATGTTATTATTTTACTTAAAAGATCTTATTCAATTTCACCTTTGTGTACCCTTGCTCACCTAGTGCAATAAGTGACAGTTGAGTATTGCAGAGCATTAGTCTCCTCCAGTTTGGATGTGGTTAGGCAAGCAAAATGTTATTCCTTGGGTGTTAAGTTTGGTGGTTGGTTTTATTGTTGGTTTGGGGTTTTTTTTTCAGCAAAAGGGCAATATGAATAGAGATCTTACTAATCCAAAGGTCAAACTTAATAACTCTTGGGCTATGTCTGTAGTGCCCAGCAGGTGTGACCCTAAAACAGGGGACCAGTGGCACATGTGACCTAAGTGCCCATTTTTTGTTTGTGTGGGAGCTAGAGTGCTGGGGAGGAGGGGAGGAGGTGCTTCTGACGTGAACCTGGCACACATCTGAGGTGCGTGCTTAAACCCAGAAGCCTTGAAATCAGTCTCAGATCCTGTACCATATCCTGTATGGTTGGACTTGATCATCTTGGAGGTGTTTTCCAACCTTAATGATTCTGTGCTTCTGTACATATCACCCCTTCGGCCTCTGACTTCCCTGTCAACTCCTGTGATCATCTTCCTTTTAAGCAGTTTCAGTGTGAAAAATTCTGTACTGTTCCACATCTTCTCATCTTACCTGAGGGTTTTTCAAGTCATTCTGTATTGGATCCTCTACTGAAGTCTGATGGTCAAGGTCTACAGTGTATCCTTAAAATCACTGAAAATTTTAAATTACCAGAGACTGATAGTGAGGTGTCTGGCTTGACCTACGTCTGTGACATTTTACTCATAACACTTCTGGTAGATTTTTTCTTTCCAAACCAGCATGGAAAGCACAAGAGCTATATGGACAAATAGGTGCTTATTTTCCCTGGGTTACTCCTCTTTGTCTTTTCTTTATATATTTTAATGATTTTATATAAAATAGCTATTATTGTTCCTTAGGTGCCTAGTCCTACACCTGACTCAACAAATTTGGTAAAAATCCTTTCTCCTGTGTTTATAAATTCACATAGCAGTTCTTACTTTATTTGGGGATGAAGGTTCTCCAGTCACCTTGATCTAAGCACATTCAGAGTGTCATTTTCTTATCTTGGTTGTGATCATTTTCAGTTTATATCAGCCCTTCTAGCCATGCCCTCATGTTCTGCTCTACTGAGACAACCCAAAAATAGAAATTTTTTTTTTTTCTCCCCTCCTACCTTTCTTTATATGGCTGGAAAAAACTTTTGCTGCCTTGCTATTTTAAATTTCTTACTGTAATATCTGACTTGGCCTGGCTTTTGGTAGACCACCCTTTTTCTGTACTATTCGTTAGTGACAGTATCTATCTTCTCACCCCATCCCCAATTAATTCCTCTTTGTATTTTTATGTGCCTTTTAGCATTATTTCTCATGTTGTCTCATGGTAATTCTGTCAACTAATCTCAGGTGTAGCTCCTTGCAGGATTTTTTAATTTTTTTTTGCCCTTATTTGGGGTAAAAACACATTTCAAATAGTTCTTGCAGTTGTGTATGTTCACAGGATCACAAGTGATTGAATTAAAATGCCTTGTTATTGTTGCTCAGCTGGCCGTGTGCCCGCTCTTACCTCTTTTCCAGTATAAAGTTATTTTGCTTAATACATTCAGTTACTGCATCTTATCTAAGGGGGGGTAAATTTTTAAGATAACACTTGCTCGATCTCTTGCAATTCTGAAGTTCTCACAGAATTTCTAAGAAATTCTAACTGCCATTGTGTTCTCTGAGTTCTTCAGTTGACTTAGAAGTATTGAAAACTAGTTTTTCAAAAGCTTTGTCTGTTTTATTTATCCATCAGTGAAAAAGGTAATGATTTTCACAGTTGACTCTTCCTATAGTTGTCTGACTCTTTTAATAATCAAATACTTAAATTGTTGAATTATTTAGGTTGGAAAAGACCTTTAAGATCATTGAATCCAAAGGTTAACCCAGCACTTGTCAAGTCACCACTAAATCATGTCCCTAAGCACCACATCTACATGTCTTTTAAATCCCTCCAGGGATGGGGACTCTACCACTTCCCTGGGCAGCCCATTCCAGTGCTTGATAATGTGATTTCAGTGAAGAATTTTATTTTTTCCTTTAAGCATATATGTATATGCCATGTAGCTTTTGGATTGTTTTTCTTGAAGGGCAGTTAGGATCCTGTTTGTATCAATTAGCCATTTTTTCCTTCCCAGCAAATGTCTGTGAAAGTAAAATGACTTTTTCTTTTCAGCTGCTGTACAGAAAATTTCCAAAAAAGTAGATATGGATGTGTATAGAAAGAGAATGGAGATCATGCTTCAGTAAGTTGGCATATATTATTCTAAAGGAAAATGATCACTATTAATCATATAAATAAAATAATTCAAGTATAATACAGTTTAAAGATACAGTTAATTAGTAATACTTTATGCAAGTATACTTCAGTATAATTTATGTGAAGGCCAGGAATTAACTAAAGAAAGAAGCAGAGTAGAAGGTTCTCAGCATCGAGATTTTGACTACAAGCCCTAATTATTTCTTCCAGAAGCAGATTTTTAAGTTGTCTCCCAAAATTATGCTACAAATGGTTATGAAAATACCTTTTTCGGATCACGTCTCTCTTAAAACTTATTCTGATGTAGATTCTGTTGTTTACGTAGAAATCTTACCTCTTGTGTAACCAAAGGACTCTTTCTCTTCAGTTATGATATAGGCTATTTTGGTAAAATACTTAGTGTCATGTGACACCCACTCTAATAATAATTTAGACTGGTATTTGTTAATTATCTCTGAGCGGGTTAAATAACATTTGTTGAAAGGAAATACTCTGCTGACAAAATGCCTTTGGAACCCCGAGGTTAACAGAAAGAAAAGTGTAATTTTGCTGTTGAGCCACATCTGACACAGATAGGTGATTGTTTCAGGGACATGTTTGGAGAAGACTGTGTGAGTTCCAAAGATGGCTCTGTCCTGTGTATCACGGTTGACGGAAAGACGGCAAACGTTTCCCTGGACACTCGGGTACGTATAGCGAAACACTGGCTTTTCTGCCTGCTGCCTTTAGCAGAGCTGAGGCTCCCCACTAGGGTACAGTGCTGCCTAAAATAGCGTGTAGCCATTTGCTGAGGAAATGGGTTTGTATTTGGTAG
>WUAM01000164.1:3319728-3364193 GCA_024336885.1 Actenoides hombroni | reverse complement strand
CGGCAATTGGAGAGACCCCAAAGGGATATGTCCGGTGGGCTCTCCCTTTATTCGAATAAAGTCTTTTTGCAGGACTCCTCTGTCTCCTCTTCGAAAACGGACCTCTAGTGATGTGATTTTCCGAACAGCGGGGAAAGCAGTAAGACACCCGCGGCGGCGCGGGAACCTGAAGCTTCTTATTTAACGCGGATCTCAAGGGGGGGGCCAGGCCGAGCCGCCGCTGCCCTGTGTCTCGCCGCAGAGGAAGCGAGGAAGCCGCGTTTCCTTCTCCCCACCTCCTTCTCTTCTTCCTCCTCCTCCTTCTCTTCCCCTCCTCCCGGCGGACGTCCGGCACGGCCACGGCCATGGCGCTGGCGGAGGCGGGTGCCCGAGGCCGGCAGCTGCTGTGGCCTCGGGTCGTTCTCTTCGGAGACTCCATCACTGAGGTAGCGGCCCCGCGGCGGCCCCTGGCTGGGGGCCCGCCGGCCTCTCCTCAGCGCCGCGGGCCCGACGGGTCCCGCGGGTCCCGCAGTTCCCGCCCGGAGCTGCGGAGCCCCGTAAACGTTCTAGTTGCTCCTGTCGGGAGCGGCAGCCGCCGGGCCGCGCCCCGGCTTCCCAGCAGCGCCGGGCGCCATGGGCCGGGCTTTGCTGAATGCCGCCTCCTGAGGAAAAGCCGAGCAGCCGCAGAGGGTGCGGGGGGCACAGCGTGGGGCAGCGTGGCCGCAGCCTCGCCTCGCCTCACGCCCGCCCTGAAGACACCTTCCGTGCCAATGGGACTGGGCCGTGGCTCGGTGAACCCCTCCTTGGAGGCAGTACCAGCCTTTTAGTGTCCATCTTGGGTCCCTGCCTTCTGTTGCAGGGGCTGCGAGGTGGAGTGGGTCACAGAGCTGCTCTGGTGAAAAACGGTTTGGCCAAAGACAAAGGTTGTCTGTCTTCAAGGGGAGGTTGTTTGCCGGTGTTGTAACTGGGAGGATGGTGCAGCAGTGGGGCCGTGGAGAAGGGATTCATTTTTGTGCTACTAGAAGAGGCAGGTATTGAACTGCTCTCTGAAGCAGCGTGTGGAGAGAGCATTTTTGAGAGGTGCTTTCCAAAATGAAGACACAGCGAAAGGATCTTAGCAAAAAAGTAGGAAAAGATTGGAAAGCAAAAACAGCAATCATAACAAAAAGGAAAACAAACCAACCAACCAACCAAAGAAAACCTCCATGGCCAAAATGAAGCTGCAGCCTGCCAGCAGTCAGTTCTGGTTACAAAGGGACCTCAGGGTCCGTCCCTCTGGTTCCGTGTTGCGTGTGTCTAGGTGAGAGCAGGGCTGTTGGACCTCTGCGGGCTCAGGGCTGGCTGGGAGGGGGCAAGCACTGCTGCAGCAGTGCCAAAGGCCACGCTCAAAAAGTTTTTGAGGAGGGAGGGAGCCGATGATGGGACTGATCTAGTGGGTCAGTCCAGGGAGTGCTTCCAGTGAGGGTCTAACTGTTTTCCTTGCTTTCAGTTCTCCTTCCAGGAAGGTGGCTGGGGAGCATACCTTGCTGAGAGACTGGTCAGGTAAGAGGTTAAATCTCAAAGGAATTTCTAGCAAGACATTGTGCAGCTTTTATAAAAGAAAACCACCAGAAATGAATATTAAATGTATGTTTATATATGAAAATGTATTTACTTATTTATTTATTTGTTGAAGTGGAACTGCCTTAGTGCTAACCTGCCCAGTACTGGTGGAAATACTCACTGGGTGTGTCTTGCCACTCAAAGTTTGAGTGGAAAGAAAAAAATCCTTTGTGACTGTCGAGATTCTTCTGGTTTCATTGTCCGAGTGGCAGGTAAATGCTACACGTGGAATCTGCACATGTGCTTTTGAAACAAAAAGTGATAATCCCCCTGAAAACTCCTGTGGCATCTTGTTGTTTCCGAGAGGAGCAGAGGCAGCTGTCCTGACAGAATGGTTCAGAACTTCCTGAGTTTTTTTCTGATGGGCAGAGGAGGGATGTTCTTTCTGATACGTGTTTCTGTTTCAGGAAATGTGACGTCGTGAACCGTGGGCTCTCGGGGTACAACACCAGATGGGCTAAATTGATCCTTCCGAGACTGATCAATAAAAGTACCGGTGCTGAGAGTACAGTCGCAGTTACTATTTTCTTTGGAGCTAATGACAGTGCTTTGGAAGGTAGGGTAGCTTTATTTTGTGATTTATTTATTTTTTTAATTACTTTTTTTCCCATGATGTGTTCTCTTAAGACATCTCTACAGTCTAGCAGAAAAGGCAGAACATGGCGTAGACTTTTCCTGCTGCTTCTCTATGAACCCTCTTTTCATTTTTACAGTGGTTTGTTTTCAGTAATTTGTGTTTAATCCAGGCAGTGCCCTCTATTTCCCTCCTTCCCACCAAGTTTTAATAGTAAAAGGAAATTCCAGGGTGCTCAAGAATTGGTTGTGTATCCGTCACCTAAAATTGGAGTTGGGCATCTGGCTGATTTTTCTGCCTTTAAAGCAGTCTGATGAGTCTTCTGCAGGTGGGTTGAGGAAATGAGGGAAGGTAGCACTTGGATTCTCATTAAGATAAGGGTAGCAGCCTGCAGAGCTAGTCTGATCAAAAGGATGACATCAGTGTGTGAAGAACTGACTGTACATTCCTGGCAATTTCCAAAATTTTCCCTGCATCCAAGAGGATTAAACCCCTTAGTTTTCATTTCAGATGAGGTTGAGGTGATTATGTGCTCTAATACTAAGATATGGGGGTGTAAGAAAAAGGACCTCCAAAAAAAGTGATTTTTTTTTTTTTTTTTTTTTTTTTTATCCCCCACCCCCACCTGTGCCTTATTGGTTGAAGTTGGAAGTGTTGTGTTTAAACTCTTGATTCGTCTGCTTTGGATACTGAGGAATGGCATTTTCCTGCCACTCCTCCTGAATCCATGGTGAGCTGCGTGCTGAAAAGGAGCCCGCATTCCTGCGCTCTGTGAAACGCCTCCTGTCACAAACCCGCAGGGCGTTTAACCTGGCTCCTGCACCTGCTCTCTTCCCTCTCAGAGCTGAACCCGAAGCAACACGTGCCTCTGGAGGAATATGCTGCAAACTTAAAGAGCATGATCCAGTATCTGAAGTCAGTGGACATTACGGGAGACAGGATTATTCTGATAACACCACCACCCCTTCAGGAGTCAGCCTGGGCAAAGGCTTGTCTTGCCAAAGGTAAGAGAACGAGCCGGACGGGCAAAGGGTCTGCGTTTTACCGGCAGACTGTAAGCTGCTGATAGCAGGCCAGCAGATGGTTAGCTTCTTGCTTCTGCCAGATTGCACTTGTGTTCCTTGGCTTATCAGAGAATCCTTCTGGTTGGAAGAGACCTTCAAGATCATCAAGTCCAACTGTTAGCCCAGCACTGCCAAGTCACCCCTAAACCATGTCCTTAAGTGCCACATCTACGTGTCTTTTAAATCCCTCCAGGGATGGGGACTCCACCACTTCCCTGGGCAGCCTGTTCCAGTGCTTTACAACCCTTTCTAGGAAGAAATTTTTTAAAATATCTAATCTAAACCTCTCCTGCTGCAACTTGAGGCCATTTCCTTCTGTCCTGTCTCTTGTTACTTGGGAGAAGGGACTGACCCCCCACCTCACTACTGCCTCCTTTCAGGCAGTTGTAGAGAGTGATCAGGTCTCCCCTCAGCCTCCTTTTCTCCAGGCTAAACAACCCCAGCTCCTACTCACTCCTTGTAAGACTTATTCTCCAGACCACTCACCAGCTTCATTGCTCTTCTTTGGACACACTCCAGCACCTCAATGGCCTTGTAGTGAGGGGCCCAGAACTGAACCCAGCATTTAAGGTGCAGCTTCACCAGTGCTGAGTACAGGAGGACAGTCTCTTCCCTCATCCTGCTGGCCAGGCTGTTTCTGGTTTCTGAGTTGATGGAAAAGGACTGCAAGCTCGTGGAGTAACTAGTTGGTAATATCCTTCCAAAAATGCTGATTGATCTGTTCATGCCTAAAACTGACAGAAGTGGCTGCCCTTTGGGAACTCTGGTTTTGCAGAGCTGTCCTGGGCAGACTACATCACATAGGTCACAAGACGTGCTCCCATGTTGTCCTTTGGAAGATCTGTTTGTTAGGTGAGCCCGCCATGAATGTTGCTTATCTGGCTCCTAGCTATCGGGTAACACTTTTCAAATGTCATTAATTCTGTTTTGTATTTTTTATGGGGGAGGCAGGGAGGAAATTTGCATTTACAGTGTTGAATCTGCCAACATCGGTCTGAATGAGATTGTTATCTAGGGATGGAACAAAAGACAGTGGGATCTCAGACCGTGGACCACAAATAAAGTGTCATGGGCACAGTAAGCAGCAGTATCAGATCATCTGCCCTCAACCAGTATCCACGAGAAATAATTCTGCTTATTTCTAGTTTTGTCAGATAGATACTGTAGGAGAGATGTGAAACATGAGGGGCGATGATGTTCTCAGGAACAGTCATCCAGGTGTGAAAAGAGGCACGAAAAGAAACTTGGCTTCCAAATGAGAGTGCTGTGGGAGACAGAGTGAAAGCCCTTGCTGAAGTCAGAGCTGCTCTCCATCATCTGCATAGCCATCATTTCATCACAGAATGTGATTGGGTTGGTCGAGCACTATCTGGCTTTGCTAGAGTTGTGTTGCTAGTTCCTGCCTGTCCTTCATGTGTTTGGAAATGAATCTCAAGAGGAGGTAGTTCCACTGTCTTGCCCAGCACTGAGGTGAGACCGAGTGATTGACAGTTCCCAGGTCCTTCTTCTTGCCCTTCTTAGAAGTGTGTGTGATGCTGACTTTCTTCCCGTCGCCATCGGTCTCCCGCTAGCCATGAATTGTTGTAGGCCGTACGCCTTGGCCTCGCCGCTGTGCCAGGCAGCCCCTTAGGCCAGTCCTACACACAGATGCATCTGGCATCTCTGCGTGTCCCCCAACACACTGCACTCCCCACTGCTGGCTGTCCTCCCCAGGCTGGGTGAGTACCTGCAGGGCAGGATGAATCCGTAGGTTGCCTCCTTGGTCCCTCAGGAGGTGATCCCCGTATTCACTGAGCTTTCTTTGGCTGCTGCTCTTAGTTTATCGGCCCGGCACGTGCTCCTGCAGAGCTGCACGGTGAGAGTGGGCGGCTGTCAGCGCTGCTAGAGCAGAACCAGAGAAGGGAAAGGGACAGGAGAGCAGGCCCTCCCCTGCGGAGGGGAGGTTGTAGGCAGCATAAGGCAGCAGAGGGAGCTCGGTGTGGTGGATACAGAATGGGCTGAAGGGCCGCTCAGTCTGTGGGAGAGCTGGACCAGGAAGCAAGCGTTAGGCAGCATGCTGAGGTGGGGGAGGACCAGTGAGGCCACTGAGGATATGTTTATGATGAAAAGAAATGCTGAAGGGAGAGAGGTGGCAGTGTGGAGAAGTGGGAATCACCAAATGCAAGGAGGGAGTAGGAGCTGATGAATTGCATTATAGGTCCCATTAAAAAAAAACCCAAACAGCATCAACTTAATAATATCCTAGCCCAGAGTTAAGAGCGTGGTCCATGCAGACGTGCTGGCCTGCGGTAGCTGGCACTGAGCACACACTGACCAGCCAGCTCAGGCATGAGTGCTGGGAAAGCTTGGGAGCCAAACGTACCCGCTTTCCCAAGGAGACTACTGCGAGGAGCTGTTGATGTCATCCAGGAAGCAGAAGGGCAGCTTGTGAAGAGATTTAAGCTTTCCTTGATTCTAGGTGCTAGTGGCAGGTGGATGAAGAGGTTTACATCTGTGCAGTGGTTTCCCCTGAAGCTTGCTGGAAGGCGGAAGCCGTGAGCAGCACAGCAGTCAGCCTTGCACGCTGTGCTTGTTGCTGGTGCCTCTCTCTCTCCTGCTACATGCCTCTCAACAAAAAACAGATTTTCAAATGCCTCTAAACCAAGAGGCCCTGAAAGAGAATAAACAAGCTGTAGCTTGAGGCGCTTGGGCTTCAGCTTGTCATTGGTTGTGGCTGCTGGGCTAACAAACTGCTGGGCAGGAGGTGTGCCACAGAGGGCTGAACTCAAGCTGTGTCAGACCCCACTGCTAAATCTTTTCCGTGTTTCTGCCCGACAGGTGACAAACTCAATCGCCACAATGCCACCACTGGGGAATACGCCCAGGCCTGCGTTCGGGTCGCTAGGGACTGTGGGACAGATGTGCTCGACCTCTGGACACTGATGCAAAAAAATCAGGTATGATGTTGTGAGAAAGGCTTTGCTTTGACACCATCATGAACTGTGAAGTGCATCATTTAGGATTGCAGAGCTGGTGCTGTGCTGTCATTGAAATGATACAAAATAGATCCAAGTTACACTGTGGGGAAGGAAAAAAAAAATCCAAAAACCACTTCATAGTGGGCTACAAGAAACAAGGCTTGTTACAGTCTGGGCATTATCTCTGGTAGCAAATGTCCCCTGGTTGTATTACGTGTAAATAACCATTTCCTTGGACTTTGAATTGTTTAATAGTTGAGGTTGGAAGGGGCCCCTGACATCACCCAGTCCAGCCCACTGCAGTGTTGGGCTACCCTCAAAGTTAGGTCAGGTTGCACAGGAACCTTGCTGATGCTTCTAACTAAATATCCAAACTCGTCCAGGTGGTAGAGATAGCAAACTTTGCCTGTAAGCAGGTAACTCCAGTTTGGACACTCACTCTTTTTTCTCTCCTGTGCTCCCTGGTGCAGCAGACTCAATATTTTGGTTGCATCACTTAATCCCATGATCTGTTCCAGTGACTTCGGTCATCAAAACGCTTTTTTAATATTTTAATAGAAACAGTGAAATTAAAACCAGTGTATATACCATGTAGCTTTGAAGAACAACTTTCAAATTTATCAAGGCCTTCTAGTTGCAAGTAGCAAATAGATTAATGCCTGGTTTTAACCTCCCCTGTAGGATTTCTCTTCCTATTTGTCTGATGGTCTTCATTTATCAACACAAGGCAACAGCTTCCTAGCAGCACAACTTTGGTCACGTCTGGACAAAAAACTGTCTGCTCTTCCTTCACTGCTTCCTTATTGGCGTGATGTGGACCACACCAACCCCGAGGCCACTCTGCTCTGAGATGTCCTGCAGGAAGGCATCGAAGTGGCCACACCTGACACCGCCAGCCCGTCCCCAGCAGCCCCTACCCAGCAACACACCCCAAACACAGCGCACCTGGGACTGGGGCAGCGGGAGTCCCTGGCCCCTCTGCTCTTCCCTGTCCCCTTCTCTTGGGCTGGGGGAGAATAAAGGTGGGGGTGGTTTGTCTGCGTATGCTGCGTGTGCCAGGAGCTTGACCAGCTGTGGGGATGAGCAGCTCTTGCCTTGGAAGACTTGGAGGGAAGGGAGTCTCTCAGCTGCCCTGTGACCGACAGAGGCTGTCCTGAGATGTTCCTGGCCTAGATGAGCTTTTGGGACTACACTTTAATACCATCTGTTAGCTTTAAAACACCCAGGAGTTGGTAAGAGGCAGTAGCATGGAGTTTGTTAAGAGCTATTAATGTCAGTCCCCATGAATTCATTTGGATGTAGCACAGCAGCAAAAGCTGTTACCTGAGCTTTAGTGAGGCTTTTCCTTGTAGTTCAGAGTGGGGAGGGGCGTGGGGTTAAAATTTAACTCCCTTGGGCAGCAGCAGCTGCTTTACACGGGGCTCTTGTGTGGAGACAGAGTTCAAAGCAGTGCACGTTCTGTGGGAGTACCAAACTGGTGATGAACATACTCATTTTTAGACACTTCAAGAAACTACTGCAAAGGTTCCACCCCTCTGCTGATGAAGCTGCACCGTATGTCATTTGCCATCAAGTTAAGGAGACCATTCAGGTGAGCTTTGGTATTCATCCATAATTTGACAGCTGCTGGAGCAGATGAGTACCTCCTACTAGGTATAGTTTTTGGCCAAGAGAACACAAACTACAAAACTACCTTTAGAAACTGCAGAAAGTTGCCTGGAACTGAGATGGAATTCAGCAATCATGGAGAGGAAAAAAAAAAAAAATGGTTTAGGAAATAATTGGCTGGCCAGCCAGATAGCAGCAGGTAGGAGGATACTACTGGGCTACAGCTTAAAACCAAATAAATTATCTCTCACATGATTCTGAGCTGTATTAACAGTTACTCTGGCACAAAGCAGATGAGGCAATTAGTGATGCATTTATTATGCAGTGGGTGAGACAGAGCATCAGGCTGTCCCGCGTTGTTGGCACCGTGAGGCTGCCTTTGCTTCATTAACTGAGACATGTTGGCCAAGACCTGTCATCTACCATTTAACAGTGTCATAAACTGGAGCAGAAGTTGTTACTTTTTGTGTGTCTGGAGCTAGACCAGGAGCTGCTTTGATTTGTAAATATTTATGAATATTAAACTGGACTGTCCTGGCTGGCAGAACAGCAGAAGGGGCTCCCTGGGGAAGCTGTGGGTCTTCCTCCATTAAGCATTAGGAAAAAATGGTGGAAGTTCCACTTCTCAGTGTCTGCACCACAGCTCAGGTCAGGGGCTGGAGTCTCTGTTTTCCAGGGCCTGCTCCAAACCTCTATTCTCATGCTCCCAGGCACCTGTCCCTGCCTGGGCTTCATCTGGGAAGTAAGGACTTCAGTGCTGAGAACACACAGTTGCAGGTTTGCTACCCGAGAAAGCATCTGAGCACACACCTCTACCTTAGGAATTTGAGCATCCCCCATTGCAGGACAGATGGTGAGGCCACCTTTCTGGCCAGGAGGCAGCCAGGCAGCCCTGCTCTCCACAGCAACCAGCTGGCAGAGGGGAGCAGTGAGAAAGAACTGGCTGCACACCAGCTCTCTGATCAAGGTTTGACAACCCAAGAACGTAGACCTTTCCTAAAAGAACTGCACAGAAAGAACTCTGAAGTTTAACTAACTTTTTATATAAAAAAAAAGCTTTTATTGTATTGAGAATTAAATTAACTCCTCACACGTGTACTTTGCACTGAATTGAAAAAAACAAAGAAAACCCAAACAACAAAAAACCCAAACAAAGTTGAAAACCAGTATATAAAACACACTAGCTAGTCAGGCAGGAACACCGTAAGGCACACGTTCAAGTATTAGTGTAACAAGTATCCGTGGGTGGGGAGGGAGGACTCTCCCACCCTCCTTTGGGCACAGGGTTGGCTCCTTTCCCCCCAATTACAAACACAAAGGAGCTGCGGTTCCCCTGGGACTGAGGCCAGGCTTGTAACAGTTCAAAGGGTTGTACCCTTGGTCGGTCAGGTCTTATGTCAGTTTTATCAACAGACCATTATGGGAGAAGACAGCTGCAGAATGAAGATGCTGCTTTACTGTCACAGCAGCTGCTCTGTGACTCCCCTGCATGCGCCCGTCTGCTGCTGAGCTAAAGTAAAGCTCGAGCGTTCCCAGCTCACACACCTCCCGCTGAATCCAAGTGGAGGACACCATTAACATCCCAGCTTTTAACATCATCTACTCCCTGCTTGGGAAGTTGAGTTAATGAAGTCTCCTCCTCATACTTGCCCTGTAAATTAACATAGGTTTGTTTCTTTTAGGATTAAATTGACAATCGTTTTTTAAACAAAGGATGCGCTGCAATAGAGTGAAACACCCCCTCCCCCCTTTGTTTATGCAGTGGGAGCTTCCAAAGGCCATGCAGACCCTGCAAACTGAGGCTCAGCTCTGAACAAATCTACAATAGTGTTACCTCTTTCAAAACAGTATTTGGAGAAAAGTTTCTGCCCTGAGGCACCGCTGTGAGCAGCTGGTTAAACGGTCCTCGTCCGCATCGAGGGTTTCTCCCCTTGCACGGCTTTCTCCTGCCAGACACCTGCGGCACAGAGCGGGGAACTCCCCCTGAAAGCCCTGCTCTGCCACCGAGACAAGACAACCTCACACCTACAGGTCGGAGAAATTCCTGCTAGAGGAGCATTTCCATGCAGGGTGGAAGGTTTAACAGCCTCTCTCTGATCCTTTCATTTTTATATATTTAGAAGCTGTATGTCTGAGCTTCTTGATTCCAGCTGCACACGTTCATGGGATGCGGTGAGACCCAACTCTACCTGTTCCACTGCTCTCTTTCTGTTCTCAGGGCAGCTCTTTAGGCTTTTGCTGACATCTACCTTACATTGCTAAACACTCTACTCTACATGAAACATACTGCAGTGTTTTCTTTTTGTTTTTAAAAGCCCCTTAATTTTGTCCATCAGTGCTGTCGGACTACAAAATATTAAATTATAAAAAAAGCTGATATACACAATCCAATATCCGGCAGGATAGTTGGTTTTGCACCACAGGTTGAAGGAAATGTTAAAGGTCAAGGAAATAGAAAAACAAATCCGAAAAGCTTCAAAAACAAGCCAGTTTTAGTTTGGTTCTTCCTTTTTAAAAGATATAATGCTCTAATAAATGTAATTTAAGGAAGGTCATACACATGACCAGCATCTGCAGTAGGTCACTTCCTTATTTCTCCCACTCCCTCACAAAAATATATATACATATATTTATATTTATATAAATGAAATGGTTTTAGATCCTCGTGTTGCAGACACAAGTCATACATTTAGAAGGCAGCAAGACACTAGCACTCCGTCTCTTTGCTGTCCACCCGGTTCTGGCGCTGCAGTTTAAAGGACGAAGCTTTCTCGCTCCTAACGACAGGATGGTCTGTCAAGTCCTCAAAGGATTTGGCGGCCGAGCTGGTGTTCGGGAAAGGGTCCTTCTCAAACCCGTCCTCGTCAATGTGAGAGTCAGTGCTCGGGTCCTCCTGAATGGTGTCCATTCTCTGGTGGTCCTGCTTGGGTGCGGTGGCGACGGGGGGCACGGGGGCGAGGGGCTGCAGCGGCTGGTGCCGGCTTGCTGACTGCGCTGCCGGGAAGGGCTTGATGATTCGAACGGAAGCAGAGTCCAGGCTGCTGAGCATCTCCACGTTCTGTAAGACACAGGAAGCCACGTCGGTGGGAAAAACAACCGGGATCAGTTTCAGCACCATCTTCAAAGAGAACAGGCAACGGGCACCTCCTGAGGAGCACCTGCACCCCTGTTAGAACAGTTTAAAGGCTGCTGCATCCTCCCCTCCCCTCCCAGCAGGGATGTGCTGACTGCCCTTGTGCCACCGCGGGTGCTCTGTGCTAGCCACTGAACCCACTGCACTCTGACAGTCAAAATCGAAGTTCTTGTCCACCACAGTACATTTATACTTACACAGGAGCAAGGGAACATCCAACAGAGGTCATTTGTTGTACTGTTTTTTCCTCAAGAAATCCAGCTATGCTAAGCACTAAAGGCCCCTTTACTTCTGCTTATCCCTTCTCCACATACAGCACCACGGGTGACAGCCTCGCTGGGACAGAGCTGACAAGTCAGCCCCACCTCCCCCAGGGCCCAACACTACTTTGGCCAGTCCTAGGACTGGAAATGCAGGGTCAAGCCAGATGACATCAAGAGCTCAGTGCATGGAAAGAGTCCAAAGTACAGCTTACTCCACTCTGCCAACCTGAAATGTTCCCCGTGTTCATGTGTGAGAAGCTGCACTGAACACGGGGTCAAAGACTCAAGGGACTATTGTGATCACACTCAAATTCTACAACCCAGATTAGCTAAAGCCCATTGATTTCTGCTTCTATTTGAGCATGGTTTGGAAAACATCCAGAGATTTCAGGCACAAAAATTCCCCATGAACCTTGGTAAATGCCAGTAGTGGGCAGGATGAGATATGTACCTCCTACCAGGACCACATTTCCCAACTGCTCGATCCTTAGCAGATCCAAGACACAAGATTTGTTAAACTGTGGCTGGAGCAAGGAGCCCATAAACTATACCTGTGCTCTGCTGCTACACCTCCTTCTGGGGTTTTCTTGACTGAGTTCAAGTATAAAGCTCTAAGGTGACTTTTCTTACCGTGTTCAAGACCAGCTGTGGGACACTCAAACTAAGATCACCTTCAGTTATGTCAAAGTAGATGCCAGAAGCAATCTGCCTCCATGGTCTTTGACTTCAGTGTGCTTCCCCCAGTGGTTGTACAAGAAAGAGCTCTACGAGGCTTCCCCCACCCCCTTACAAAATGACATTTCCTTAATTGAATGCTTCGGATATTAACAAGAATTGGATTGTCAAAGCACTAGGCAGGATACCCAAAGAAGTTATCACTTCTCTGATAAATCATCTGCACGCTCCTTAAGTTCAGAGTGTCAGAGATTTCTGCCAATTCCTATTCAGACAGCAACTTACACTGGGGCAAAACAGGGACTTTGTGTTCTCCTCATACTGCTTGTCCAATTTCTTGTCCTATTGGAAAACAAACAAACAAAATCAAACCAAAACACACACACACAAGATAAGAAAGTTTCCCAATTGCAAGGTCCCTTTCCCCGTTTCCCTGTAGGGACAGAGCAGTGTGTGGGGCTCTTTTCCCTGCCCCTACCTCCCATGCCTTCCCATCCATCCCAGCAGTGCTTGTGGGCCCAGCAACCCTCAGCCCTAATGCCACGCTGCTGTCATACCACATGCCCATGCTCCTGGTTGCCATGAGCTCTCTCTCTCTACACCCATCCACCCAAGCTTGACCAAGACCACTTCCCACTCTGGGTCTCCTCAAAAAACGTGGGTGCCTTTATTTCTTACCAGGGCTTTAGGTAACTTTGACTCTAATGAAGTTATCAAAATTATACCTGGTAGAATTTGGGAAGCAGAGGAAGAAAATCTGCCTAGGAAAGAATGGGAATGGCTCCAGGGAACAGTCAGGGGAGCACTGGGTCTGCCAGAGCCCAGCAGAGTTTAGCAGGAGTTTTGCCAATTGAAGGAGCAGCAAGTCTTACATATGCTGGATTCCCCCCTGGGGTCTGCTAAAAGCTTCCCATCGCCTTCTCCCACAGACATCTGCCATTTCCTGTGTGAAGGGTGTTCCCTTACAGCTCAATCCAACAGAGCAGACACCTCACAGGCAGCTTACTCACCACGCAGTGCACAAGGATGCTGAGAGGAATCCAGAACAGCAAGGAGAAGACAAGCACGGAGCCCACTATGTTATCCGCTAGGAACTTGCCTGTGAAATGGGTTCAGAGCTGTGAGCTACCTACCAAATACCGGGTCGTGAACATACACACCCCTGTTCTGCAGCCAGGCCTCACACCAAGCAAGCCACGGAACTGCTCAGAGGGGCACAGTCTGCAGGACTAGGCAAAGATAAAAGACATTAAAGGGGTTTAGAAAACTGTCTCCAAGATGGTAACAGTTCTTTTCCTCTGAGGAGGAACGCTGACAGGCTGTAACACTTCCTACAGGCTGATTTGGAACAGGGTATACTGGGCCCAGCTGCCCCTCTCAACGACACGCGACACACTGCGCCTCTGTTGCCAAATCCCCATTCTACAGCCACGTCATAACCACCTGCCCCCACAAACAAAGGATCTGAACAGCAAAGGTACACAAACTGCCTCGACCTGACCCGGCTGAACAGCTCTAACAACTATCTGAACAATTTTTGGAGAGCTCAAGATGGAAAGCCCCAAACCCAGATAATGCCCCTGCACAGGCACAGCATTAGCACGAGCACAGGCAGTTACCCAGTCATTAGGCTTTGTACGGGTCCAGTAACACAGAGGGAGACACTGGGATGTTACACCAGGGGTCTACCTGTTTGGATTGCACAGTGGAGATAAGACCCAGGAGGCCCACTCACAATGGCTGGGCAGTGACTCAGGACAGGCACACAGCCCGAGGTACGTGAGCTCACTGGTTTTCTTACATACGAGAGAAATAAAGTTTTCTTCTCCCAGTCTGTTGGCATTTAAATCCCACTGAGAGGCCCTTCATACAACACTGAATATAGCTGCCCTCTAAAAAGACTGTCTGCTATTTCCTTTTCTCTAATTGACCTACTTTTTGGTATTCAGACAAGAAGTTCTCATCTGCTTTACAAGCTTGGAAGGTGCCTAGAAAATAACGGAGTGAAGAAATGCAAAATAAGCCCCATCCTTTCAGCTTTAAAAGGCAAGATCAGTGTTGTCAAACTGCAGGCAAAAGTGTATTTCTATACATCAGAAACCCAGCTGCTGGCACTCTTGCACATACAGGCGAATAAAACCTGCCAGCTAACGCCCTCTGAGGCTTTAGAGGTTCACGTCCTCAACTACAAAATCCCAGAGGATATGGTTACACATCTTACCAAAAGTATTGATGCTGAGCTGGTCTATGAAATCCCAGAATCGTTCAATCACATCCTGGACTTGCTTCTCACATTTGCCCTGCAAAAGGAAACGGTTCGTTACAAAATAGTCGTGCCCTATCTAAGCATTAGCTACTGCCTTCTGGGGAAGAAGGGACAAAGATGGTAATGAAACGAGAGCTACGGAGGCAGCAGCACTCCATGCACATTCTGACCACAGATTTAGGCCAGCACCCAGTAGCACTGGTCTGCTCGTATTGCCTGCCTTTTTGGCAAACCAGTTTCAACTCTCTAGCTGTCTGAAACATAGTTTCAATGTTTGAAAACCACTCCACACTCGCCCTGTGTCAGGGGATGTAAAACTGGTTTCTGAAGAGGTTGAAGCACTGGAAGCCTCAGTTCCCACTACCCCCTGAGAAGGCTGCAGCTCTCCAAGGTGACAGACTCCCTCCCAGACCTGGCTGTGCTGGTTTAACACAGCAGAACACTGGTCTTTCAGTTCTGCCAGCGGAAGGGCCGGGGCAGGCCCTCCCAAATTCCCTTCTGCCCACCCTCAGTTTAGCTTCTGCCCTCTGGGAGAACTCACGTTTGTGTCGCAGAAGCCCACGGTGCAAGGCTTGCCCTTGCGCAGGAAGAGGAAGTGGCCGTTGGCATCGACGTACGGCGTGCACCGATCCTGCTCGTCCCGGCAGCACACCTTGCAGGAGTGATCTGTTTCTGTAACAAAGCAACGAACTCCTTCCTTGGGAGAACCACAACTCACCTGCAACTCCTAACTCCCTGTGTTCCCAGGCTGACCATGGTCCTGCCCAGCTTCCCCACGGGGAAAGCAGGACTCTGAGAGTCACCCAGTTTGGGCACTCTTGATGACCAAGCCTGAAACTTGACAACACGTCCTGTGCAACAGAGTAGGGGACATGGTGGGACCAAGCTCTCCAAGCTGATACCCCAACACTGCAGTAATCAACAGGCCAGTGGTTCCAAACGCATCCATAAGACAGACTTAAATATTTAGTGGGCTTTTGGGTCCTCTAAGTACCCCTTCCCCTTGGCTATGCCCTCCATCTCCAACAGCAGGGCTGACAGCATTTCCTTGCGCTGCTCACCTGTGAGGCTTTCCTCCTGCTTCCAGCTGCTTCCCCCACAGTTAAGAGATGAGATGGAGAACAAGGGAGCAGTACAGCTTACTGACAGAAATGTGTGTCAGACCCATTTGCGGTAGCAGGGGACTGGACTCAGGGTTCCTGTGTTCTCCAGACTCTTTAAGCAATCTGAAATCTTTCTTTAACCACTTATTGGAGGCCACTTGCTCCTCTGCCAGATGCCTGGTGAGAATGTGGGCTGGGATCTCCTTACGATCCCTCCTGTCCACCTGGGGCAGAGGAGGTGGAAGGTAGGAGAGTGCCCTCCCCTTTAACTGGGATGCCAGACCGTAAATCTCATCTTCAGTCCAGCCCACCGGAAGACAGGACAACATTCAGTTTCCTCTCCTAAACAGAAAACACTAGCCCTGAAGAAACGGGTAAGCCAGCACTGTCCAAGGAGCAGAGATGAAGCAGAGGCTCGAGTTCAGCCCCGTGCACCCACCGTTGCACGCACACGACCGGAGATTCTTCTCCCTCTCGCAGAAAGGGACGCACTCCCCGTCCTTGCACTTCCCCATGTCCACGCAGACCGTGTCATCTGGAGCATTCCCTGGAGGGGGGCACTCGCTGCTGTTCCCTACAGACAGGGGACAACAGGGGGGGAGGACTGGGTTAGAGGAAAGGGCAGAGCACCTAAGTGTGCAGAAGAAAAAAAAGACAAAGGAAATCCAGATTCATCCTGGGAGGGGAACCCCAATAGCTTGTTCTTGGCTTTCATCTGCAGGCTGCCTGCCAGCTCCTCCAAGAGGCAGCAGCAGCAGCTCTGAAGCCTTTCAACAACCTCTCCAGCAACCAAGCAGTAGGTAGCACACCCTGGAGGCACCATCAGCAAAGCAACAGGAGCTCTGACATGACTCTTTGCCTCCAGGAACATGTAAGAAGAGGAAGTAAACAAGTGAGGAAGTGAAGCAGAGTTACAGTAATTCCACCCTTTCTATGGCAAGACTCAGCTCATTCCTATCCCTTCCCAGTGACACACACTGTTTACCTTTCTCTTAAGGGAAAGAAACAAAGGGGGGGGGAATTAAAAAAAAAAAAAATTCTACATTTTTCATGTTCTTCTGGCCAGTAAATCACTGAGTGACTCCTGACCTACAGTGAAACCCATTATAGGACAATTTTTTGATGCTTAACTGTTCTCTAAAATCACATGTACCGGATGAGTAAAGGGCACTAGTTTGCAAGCAGATGGAACAGGACACTGAGCCTGAAGTGCTTGGCTAGCTGACGTAACGGGGACAGAAGCACAGCCTACCAGTGCAAAAAGACTCTCCTTTACAAGTGGCATTTATAGCTTCTTGGCATTTCTTCTGTGCACTTTCAAACTGGCAGCCTTTACAGCACGGACTGTTCCGATCACTGTGGAAAGATCAAAATGAAAGGAAGAAACATTAAGAAATTTCTGTTTGGTTTTTTTTTTGGAATAAGTACAAGCATGACAAAGCCAGAGAAAATGGATGGTTAGGGAAGAAAAAAGCACTACTTCTTGGAGGCTGACTCACTAATTCAAAACCCTTCCAGTTCCTACCCTCCCATGACCACCTTTCTACACACCCACTCACTATTTACCAAAAGCAAAAGGCTGTAGAAAGTACAACATATCGAGAGACAACACAGGCATCCTTGCATTTATTCAAGGCACCTGAATCCTCCTGTCACTTGCTGTGGAACTTTGGACAAAGTCTTCCACTATTTTCATCCCCGTGCATTTTTCGCCCTATTTGTCCTGAAGATTTACTGCACTTTGTCCTGAACTTCCTTCATTTTCTTTGTTCTGCATCACAAGAAGGCCCTTAGTAGAAACACAGTCATTAAAGTCGAGGGAATTTCTTGCTAAAGAACAGGAGTTACATGAGCTCTATTGTTAACTGGTGCAGAGCTGAACTCTGAAAAAACCAGGTGGGGCTCCGCAGTGCAACGGGGCCACAAACACCCCAAAGAGCAAGAATGGGAAGAGGACTCATTTAGTGCAGTCACTGTGTTGTCTGTTCAAACGCATTCTGCAGCAGTCTTATGAGACTCCAGCTTAAAGCCACCTTGCAATACAAGCAAAAACTGTATTTGCACAGCACGTCTGCACAGGAAATATTTAATATTAATTTTTCAATGCCTGATTTTGCTCTCAAATGTGATAACCACGGCCTTCAAGGCTGCAGTTCTTGGCACTTCTCATAAAAAGTCAGAGAATCTTATAAAAATGAATGTATGCAAACAGTACGTGCACACAGCAACCTTCCCCAAGATCCTTTGTCTTCAGCTCCCATGAAGCTGAAGCCTTAAAGCCAGGAAACAGGTCTCTGACACTGCAGGTGGCTTTAGAAGGTTTCAGGCCTGCCCATTGTTCTCTCCTGTGTTGAGCAAAATTACAACTTCTTTCTCTTTACCTGCATTTGGCACCATCCTTCAGTTTACAGTCTGCAGAGCAGCAGGGATCAGCCTGTTGGTACAAGAGGCCGGGATCGCATTCCTCGCCTTCATCCACCCTGGAATTGCCACACACTTTGTTGTTGCGCTCTTTGAAGCACTCCTGGGCCTTGATCTCTATGGTCCTATGGATGGATTTTTTGCTGCAGCTTGAGAACATCTAGAGAGTCCCAAAGGGAAACAGCAGCACTGAGAAGCAGGCCTTTCTGACAAGCAGCAGCATCTAAGACAACCTCAGCCTCCTTATGTCTCCAGATCCCGGTGCCCCAGAAAGCAGTTATTCCCTCTACACCGCCAGTTTGATACCTTGGAACAATTTTAAGACAGAAAAGGAACAGTTGGGTCCATAAAGGACCTTGCTAGGTTACAACGCAGGGACACCCGCACGCAGGCTGGCACAGGGTCACAGAACCAACTCCTGCTCTCCCGTGGCTTCAGGAGCACTAGCAACCATCCCAGGAAGGACTGCTACACTGTAGTAGCAGGGACAGACCGCGCTCCCTCTCGGCAGCAGGGCTGGGCTGCAGACTGATCACTGCCTCCACAATCCGGGTTTCTCAGCTGCACAGCGGGCACGCTGCCAAGTCCACGCTGCCAGTGGAAACTTGGGAGACTGGGGAGCACCACGACTGTGGCGTCTGGCCGTCTCTCTCCAACAACAACAGCCACTGGCCACCCAAATGCTGCTTGGTACTGAAGGTTCCGTGGGACTCTTGTTGATAGCTTGCTTTTAGGAGCACATGGCCACAGCTAATTACAAACAACTACTTAAAGAAGCACCTTGATGTGCTATGAACTCCAGTGAAGCTCACAATCCAAAGCTGAGCTTACCTTGCAGAGAACCCAACAGTATGCACATATGCTTTCTTCTTCTGACTAACCCATGACATTGCTGACAGAGTCAAGCTACGGGAATCATTAACTAAATAGATTTTCCATTAAAAGGGCCATTGACCATAGCAGATATTTTTATGTGGAAGCAAAACTCTGCAACTCTACCTTGTTGTTTTCATGATCTCCACTGACAGCAATCGGATACATAACGTATTTCCCGCCCTGGTCTTCAGTGGGCGCACATTCTGGCAGACTGTCAGGATCATGCTCTGCTCCAAAGTTATGTCCCAGTTCATGTGTCGTAACCAGGTCAGCCTCCTTTTTTGAACATGAAAAAACCAAGGTTTTTTTTTTTAAAAAAAAAAATAGTCCAAGAAGGAGAGAAGATTCCAGCTACTTCCAGGCTACTAGCAATTCTAGGATACACTGAGATGGAAAGGTATTTCCCTAACAACATTTTTTTTTTCTTTTTAACCTTATTCATTTTTTAGACATGAGGAATTGAAAGTGAGAAAAATGAGGGTCCATTTCCAAAGGCAAGTTCCAGGACTAGGCTTGAATACTAAACCCCCGTTGAGCACAAAACGCTGTCCTAGAATACTGAATGTATCTTGTTTTCAATACAATGCAGAGACTTAAAATATGAAAATTTGCTTTTAAATAGCTGGAAGGCATTAAAAAGGTGAAACAAAACCCAATCCAAACACCAGCTACTATGATAAGTCAATCTCTTAACATATCTTGCCATTAGAATCATTGCTTCTTAACAAATGATGACATACTAGGAATGCTGAATAAGGTTTTCTGTGGCATGATTACTAGAAAAGACAGCTACACATGTGGCCCAAGAGGGATGAATTTCCAACAGTGTTGATACCAGACGGGGCTCCCTCCGCTGAGGATCCCAAAGCAGCTCCACCTCGCTGTGCCAGGCTCACAAGGTGACAGCCACAAACAGAACCAGCACAGGAATAAAAGGTAAGCACAAGCAACTGAGTGGTACAAGAGAGAGCACCTTTGATGACCAAGAGAGCACCTTTGAGAACCAAGCACCACAACGAGCAGCAGCATCTCTCAGTGCAGACACAGGTAATGCAAGAGCCAGAGACACGAGAGCTGCCTCTGATCTCTACTTCACCGCGTTTAATTTGGAGAGGCTTTTAAGCAGGTATTTCTCTGTCTTTCAAAGCCCAAGCAGACACCATGCAATGCTCTCTCTGGGACACCATCATGTTCCCACTGCCTCATCCCAAGCTTTGTGACCACCACCGGGAAGAGGGCAAACTCAGCTTCCTTCGTAACGCACGGCAGAGCTCCAGCTCGCAAACCGAACAGCACATGCAAACAGCACGGCAATGGCCAGAGCTCTCTGGCAACAGCCCTCAAACACAAAGCTTCCCTGTCTCTTCTCCTAGCTTCTTGACAGCGTCTGTGCCAAGTTTTAGCCCACACATCAATTATGAATTCCTTTTATAATCAGGCTACAGAAAAGCACAGCTGAGAAGTCAGCAAAAGGCAGCAAAAGAGAAATATGCCCAACTGCAAAGATTTGCTAAATGCAAACACAGGCACTGTTCTGGTATCTTTACAAGCCAGCCAAAGCTCATATTCAGCTCTTTAAGTATTTACTATCTCATCAAGCATTAATTTATATATATATATATATATATATATATCCAGGCAGCATCAATTTACATTAGGCTAACTATTAGCACTAAAAAACCTTTTCTATTATACTGTTCTCTGCTCTACTTGTTCAGGACACACATAAATCAGGTAGAGGAGTTTCATTAGAAGTCCCAAACTAAATCTCCTGCTTTGCCTACACGACTCTCACTGCTCTCTACCTTGCAAAGTGACCAGTCCAAGAGTACACTATTACCCATCTACATGGTGTAGGTGTAGGTAACAGCAACGCCGTTAACTGTTTTCTTACTTGAGTCAGAAGACTCATTTTATACTTACTCTAAGTCTACTTGTATAATACTGCCTGTTCTGTTTGAGGGTTTGGTTTTTCTTTGTTGTTTTTTTCTTGGGGGTTGTTTTTAAAGCAAAATTCATTTAAATTCATCTTTAGATATCAAAATCCTGTTTATATCTGAACAACTATGGCTCCTACTAGACACTAACAATGCTTCCTCATTACTGTTCCCCAGCGAATTTGATCTCCAAGTCCACTCAGTCCTGACTGCCCTTGTCAGCAAAACCAAAGTGGATGATTTTGTGAGCTACCTCCCTGTCCCTAGGGACCTGGCTCCATCAGAAAGCCAGCAGCTTGTTTCTGAGAGAGCATGCAAGCTTGTCACAATCCCAGAGCACACCCCAACACACACACACACAGGTGCACTGAACGTTCAGGCTCTGCAGAGAAGGATACTCTCCTACCTTTGTAAGGATGGTCTTCCCATAGTTCTTGGTGCTGGTTAAGCCACTGTTCAGATAGATGTCCTTCTTTGCAATTTGACTGTAATAAGCTGTAGAAGTGAGAAAGAAACAAATAGAAGTGTATAAACATTTTTTTTCTGGAGTTTAAAGGGTTTTTTTAGCGGAGAGAGGGATCCTTCTTTGGGGCAATAAGCAGCTTTATTGTTCCGACAGGCTCACCAGTGAGACCCTGCCTCTTGCCAGTTTTTGCAGTGGGAAATCTTTCAAACACAGAACAGCCCATGTATTGCGTTAAAGGTGAAAACAGAACAGATCTCTAAGACAACAGCATCTGCCATTTCAGAACCACTGCAGGATGCACCCACACAAAGCAGCCCTTGGTCTAGCCAGGCTGCACAGGCCCTCACACAACTTGCTCACTCCAGATGAGTTGGTGACATTTATCCCTCCTTGCCTTTTTTTTCCCAGCTCCAGGGAAGAAAATGGTCATCTATTCTGTCCAAAAAACAACCGCTAGAGTCTATGTAAATAGCACATCATACTCATAAAAGTTAGAAAAGAGGATTACAAATATATAATAAAAAATACTAGCTTTCAACCCACAATTAGGAGGAAAGAAAAGGAAGCCTTGCCTTTAGGACAGATGCCACCATGGCTGTTAGGTCTGGGAGAACCAACATAAGCCAATCCAAGCGTTCCCATGTCAAAATCTTGATACGTGAAGAGATGAGCAAGGCACACGTGAGCTGCTTTCTCAGCAATATCAAAGCTAAATTGCTTTACAGGGAAAAAAAATGAAATCAAATCTTTGTAAGATACTTCATTTTGCATACTAAAAGTCTATAGATAAGAACATTTATCTAATGAGCCAGACAGGCACATTCTAGATCTTGTTAAGTCAGAAAAAAAACCCCAAAACTGTTTAGCTGTCCTACAAAGTTGTACCAAATTAAACAAATACCCAAGTACATTGTACAGATTCATTTACATAATGTGAACTTGTCTATTCATTTCCCCTCTTCACAGAGAGGGGAAAACCCAAGTACAGTAATTTGCTGAAGGTCACAAGGCAGCCAGTCTCAGGGCCAGACATAGCAGGACTGCCTTTCTGACTCAGGCCACATACTAATTATTCTAATTGGTGTATGCTCTGTAATCATGCCATGGAGCCCTTTACCATGGGCTACAGGGCACATCAGCTGGTTGGTGTTTGCGTAACATCTACATGTCACACAGGGGAAGTAGAGGAGTTTCATCTCCTACTACAGAGCATCTGTATGACCAAGTAGTTCTCTATAAGGGGCACAGTTTTTTCAAAGGTTACAACCTACCTCTAGCAGCATTTTCACATCCCAGGCATCCTTCTTATCATCTGGGTAACTTTTTGCCATATTGTAGTGCTTTTCTCCAGATTTTACAAGATTTGGCTCATTGTGGATGATAATCTACAGTTCAAAAAGGGCAACAACAATGTAGAGGAATTTTGGTCAATTTTATAGCTACAGAAAAACTTTCAGTGCAATCTTAAATGTCTCAACAGATCTGCAAGGAGAAAAATTCAGATTCAGCATGCTTCCAGTGTTACCTTTTCAGCCTCTGCTAGCTGAGATACACCAACTACATCCTAACTAACTACACTGGTCATTCTATAGAGCAACATCAAGTTTTCAGTGTAACACTGTTTTGAGATGCATGTTATTCTGCCAAACAACTCCCCCAAATACAACCAGGATTTACATCTAGGATAAATAACCCCAAACCATGTCAGAGTTCTAGCTAACCAAAAGACATTGTAAAGGATTGCTGCTATCCAAGTAACTTGGAATCAATGCATTGTGTTCCTTCCCCCTCCCTACCCAATTAATTCTCCTTCCTTGTTCCTGTAGACCTTTTCCCAGCAGAAGGGCAGCTGCCTTCTAACATGACTCCCTGTGTTCCACATCACAACTCTTGCAGCACTCTGAGCCAATGGATTCCTCTTCTTTTAAAGGCCTTTTCTGACATTTCTGCACACTAACTTCCAGGAGTCACTACATCCCCTGTGTCTACCCTATACCAGCCCCTAATGCATTGAGGTATCATGCCTAAGGGGAGTCATTAAAGCTCTTCAGGCAGGATTTGTGTTTTTTCATCTGTACTTGAGGCCCACATAGACTCTGTAAGCTATGCACTAGCCATAGACATAAATCTTAAATACATGCAGAACAGTATGTCTGACAGAAACAGAAAAAAAAAGTACTTCTGAATTTAAATTAAATATAGAAAGATCCTCTCTGAAAACACTTTTCTCAAAAGCCAAGAGGAACTGAAAATGGGCTGTATCAGATCGTTAACACCACCACTAGCAAGATGCTATTTCAGACTGCTCCTAGCTGGAGTTCATCGTGTAGGTTTTGATTATTTTGTCTGTAATGCAGATAAAATAACCAGAAACCCTGATACCCAAAAGATGTTCTCCTTTACATGGTAAGCCCTTGCACAGTTGAGTGAATACCTGCTCTATCTGTATGCCGTACCCATTGAAGGCTCCGTTGTCCCAGGAAGTATTTCTGTAGATGTCATCTACTCTGTCTATCAGTTCAATCTACGGAGAAAAGGAAAACAAGGTACTGAGTTCCAAGCTTTCATGTCAAAGTTCAAGACACTCAGAGAAGCTGCAATATACTTAACTAGAAACACCCACCTCAAATTAAAAGTGAACCTCATACAACAAAATGGACATGCTCACTGATCCCAAACCAGCAGCACTTGGATCCGGGCAGTTATTATCTAATATCCCTCAACATTTTCCATCATAAAAAAGCAGTACAGCTTTCCCATCTAGCACTTCCACTTACGTAGTGGAAGAGTGATAATATTAAGAACAAGTCATCTTGGGAAACACTTTGTTCATATACTAGTTTTCCAGGTTTCTTTGAGGGAAAGGGCAAGAGAGAGAGTTGTTTCTACTGCTTTGTTTTAGCACTACGCTGAACTAGTTTAACTGACCCCTGAGGCCTCCTTCCCTCTCCCAGCCAAAACCCTATTATTTTCCTCATCATGGTTTAAGCACAAGGTTCCAGAAAGTTTCTCTTCAGTGCTTACTATTAATACTTCCCTGTTCAAGCTGTTATCTTCTTAAAACTCACCTTCTACTAAAGATAAACCACCAAATTTGCTCAGAATGAAAAGTGACATTCAGAGCCGCTCCGTAACAGTTTCTGCTTTACTCTCCCAATCACTGTATTGTTTACAGTAGAGATCTCCCCAGGAAACACAACAGTAGGTTGGCCTCAGCATATGTCAGATGAGATAGGAGATAACAGCATCTCTGCACACACCTGAGTTGAGGCTCTGTTACCTGGGGAATGTAAACATTGCTGGGGACAGAAAGGTCAAAAAACCAGCAGAGGTGAAGCAGTGTGATCAGCATTTGAAAGATTCAGGCTCAGAAAGAGACTACTGACAAACAACAGACTTCCAAAAGTGGTTTCATTTGCTTTTGTCTCCAGTCCCAAGACCTGTTCTCTCTGCTTCCCCTGTAAGGCAGACAACTCCATCGTACTGGTTTTGGCTGGGTTACTTGGTAACCAGTACATGTGATGGAGCTCTGCTTTCCTGAGGATGGCTGAACCCCTGCCTGCTGATGGGGAGCAGTGAATGAATTCCTTCTTTTGCTTTATTTGTGAAGGCAGCTTTTGCTTTACCTATTGAACTCACTTTATCTCAACCCACAAGCTGTCTCACCTTCACCCTTCTGATTCTCTCTACCATCCCACTGGGGAGAAGTGAGCAAGTGGCTGGGTGGGGCTGTGCTGCCTACCAGGGTTTAACCACAGCCCCCATGTACAACCAGACAAACTGTTCACTGCATCTGCTTCTCACTGTTCAGGACAGAGGATCCTGGAAGAATCTGGGGCGGGGGGGGGGCGGGAATCAAAAACAATCTATACAAGTTGCTTTTGCTTCTCATTTAAACGTGCTTTTTGCTTCTCATTTCTCATTTTTGCTTCTCTTTAAATGTGCTTGAACTTTAAAGATGCTTGGATCATTTGTAGTGGATTTCAAAATCCAGGAGATTCTAAAACTCTGACGAAAGTCAAAATTTCTTAAGTAGAAAATTGCACAGCCACAAGTAGTATGTGAAGGGATCTGTTTATAAATGAAACTTGAATACTATTTGACTACAGTATGGACATTGTGAAATACTTTTAAAGCATGATTTAGCGTTTTCTCCAGTAAAAAGCACCCACAGCAATGAGATGTAAATACATTACGTTGTACAAAAGGAATGCAAGCTGTGTATTGTTTTAACTACTGAATCACTTTTTTTTTCTGCATTTATTCCAGCAAATTTTAACAGACTATATTTACTTACCAAATAGTTTATAGTAGTACTCTCTTCCCCACGGCCCATATACTTGAAAAACCGATGATCTGCCACGACCAACATCTTGCACGTGTTCTTGGAGCTCTCTGGAACGGCTCTTTTCTTCCGATGGATACTTGCTAATGTCAACATTTGAAATACAATTGAATGAACACTCAGTAAAACTCACACTGCTGTGTCTGTTATCCTTATTGAAGGCATGAATGGGAGTTTTGGTGAATTTTTGCAGGGGGAATGGGCATGTTTAGATTGTTTTTTTCTTAAAAAACCCTATTATTACTTTTGCCAAGTCCTCAAACTTGTTGTAAGGAAAGGATTGTATAGTAGTGAAATTGAGTTATTCAACAGATTCACCTATAGAGCTTTTATGGTCATCACCTTGGCCTTAATATCTCTCCTCCTCCCGTTCCTAGTCATTATCCCAACCTCTGCTGACACAGCAAAGGACAGAGGGAAGAGGGATCGAAAACCCTCAAGGTGGACTCTTTGACTGACCACTGAGGCCAAACAGGTCCTGATGCACAGTGCACACGAGTACAAAGCTGTTCCCGTGCTCACCTTAGAAAGGGTACCTGCACTGCTGCCACCTATCGCAACCGACACCGCTCAGGCCTGGTGAAAGGGCTTCCTCTCCTCAGCCTGCACTTCAGTAGGGTTAATGGGCCTCTCAGCAAGCCAGAAAGAAACATGCCCTGACAGTTTCCTGCCAGTTATTGGGGCTTTTTTGGATGGGGAAAGGGAAAGAGGAAGACTGCTGCTTCTCCCCCACCACACACACCAATGAATTTAAAGAGCTAATAGTTAAACTAGAAGCAGCAACACAGATTATTGCCCAGTTTCTGATCTTACTTGCTGACATAGCCAGAATTTAAGCATCTGTTTCAAAGATGCTGCTCTCCCAAGATACAGACACTCACCTTCATTTTGCTTCTTGTCTTCCAGTCCTTTTGGCAACAGTTCCTCTTCGTTCAGCTTTAAATAACCGCACACTTTGGGGGACTGCAACCTTGAGAAATCTTTAATGTCTTCGGATCTGTAGACCAACAGTCTTTCATCCTGCACATTATCTACAAATCTCCACAGTGGCTGACAGGAGAAGAACAGAAATGCAGTTAGTTCAGAACACAGTGAATGCAAAGACTTAAGTCAATGTAAGTAAAAAATTGTAGACATGTACCATCAAGTCTCCCCGGCTTCACACAGATGCATTGAACTATGATAATTTCACCCACAGAAGTAAGTCTGCTGATAAAACATCCTCAAGAAAGCCAACAGAATTCAATTCTTTTATGCTACACAAGCATCAATAAATCCAAGATCATCTCAAGAGCAGTGGCAGCCACCTGATGAAGGTGTAGAAGAGACAGAATTTTTCTTCTGCGCCAGAACATGAGCAAGCTGAGGCGGCACCTTGGGCTCCTTCACTTCCTCCATAATTGTATGGAGACTGGCACAGCCAGGGAGGAGATGCTTAAGCTGTGCTAACAAATGCACTAAGCAGAAGCACAAGAGCAGGCAGGTACCAGAGAATATCTAAGTGCACAGCAGAATGTGGTCTTCACAGCAGAAGGCAGGCTCTTCATCATTCAACAGCTCCCCAAGTCACTTACAAATGTGAAAACTTCTCCAAACCAACCAAAGCAATAAACCCATGAAATGCCAACATAAGATGCTAATTCTCATAGCAGAAGCATACTAATGATCTTTTTTCTTTACTCACACATCCTTATTATTACCTGTAAATAACAGCTACAGCAACACCACCAGAGACAGCATGGACAAGGTTTGTTCTTTGGGCAAGGCCAAGTAGCACAGACTGCCCACATCCACAACACAGAGCATCTGGGGCAGGGTCTCCTCCAGCCCTTAGACAACTATTATTTAGCATACTGTGCTTTTGGTTCAGCAAAAAGGTCTTGAAATGTGCTGGCTATGCCAGCCCAGCAGCCATGTGTCTGCAGCACAAAACTAAGGACACAGTTTTCACACCCAAAGACAAGGTCTGAGGGCACGAGGGGTTTATACGAAGGTTCATAGCCTTTCCAAACCATCCAGGAGGACCATGAAAGCAAAGGCAAGCAATGGTGGGGTGGCTTTGTTCATGCTGCCTTATGGGAATGGTCTCTGGCACACACCATCTCTGACTGCACGTGGGCATCGTCCCATCCAGGGCTGGTTAGAGGCTGAAGCTGACCCAGGGATGCTGACAGCCAGGCAGCATGGGTGAGCTGGAGTCTCCACACCACTGCCTGCCTTTGTTTAGCTGTACAGACATGACCAATGACCAGTGAGAACACGGGGATTGGCTGTGCAGAGAACCAAGATGTGCTCACATTACTCTGAAGCACGAACACAACAGTGCTTTAAATCACAATCAAACAGCCACTATATGCCCTTAATGTAAAAGACAAGGACAGTGGGGCTTGGGCATTCTAACCACATTTTCATACTTTAACATGATTAGATTTCCCAGCTTTACCCATAATTCTGCATATCCCTGGGTTGGGAGAAAATTACAATATCCATATAACACTCAACCATAATTATTGTTATTCAGCCATTCTATTACAGCTTGTGTCTGGAAATGTACTGCACTAACAACTCATTATGATAGTCTCTAATTATATATTTGTTGAATATTTTTTAAATCAATAGTTTAAAATAACACAAGCAATGAAAACGGTGGGAAAAAAACAAGCAGCAGGGAAAAACACCTGATTTTCAAATAAAGATCTAAAAATCGGAAAAATTCCAAAACATAACAAAGCCAAGATTTTAGAAAGCTCAACAGACCTTGACTCTGCTCAGAAGGCTGCACAGTTTGTTATTCTAGAGGACATGATCCCCACTAATTACTGATGTTATCCATTTCTGCTTCTAAATCTCTTCCCTGTTCAAAACATCTTCTCTCTGATGCATCTAAAGCATGCAAATATTAGAGAATATCATTCACTAATACAGCTTGCCACTTGCAAAAGTCAAACTTGCTTCACATTTCTCTTCCTTCTACCTGCTCAACCCAAAACAAACACCACTACCAACTCTGTTCTGAGCTCCAGAGGTGTCAATGTGACTAACTAGAAAGAGAAACACAGGCAGGGAAAAGAGCTGGTTGTTTGAATACAGCTTTCAACAGTAAAGCATACCTCAATATTGTATTCTTCTCCATCAGTATTGATTCTCACTGTAAAATCTTCATCCCCAATATGTGCCACAACCTTGGAATTATGCTCTCCTTTAACATAAGGGAAAAAAACCAAACAAAAAAAAAAAATCAATTAACCCATCTCTATTTGCACACTCTCCTGCACAGACACTGTCTGCTGGTTGTTTGGTTTTTTTAAAATTGTTCCTATACCAAATCACCTTCCTCAGTCTGAAGAACACTAGATTTTCCAGTTTAAAAAAAAAGAAATGAACCAGCACTCGCTCCCAGTCTTAACATCCCTGTGGTCATAGTCATCAAGATGCAGATTTAATTGGTAATATCGCAGCAAGCATTGAGATGGCTCTGATGATTGGTAATGGAATATAGAATATTTCTGCCAAAGACAAAGCAGCTGGCATCTTACTACCATCAGAGAGCAGCTTCCTGGCATTAGCCTGCATTCCAGTGGAAAAGACTTTCACCACATCACACAGGCAACGTAAAAAACTCAAAGCAACTTAGTGGAAGCATCAGCGCTGGCCTCAAGTGGAACAAGATACCCTTCTTTTACAGAAAAGTCATCTGCAAAGAACCATCTGAAAGTCTTTTAATATCATAACCTGGGCAACGCTGTGTCACCACTAAGTGGGCTTTGTGCTCTGGGACAAGGAATGTTCAAGCCCTACATTTCAGTTGGAATTAAAACCACCATCATCATCACTTAGATAAATAAAATAAATAAATACATCACAAGCTGATGGTTGAATAAATTATACCTTTGTGTTCTGCCAAACAAAACAGAAGAGTCCTATCATAGAACCTTAGTGTAACCCCAAGCCCACCACAAAAATAAAACCAGAAAACCCAGGGGGGCATGAAAATTAACTTTACTTGCTCATCCTAGTCCATATCTGATGAAAATAAGGGCAATTTACTTTACTTTTACACCATTTACTTTGGCTAAGAGACTTGTGCAAAGCTCTACTCCCGGCACGGACGCACAGCCTAGTCCATACTAACCAACAACATGCCCGGTGAAAAAGTCTTGCCATTGAACACGATGCTCCTTTTCCTTGCCTTCACCATCCACAATTAATGCTTGAAATTTTTCTGAAAAGTGTTCAGCAGTTGCAGTTAAGTATAATTTAAAATGCCTGTAAAAGAATTTACTTCCAATTATTTTTAAGCAAAGTATACACATAACAGATACATCCAGTCTCCATTTTACTACAGGTCCAGAAGTTAGAAAGCATCAATTCTGATAAGCAGGCTACAAAAACTTGTACTGTTGTAATTCATAACTGTAAATATTTTTTTTAATTCAACACCTTTGACTCTAAAACCAAAACAAAAATCCAAACCAGTCACGTTTGCTCACGATGCACTTTTTCCAGTGGCAGTCAAGCAAAACCAAGGAATTTGTTCATGTATTTTAAATCAAATTATCTTAAAGTTCTTGTTTTCTGAAATAATACAATCAAAATACCATAAACAGAAATGTGAACTCTGTAGATTTTTATGATATATTGTCACAAAACCTAAAGGCTAACCCAAGAGTAAGTAGAGATCCTTCTCTGGCAGGAGCCTCGTGGGCCCTTGGTTTATGTGGGTTTTGGGTCAATGATTTTTGGTATGTCCCTCTGTAATTATCATTGGCAGTACTGCAACCTCACCACAAAGTCAGGGTGCACGAGGCAGTGCAAAACAGGGACAGCCAGGCATCTGACCCCATTTACCTTTTACAGTTGATACTTAAAAATTACCCTCCTCCAAACATTTAGAGATCAAAAAAATATGCACAACTGGCATGACAGTTGAGTTGTAGATGACAGACAGAGGAAGGTATGAGAACACAGTAGACAAAGATGTTAAAGGAAAAAAAGAGAAGAAAAAATAATAACAATAATAAAAAAAAATACTGACCTACACTTGTTAATATAAAGCATTATTCTCAACCTGCTCCCCCATTTTAGATTCACAATTTCAGCATTCAAATACCCGTCGGGCACTTTTCCTGACAAAATAAACTCCCTACAACTGTTATGCCTGCTCTCTTCTACCTCTCCTTCCCCTTTCAACTGGGTTTCTATTTCCCAACTTATTAAAAAAATATTGAAAGAAGTGTTTATTAAATGGGAAATTTATACTCAGTGGGAAGAGGATTAAACTTTCATAAAAACAAAACAAAAAAAAACCCCACCACACCCACCTACTCCCCAAACTGAAGGCAAAGATTTTAAAGAACCAGAGGACAGTCATGAAGTGTGAGAGTGCTGCCAGATGAGCTGAGTGGGATCCAGTCCAATTAGAGGAAGTAATCTACATGAAACCGAAATGAAAAGCACAGCAAATGAACTCTTAAATCACTGCCACTTCAGCAAACAGTAATACAATGCCACTTACTTTTCTTTTTCCTCTGAGCCTCTCTGAAGTCATATAACCATGCAGATCACTTAGAGGAACTGGCCAGTCATGACAGAAAACAAGGTAACTATTTCTGGGTTTGGAACTGCACATTATTCATCACAAAATGAAGGAAAATATTATGCTATTTAATAATTCAATTACCTTTGCAGAGCTGAAAAGCTTAAGAGCCTCTCTACATGTGTCTCAGGCTGGAGGTCCCTCTTCTTCAGTGAATGCTGCTGGATGCTGGACTGAGAAAGGATGTCGTAGTCTGCAAGCATGGACTCAATTGTGTCTGGAAGAGCAACAAAGAAAGTTTTAGTTTCAAGAGACTCTCTCTTTCACAAAGGCACACATAAACCAGCAAAACAGAGCCTCTCATTTCAACAGCAAGGTCATAGTTTGCTCTAACTTTAGGATAGCTATTGCCCATTTCTGTAGAGGTGCCTTTTGTGTAGGCAAGTAGAAATCATGGTGTGAGAGAAGATACAATCTGAGAGGTAAACAAAGAACTTAGTTCACTTCTTACAGCAACTTTTGAGCAACCAACCCATCATTTTTACTGCCACAGCTGTGCAAAGCTAATGCCCTCCATGACTGTCTCCTGGAAACTAAAGAGGGGGAGGGAACATTCCCATTTCTCCAGAGTGAATCACTCTCCCCACCTGCTGGTCCCCATCTGAGTCTAACAAAGAAAATATTTTAACTTAGGGAATTTCTACCAAACTCACTGCAGGTCAGGACTGCATTTGTCACCTTTATGCCCAAGAGGAGCCAGAAAACAGATGTCTGCGTAGGATAAACAATCAGAAGTAACTATGAGGCACCTCCAGGTACCCTGGTTTCCCAATACCTTACCACCACCTGATACTCCCTTGATTTCCCTACTCAGAACATGAAAAGTTGTTCAGAGGAGGGAGACCAAGGGCCCAAATTCCTATGGGGAGCATAACAGAAGTTACAAATTCAGGCCAATACTCTGCAGATGGTTCCACCATCAACAAGTGCACAATGCCAGCTGAAAGCAGCGTTTGGCTCTGGCTGATAAAGCCTCCTGCTGCTCTGAAGGCATCCCTTACACAAGGCACCAGGAGCATCCACCCCCCAAGACAGCTGACAACCACCTTTGCTTCCACCAGTGCCAACTTCCTATTTACAGCCTTGAGTAGAGGCCCTTCTTCCCACATCACCCTCTTTCTCCCGTCAGAGGTGTTCCCTCTGCACTGACCCAACGAGCAGCCAGCTGTGTTTTACAAGAAGCAGAAGCACACATCCAGTCATTCTTTTAAAAACTCCAAATTTTCCCAGCTGTGCTTCTAAACTGGACATGACAGCTACCAAAGCGTTTCTTTATTAACAAATATGGCCTTCTCCTGCTTCAGAGGCCCCAGCCACTAAGCTTGCACCACTCGGCCAAGTAACCTCACGCCCTTTATCAGACTTTTAAGCATGCAGCACTACAAGGAAGCTGAGTTTTACTGGCTCTTGTGCAACGAGCCAAGATTGCCAACTTGAAATGAAGACTGATATAACGCCTGAATTTTTTATTTTATTTTTATTTTTTTTAAACCTGACGCTCAGTACCAACATTTATCCCCAAATCCATGCCTCTAAATCCCAAGAAAGACTTCCAAGACCAGGCGCACTGCTCAGGGCAAGGCAAGCTGCTTGCTCCTCCTTTTGTGAGGGGGCGGGGGGGAGAACTAGCTACCAGCGCAGGGGCACACGTGTGCTCATGCACACTGCAAGGGAGGGAGCTGCAGAAACACAGAGGATCCTCACAGCCCTCTCGGCCCTGCCCCAGACCTACCAGCAAAGAGATGGATAGGTGACACGGCTGATGACTTCTACAGCAGAAGCCACTGAGCAGTGGCTCCCGGGCTTCTCCCTCCCCTGCTGTTGAGAAACACAGGAAGGGCAGCACAGTTGCAGCTTCCTGATTTCTGTTTACAACCCACGGGCCGAGAGCACCTGCAGTTGCCTGCTGGGCATTTCAGGTTCTACCCAAAGGCAAGTTTCTATCACCTCCCTTCGTGGTGGTTTTTCCCCCCTTACGTGCCCAGTTGCTGCATGCCAGGCAGTGCCCTTGTTGTTAGCTTGCTGCAGAACTGGTTTACTAGAGCCACACACTGAGCAAATACCTAAAATCCCTCAAAACACCCCTTTTCTTTAAAAAGCTCATTATAATTCATTGCTTATGGTCTGGCACTTGCCCTTATCCAGGACCACATGGGAAGAGGGTAGGGACACACAGGGAAAATCAATTCTGAAAAAAAACCCCACAAAAAACTCATTAAACTGTCTCGTCTTAAGTTATTTTAATTACATCATAGAATCACAGAATGGTTTGTGTTGGAAGGGGCCTTAAAGATCATCCAGTTCCAACCTCCCCTGCCATGGGCAGGGACACCTTCCACTAGACCAGGTTGCACAAAGTCCCACCTAACGTGGCCTTGAACACTTCCAGGGATGAGGTATCCACAACTTCTCCAGGTAACCCGTTCTTTCACCTCTCAGCTGGAGCAGACCCCTCAATTAAAGTGAACGTTGATATATCCGATACCGAATGTTGGTTCCTGACACAGAGCAAGTGTGTGGTATGTGGGCCATGAGGCAAGAGAGGTGTGGTACCACTGCTCGGGGACTTACTGACATGGGAACTCACCAAGCACAAGGTCTGCCCCGGAGGCACAGCCCCAGCTGCAAAAACACTAATCCTTCTGCCCCTTTCCACCTCTGCCTACAAAGTACAGCCCAGAACCAGAGGAAGGTCACCCAAAGAGCAAGATGCAGCTTCCACTACAACAGACAAAACGTCTCAGCTTCATGGCAAGAGAACCTAGAAGTCTGCTAATGATTTTTATTTTATTTTCTTAATTTGTTAGGGAAGAAGAACTTGAGAAGTCCTGCTCCACCTCAACACACAGAGATACAGGAAGGGTAGTAAGAACAGGACCTATGGAGTTGATGAAGATGAGTAAGATGATTCTGCTAAAGTAACAAATGAAACACGGGACACTCCTAGTTCCTGTAACCCTGAAACAAGAATGCACTTGTTTGCATTTCCTCTTACCCTTCCTAAATTTGTCTGCTTACAATTGCACTTGCAACATAAGTGAAGACTCAAGACATGTTACTGCTAGACATAAATTTCTGAACTAGTTCACAGAAATCAGACAGATGTGGAAAAATATATTGACCACACACTCAAAGCAAAATCTTTCAGTACAATTTTCATACTATGAAAATAAATCCATGGTCATGGCTTATGGGAAATAAAAGATGAAGTGTCATTATTTTAAACAAAATAGAGAACTGTACAAGGTCCAACTGTACAGCAGACTGTGGATGGGAGCCACAGCAAGCATACACTTGACTACTTTTCATTCAAGTTTAAATAATCTTTCTGGCATTCTGTCCTCATTATCTTCACTACGGTCCAAGAGTCACTTCCCATGGGCTTCAACAGCACTGAGCTGACTCAGGTTTTCCCAAACCACTTTCCTGCAGTTCCTTCCCTTCTGGCCACTCCCAGATTTCTGCATTCCTCTCTTTTTTGGAGGAGGAGACCTCAATTTCATCCTGATATAACAAATATGCAGTTCGTTATGATTGCCAGCCTTCACCCCAATGCACCTTCTCTCCTTTGGGGGGGTCCTCCTGAGAACATTTATGTCTTGGGCGTGCAAGACAAACAGGGAAGGAACAGCAGTGACGATGTTCTTGAGTAGAAATCCACAGCAGTGACTATTCCTCTGCTCACAACTTTCAACTCACCATTTCCTCCTTTCCTTTCACCTCTTTGCAAGGCTAAAAGCCTACTGCACCTAAACTTTGGAACTTAACAGAGGGGAGTACCTTCTCAATAAGTGATGAGCCAGCGTGCACTGCAGCAGGCTGCTCCTGCAGCAAAGAGCTTGAGAACCTACTGGGTAACAGCTCCCTGAGTGGGAGGCCACTGCATCTATTTCAAAAGCAGAGCTTTCTCTCCAAGTGCCAAGCTACCAATTCAAATACCAATGGCATCCTTCTCCAGTCAGCTCAGCTTTCATAAGCAGAACAGTAGACTCCCATGATCTCATGCCCAATCTATTGCCCGGAAAGCAACAAGTAAATGTGGGGAGTCAGCCATTTCATCAGAATTCTTTTGCACTCTGGTATTTATAGAAAGGTTACACTTATCTAGAAGCATAAAGTTCTAACCCAGAAGACATAATTAATATTTTTTAAAATTCTCGTCACAAATATCCCACAATAGAAAATGTCTCCACTCAAAACAGAAGATCCAAGAATATTTAAAAAGAAATATTACTTCCAGGATTTTAAAATGACCACAAGAGCATCAGAAGGGCCTGCAGGAATGCCTGCAGTTATTTTTCCAGCCATCCCAAAGGGAATAAAAGCAGAAACCAGTCTCCTGTCAAAAGGCAGTGGGATGGGATGACAGCCCTACAGAGAGCAGTCCTAGAACAAACACAGCAAACACTCTCAGGGAGGATTCTGCAGTGTGACTGTTGAACCACTGGCACCTATAGGGCTGGAAAAAAGGGCCCCACTAGCCTGTATTGTGTGTGTCACTCACGGACTACAACCCAGGTACTGATCTCAGACTGATTTCCAATGGTATCAAACATCTAGCACAAGCTTGCCAGTGGCTACTAGTCATTCTTCTGATTCAACTGGGGAGTGCCTGAATGGTTGAAGGGCTCCATATTCCTTATTGTCACTATTTATTCTTTTATTCTCCAAATTATCCTCTTCTTCATAAATTAAAATATTTAAGTAACTAAATACAGTCACTTCAAATATAATTCACAGCCTTAGTCAGAATTTGGACCAGGACACACGGACTGGAGTCTTTTCAACCTTAACCATATGAGCTAAAGCAGGTCTCCACAACCCTACATAAAGCAGCTGCCCTCATGTTTGTGGTCACGGCCGGTTACTGGCTGCAGTGTAGTGGGATCGTTTAACTGGAGCAACATTTCAGGGAGAGCTAATGGAGAAGGACAGTATATTAATATCTTAACTGGGCACTCAAATGGTCTGCACCAGGCAGGAGGTGATACAGTCATGGCTAAATGTTTATGGGTATCTTCTCTTAACAGTTTACATTGCGTTTAGGAGACTGTTGATGAAGAGGACGCGTTGAGAAGATCCATCTGTGGGAAAGCTGCTCTGTATCAGCTCATTACACGTGCTGTTACATCTTTCTCCAGTACATCTGGTACAGAGCCATTGCCAAAGGCAGAAAACAAAGTGAACTGAAACACTTATCCCATGCAAAACAAGCCCATGCTTTTAACAATTTGGATAAATCGTGTTTACTTGTTTCACCGAGCGGCTGCTGTTCTGCTGATGTGAACAGAAGAATTTGTGTGAAAAATGGGTTCAAAAAAAAGAGCAAAATGTATGTCAGCCTGCTTACAGCCTGTAACAGGCTAAAGGCTTACACTCTGTTTCAACACATTTCTAGGGGAACCTGTTAGTAAGAGTGGCCAGCCACATCAGCACTGCTGAGTGGTTTAAAAAGCATGGGTTTCACCTCATCCCAACTGCACCAAACTTGCTAAACCACCTAAGAAACCAAGGTGCCCGAACTGAGTTAGTCACGAGCACGGTGCAGACAAAGCCTCGGGGTACAGTTCCACAGCCCTCGCACTGGGAGGTAAGGTAGGCTGCCCATTTACCACCTACCAGCTACCCCACAGGATACTTTTCCTGTACTCCCCACTTACCCATCACAAGTGCCTCATGATGGAGACTGTGGAAAAGCTCACAACTTACAAAACACCCTTTAGCTCATCTCAGGAAAAACTTGTTCATACAGCTGCACCCTTACACTATTCCAAAGGTTTTTTCCCCTACAATAAAACAGACATCTGTTTCTGGACAGTGTCAGTATTTCCTTAAGTGTGCAAATTCTGTTCAGCAGGAGCTGTACAGAAAATTAAACTGCTACTTCTGCTGATTTTGAACACAGCTGAATACCCCCAATGGCTCCTACATGTTACCTCAAACAATTCCAACTTTGCCAATTTTCTCCCTCACTAAACACATTTTAAACAGGGACCAAAAAAATTTATTCTGTTGGATCTACTGGATTTTATAACTCAGTCTGTCCTATTAGTACAAGCAGAAAGCACACTTTGAAAATCAAAATGAAAATGCAAAATGCTCCTCAAATATTGACACTATAAAAAAATAAGGAAGCCCACTGAATCAACATCCTCATATTCAAAGTGAAACAAGGGCAATACAGCTGTCTCATCTTAAACCAGAACAGCATCATATGACTCAATGCTCAAAAAATAAAAGATAAATCACATGCTTTCATACATCCTGCAGCCAAGAGCAGCCAAGTCACAGGATGTATTGTTCTCTGGGAACAGACCATTAGTCTGGCTCTCCAGAAACTGTCAACCTTGCTACTGTGCTTAGATACCACGCCACAAAATAAGTCTGAGTGGAGCTGATTCTAGGTAGAGACTAATTACTGTCTGGACTACACTTGTGAGGCCAGCCCCTTCTCCTCATCTGACTCCACCTCCTCTCCTCGGGGATACAACTTGGGACTCATTCAGACACGACCTGCCAAAATTCAAGGCATGTGACAGGTACCGAGGGGGCAGAACTTTACAGTTTCACTAACACCCTGACAAGGTGAGAGAGAAAGGAAACCAAGGAACACAAGGGATACCACGTTCTTGTTAAACACCTGAGTAATTACAGAGTGGCACTGAGTGGGTGCCAGCTCCAGCTGCCTACCTGCGTAACACAACTCCTCCCTTCCCGCCCCCCAGCCCCTGTACCTATGGCGGTTAAAAATGCATGTATCAAGAAGGGGAAAAAACAAGTATAAATAATGCATATTAAGAGCAGCACAGGAAGAAAAGGATGGATATTGTGAAGAAATGCAGGGCACAAGTGACATAAATACGGCCAGTATGGTCACATATATCTGCAAGAATAAAAGACATCAGGAAAACCATCAGAGCCGTTGAGAAAGCTGCCGGATATCCCCCAAAGCAGCAAATCTGAGTGTGGTGCATGATGCACTTCTCTTTGTTAAAGAAACCTGGCTCTTGGTTAACTTTTTATTACACACAGCAAAGGACTTCCCTTCATCAGTCTGGAGAACGGGCAAATTCAGACTCCTGCAGTTTATATAAAAGCCAGGGGGAGAATAATAGAATCTGTTTACAACAGAAGTTAAATATAAACTTCTACCTCAAAGATAAATCTCTGCTGACTACTAAACACATACTTAAATCCTGGTGTAACATTCGAGAGCCGTCCCGAGCTGGCTGGCTGCACTTCCTCACTTGGCTCTTCCAGCTGCAGAGCAGAAAGTCACGCTGGGGCTTCTGCGCACACACGAACTGCACAACAGCACAAGTGTCAAACTGAGGTGAGTCACTGCTGCCAGCAGCGACCAACAGCAGCAGCCAACTTGTCACTTTTTACAGCAGGGGGGGGGAAGGAAAATAAAAGCACCTCAAGTCTTAAACGAGAATTTCACATTTCGGCCGCTTAAAGGTCAAGCCAACTTGGCACTACTGAAAACCAAACTCACGCTGAGTCCTTGATTATGTTCCGTTACAAAAACCTTGCAATAGTTAAGGGCAATTCTTAATACTGAGAATATGATCTAGTGTTGACCTTCTTTGCTGACTTTGAATATTTCTCTCAGGAATTACACTTTTACCCCTTCTTTTTTTCCAGTTGGAAAGGGAAACATTGACTCATTCACATGAACAAATGAAAACAAACCCAAGAAAAAGAACTTTAAAACCTTTAATATTAAAGTACCTCCAGAGAACAGATTGCCAATCTACAACACAAAAAAATCACACTGATAACCTGCATTCAATAAGACCGTGTCTACATGAAGCACTGGCTGTTTATATGGAGAAAAAGTGTACAGAAGACTGTGTCTTCATCACTTAGCCTGTAATACCACCCATGGAAACACTGCATCTACAAATTCCTGCAAGGATTTTGAAACAATCCTGCAGCATCCTAGGCAGATGTCACACCCTGCAACAAACTGCTCTTAGGCTGTGTGTTCCTGAACTCTCCTCCCTGTTGTGGAATCAAACGGCAAACCAGCTCAATCCAAAATAGTCCTCTGGCTTCGAAGGATATGAAAATGGAATAAGAAATGGTAACAAAAATGCAGACTGTGGTAGGAAAATCAGTCATTTGGCCCTTATCTAGTTCTTGCTTTAATCTCCAACAGATCATCAAGGTTAGAAAAGACCTTTAAGATCAAGTCCAACCATTAACCTTACTCTACCTAAAGTCCACCACTAAGCCATATCCCCAAGCACCACATCTACACAGCTTTTATACACATCCAGGGATGGTGACTCACCCACCTCCCTGGGCAGCCTGTTCCAGTGCCTGACAACATTCTCAGTGAAAAAAACTTTTCCTAATGTCCAGATAAACCTCCCCTGGTGCAGCTTGAGGCCATTCCTCTTGTTCTGTCACTACCTGTGAAAAGAGACCAGTATCTACCTCTCTACAACATCCGTTTAGGCACTTTTAGAGAGTGATAAGGTCTCCCCCTCAGCTTTCTTTTCTTCAGACTAAATAATCCCAGTTCCCTCAGCCACTCCTCATAGGACTTGTTCTCCAGGCCCTTCACCAGCTTCGTCGCTCTCCTCTGGACCTGCTCCAGCACCTCAATGTCTTTCTTGTATTGAGGTGCCCAAAACTGAACACAGTACTCAAGGTGTGGCCTCACCAGTAATGAGTAGAGATGGACAATCACCTACCTGGTCCTGCTGGACACACTATTTTTAATACAAGCCAGGATGCTGTTGGCCTTCTTGGCCACCTGGGCACACTGCTGCCGCATATTCAGATGGCTATCAACCAGCAACCCCAGGACCTTTTCTGCCAGGCAGCTTTCCAGCTGCTCCTCTTCAAGACTGTAGAGTTACCTGGTGGTGTTGTGGCCCAAGTGCAGGATCCAGCATCTGGTCTTGTTGAAGCTCATACAAGTGGCCTTGGCCCATTGATCCAATCTGTCCAAGTCCCTCTGCAGAGCCTCCCTACCCTGTAGCAGATCAACACTTCCACCCAATTTACCGTCATCTGCAAACTTACTGAGGGTGCGTGCATTCTATCTCCTCATCAAGATCTTTGATAAAGATGTTAAATAGAAGTGGTCCCAATACTGAGCCCTGAGGATGCTTCAGTCCAGACAGACAAAGTTTAATCTTGCATAAGGATTTTGTCAGTAATTATCTCACTGGGTGCTCTTGACACTGAGCTAAACTTCCGATCTCTTAACTCTTCCGCAGCCGGTTACGTACGTTCCCGGCCTTACAGACCTTCTGTGTTTTGTCACACAAAGCGTAAAGTAAAAAGCAAAACTGAGAGGAAATGATTTTATGCTGCTCTGTATCACACAGTGCCCCCAGTTTATTCACCAAAGCTACTATTATTTGGGTGGTTTTTTTCCTCAACTTGTCAATTCTAGCCTTTGCTGTGCGTTAGGTAGGTTAGTACCGAAGCATTTACAGTGAGTCATACACAGTCAGCTCATGCAGTTCACTCTGAGTTCGCATGGCACTTAAGCAATGTGGAGAAAAAACAATTCAAGCCTAGACTACCTGCCTCAGATTTTACTAGTGCAATATAGAAAGTAGAAAAAGATCACCAGTGAACGACTCAAAGAATAATGTCTGCCCAGGACAGGAACAGCTATCTTATTGCTTTTAGTTCCCTGCCTAGATTATGATCAAAAGATCTCATTTTTGATCACAAGAGGTAACAGTAGAGTAAGACACATTTTGCACACAGACTCGATTCTGGGCAACCCAGGACACACTGCTTAGTGGCAGCACACTACTAATGCCACTCTGTTGTAAAACAGATTCAAGCAGTTCTGTAGATATATTCAGTGATACACTTAACAGCACTGAAGCTGGGTGTTTGCACTGTTATTCTTTTCAAGTGCATTAAACCCTGTTATCATTCACATATGTCTGAGCTCCGAGACAAACAGCATTAATATTGAATAGCTACAAAAGGTTATCTTCAGAGGTAAACAACAACAGAGAGAAGAATTTTAAAAGAGTTGACATTAATTCTTCAGAGGCAAAACTATAATAAGTCATTGTATTGACTAGCACAGTCACACTTCTCCCACAGATTAATCCCTGCTGTCAACACTATCAAAAAGAGCACTACTTCCAGATCATCTAAAAGCAACAAACGGAGCTGGATACCATCCTACCTTCATCCCTCACCTTGCACACAGACACCACCACCCCTCGCCACACAGGGCAGGTGCTTGGACAGTCATGCTGTGGGCTAGTCCAGGGAGCAGACTCCACGAAAACACAACACCTGAACACAGACACCCTAGCCCTTAAAAAAAACAAACCACAAAAACCAAATAAACACCACCACAAAAAAACCCAAAAACCAAACAAACCAAAAAACACCCCAACAACAAACCCAAACAAACAGCGATTAGCTTCCAGGCGGTTTAGCTCCGTGAATGTGCTCACAGGAATGGGGAAGGGATCAGAAAGCTGAGGCCAGGGTTGTGGCAGTCCCAATTTAGATCGGTTTAGACTGCTGGAGCACCACACCCTAAAATTACTTCAGATGAAAAATGCTGGGAAATGACCCATGTCTTTTTATCTACTTATTCTATCCTTTGTCAAAATCTGGTTTTCAGTGTATAGTAATTTGTTCCTTCCTGAAAAACTGAACTGAGAAACGAGAAAAAAAATTAATGTAAATCACAACATGGTAATCCTTGAAACTTCCCTAAAGATGCTGCTTGCCAGAAATCTGAATTCAGTTCCCAAAACTCAAGCTCTGCGGTTAAGCAGAGCTCTCAAAATAGAAAAGTTGTTATTAGAAGGAAAAGATATTTCAGAAAACCAAGCTGTGTGTAAGATGAGGACAACAGAACTCCAGCAAAAGATGAACATAGAACCACAGTAGGCAAAGATATTTTGAAGAGCAGTTTGTAGAAAGCATAATGCTAATACTTGAAATAGCTTTTATTATATCAAAAGAAACAATCCAGCCAAATAATCGAAGGGGCTTGTAAAACAAGTAAGCTGCCAAGAGGACCCTAAGAACAGATGCTAAAAGCTAGTTCCAAAATATAAGATAAGAATTGACACTGCAGAAAAGACTAAGGAGGTCCCCAAAAGCTTGTCCTGACAGGATGAATCTGAAGACCTGCCTCCAGTGAAAGACTCAGGAAAAGGAACTTGGAACAAACCAACCAAGTGAGCAATAAGTCAACAGGACAGGAATGCATTAACCGGACAATTCTAAAGCACAGGTGAAATGAAACAGCCCACCTACGAACCCTGGGGGGCAAGTATGGTGCCACTGGTCTGGCTGGAGATGGCCTGAAGGTGTTAAGTGCAGAACCAATTTTCACTCTAGGTATCATCTGAGGGCCTAATCAACACATACACTCAACTGCTCTACCTGACAACTGGGTAATAATAACAACAAAGTGTGAATTAGTAAATCCGTGGCTAAATGAGACACTAGGGAAGTAGGGCCTCCTGTTAAGTGTTCTGAAAGGATGAAATGAGTCAGTAAATGTAACACAACCAGTGGAGCACACCTGGAATTTTCAAGCTCCCTCACAAAATTCCTCACTAAAGCTGCACAGCAAAGTATTTCACCATAGTTATTACCATTCAAAAATTTTACAAGAAAAACAAAAGGAGAAAAAAAAAAGAATAGAATTTTTGGAGTGATTATTAAACAAAACAAACAAAAAAACTAAGAAAAAAAAGCATTCATCACTAGAAATCCATGGTACCTTTGTATTACAAATGCTGCCTGCAGTACTGGTCATATACCTCAAAGGAAAAAAAATTAAATCCGATACAAATAGAAAGCATATAGACAAAAGTAACAAAGACCAATAAAGTCACTTTTTCCCCATAGTAAGAATTATTATATAGACTAAGATTTTCCCACCAAAAAAAAAAAAAAAAAGACCAATTGCATCGGTCTGCATTACAGGTGTGAAGGAAATGAATAATTCTACAAGAAATCTGTGGAGAAACTTTTTACAAGGGTTTGTAGTGATAGGGCAAGAGGTAATGGCTTTAAACTGGAAGAGGGTAGATTTAGATTAGAAATTAGGAAGAAGTTTTTCACTCTGAGCATGGTGAGACACTGGAACAGGTTGTCCAAGGAAACTGTGGATGCTCCATCACTGGAAGTGTTCAAGGCCAGGTTGGATGGGGCCTTGAGCAACTTGGTCTAGTGGGAGGCATCCCTGGCCATAGCAGAGGGGTTGGAACTAGATGATCTTTAAGGTCCCTTCCAACTCAAACCATTCTGTGATTCTCTAATTCTTCCATAGTCACCATTTCTGACACAGAAATAGTCAAAGTTTAGAAACAGGAGAAAGGCATTTTCCACCCATGCAGTATTTCATAAAATTGAGCTGCTAGTCCAGGTCTCGTGCTTACAGAGGCCAGTAATACAAAAGGTATCGGATAAAGATTACACAAATTCCCAGCAGATAGACCCTTCTGAAGGCATAAAGCTCTGACAGCCTGAGATGCAACCTCTGTTTGAAGAGTTCCCTGACCTGCCTGACAATGAAAGGACAGGCTGTGTTTGTTCTGTTTCTGTTACACTTCCTGGAGCATCCACCACTTCCTTCCCAGCTTCCTGCAGTCATCACTGCCGAGGTCTGCACAGACCCACAAGTCTACCCCAAGTGTGGGAAGGGAGGAGAGGTGCAGCCTGGACACCCATCAGAAAATCTGCTGAGAGATCTAAGCAAAGAAAGGAGACCTAACACAGCCACCAATGGCCACAGCAACTGGAAACAGGACATCTGATTGGGTAAGACATGACCACCTCCTCTCACAAGAGCTCATTTCAGAGATAAGCTTTTGCTTATCTAATAGAAGTTTGCAACCTCTTCACTCCGAAGTAAAAGTTCAGATGCAAAACTAAGTTTACGGAAGTTAAATAAAACAACGGTTCTCCTGTGTTAAGCTTTCTAGAGGTCACATTCAGGTCCAATAGCTTCAGGCTCTCTCTGCAACAGTGACTCTCCAAACAGAACTATGAAAGGAAGCTATTTATGATTACCCTGCCTTAGTGTAACACAAACTCTTGTGAGAAAAACTCTTTAGCCGATCTTGAGTGTAAAGGTAAAGTGCTCTCCTCACCTCCCTGCAGAGAGAAATGACCCCCAAACACTACCCATCAGCGAGGCCTGAAGCTAAAGGAGAACCACTGCCGCAGCGGGAGGTGATGGGGCCTACATGGTGTCCAAGGACCCCTGTATCCCCGGTGCTCTGCAGCCCACAGCCACCCACCCACCGGTGGGCACGGGAGCAGGCCGCGGCCCCGTGCCTTTAGCAGGGTGCCCAGCCAGGCCACGGGGCCACCAGCTCCCTCCCGTGCCCCACACCCCACTATCCATTGCCCCCTGCTACCCCCTGGCAGAAGTGGGTGTTCCCCCCACCCCATCCCCATGGGCATGGTCTCTCCCCACCCCACAGAGCACCCCATCACTGCCTCTGGGCACAGGCGGGTGCGTCCCTCTCCCCTCATCCCGCAGCTGGGGGCTCTCCTCAATTCCCCCCCCCCCCCCCCCCCCCGGGGGCCCCCCCCCCCCCCCCCCACCCCCCCCCGCAGCTGGGGGGCCCCC